>CM021103.1:191130520-191522843 GCA_007115665.2 Sequoiadendron giganteum
AAGCAGAATGAACTTGAACTAGCGACCAATTTTGAAGACTATTACTGATGATCCAGATAAATTTATTGAAGATGGTGGTCTAGAATTTTTGAATATGAAAGCTAGTGATCAGAGCTAGGAAGACCATGCCAATAAATACAACAACTTGAATGATGGATTGTGACCTCAAGTTAAGGAAAAAGAATAACGTATATTTGGATGATACAATTTGATAGGTTCATTATTTTGATATCATTTTTTGTTATATATCTAATATTACAACATATGAAATGAAACCATAATCATATTACATCATATCAAAGCGAAAATACCATTAAAAAAATTCAAAAAAGTTACAGATAATATGTCATTCCAATGATGTAAAACATGCAATAATTCTAATAAACATTAGTAAAATATGCCAACATTTGGTGGAAGAGGAAGAAAGATGACTGGAACTCTGGAGGCCCACCATAATGGATTTCAGTATTCAACCATGAGAGAAGAAGAGAGAGTTGATATCATGTATCAAAACATTAAGAATACATTCTTCCAGCCAGTAGAGAAGGAGATGATTACTTTGCTTCATTTTTATTTGCATAACAATATCATGGTGTGAACAAGAAGACCAAGGATGTCCAATTTTATGTGGAGGTAATGGATGTGTTCCAAACTTTAGGAGGGGAAAGAAGGTCAATGTATGATCCTAATGAAATTGAGGAAGAACAAAAAGAGAGGGACAGGAAAAATAAAATCAATGCAGAGTTTCAAGGATTTGTCAAGCGAGTAACAGAGCTATGGGATCAGCCTCATCTAAAAAAAATTTGAACTAGAGTTTGATATACCATTTAGAGAGCTTGGTTTGCATGGAGTTCCTTTCAAAGCATCTGCTTTTGTTCCTATGGTAAACTGTTTAGTAGAGTTGGTGGAAATACCTTTCTTAGTAATCACTATTAGTGAGAGTGAGATTGTTAACCTTGAGAGAGTAGGACTTGGGAAAAAGGAATTTTATATGGCTATTGTTTCAAAGAGTTCAAGTGGGATGTACTCTACATTGATGCCATTCCTCAATATTTGCTTGATGGCATCAAGGAATGGTTGAACTCCTTGGATATAAAGTATTATGAAAGCAAAATGAACTTGAACTAGTGGCCAATTTTGAAAACTATTATTGATGATCCAGATAAATTTATTGAAGATGGTGGTTGGGAATTTTTGAATATGGAAGCTAGTGATCAGAGCTAGGAAGACCATGCCAATAAATACATCTTGAATGATGGATTGTGACCTCAAGTTAAATACAAAGCATAATGTATATTTGGATGATACAATTTGATAGGTTCATTATTTTGATATCATTTTTTTGTTATATATCTAATATTAAAACATATGAAATGAAACCTAAATCATACTACATCATATCAAAGTGCACATACCATAATAAAATTTCAAAAAAGTTACAACTCATATGCCATTCCAATGATTTAAAACATGCAACAATTCTATTAAACGTTAGTAAAATATGCCAGCATTTGATGGAAGAGGAAGAAAGATGACTGGAACTTCGGAGGCCCACCATAATGGATTTTAGTATTCAACCATGAGAGAAAAGATGAGAGTTGATATCATGTATCAAAACATTAATAATTCATTCTTCCAGCCAGCGGAGAAGGAGATGATTACTTTGCTTCATTTTCATTTGCATAACCATATCATGGTGTGAACCAAGAAGACCAAGGATGTCCAATTTTATGTGAAGGTAATGGATGTGGTCCAAACTTTAGTAGGGGAAAGAAGTTCAATGTATGATCCTGATGAAATTGAGGAAGAACATCAAGAGAGGGACATGAAAAATAAAATCAATGCAGAGTTTCAAGGATTTTTCAAGAGAGTAACAGAGCTATGGGAGTAGCCTCATCTAAAAGATTTTGAACTAGAGTTTGATATACCATTTAGACAACTTAGTTTTCAAGGAGTTCCTTTCAAAGCGTATTCTTTTATTATTCCTACGGTAAACTGTTTGGTAGAGTTGGTGGAATTACCTTTCTTAGTAATCACTATTAGTGAGATTAAGATTGTTAACCTTGAGAAAGTAGAACTTGGGAAAAATGCATTTGATATGGCTATTTTTTTCAAAGAGTTCAAATGGAATGTGTTCTGCATTGATTCTATTCCTCAATCTTCACTTGATGGCATCAAGGAATGGTTGAAATCCATGGATATAAAGTATTATGAAAGCAGAATGAACTTGAACTAGCGGCCAATTTTGAAAAATATTACCAATGATCCAGATAAATTTATTGAAGATGGTGGTCTATAATTTTTTATTATGGAAGCTAGTGATCAAATCTAGTAATACCATGCCAATAAATATGACAACTTGAATGATGGATTGTGACCACAAGTTAAATACAAAGAATAACGTATATTTGGATGATACAATTTGATAGGTTCTTCATTTTGATATCATTTTGCATTCTCTACAACATTTTTAGCACTGCCAAATGTTCAGGCCCTACTATTAAGTCATTATCATGTCCTAGAAACCATGCTACAATACTACAGACATGCATGCCAACCTCCATATTGAATTGTGCTAAATCCATTTGATGCCATGCATTGTACACGAAGATGGATGCAACAGTTTCATAGACCCTTCTAGATTTTTGGTAGACTCACTTGATATGGATTACTTGAATGATAGAGTTAAATATGTATCACAACTTAAAGATGCATAAGAATGACAAATGGTAAAATATACATAAGGGGGTAGGTCTATGAAGTGAAAGAACAATCCAGTTAAATTGTATTTTTTATGATGATGATACAAAAGACTAGAATCCACATTCATGTCTTATGCCTTGTGGAAGGCTCTGTGGATGCAGTGATAGGGTTCAACAACAAAGGGTGTATAAATATTCCATGATGACAATTAAATGCACAAAGAGAAAGTATTTTCATTACAGAGGAAAAGTATAGTGTACTTTCCTTATCAAGACACCATGAAAAGGTAGTAAGCTACAACAAGAGTGAGTATTATGCATGATAAGGCTGCATTCAAAAGACAGTTAGTAAAGATCATGAATAGGAGATCATTGAAGTATTCATGAGTTAAAATAGTCAAGGGGCTAAACAGTCAGTTTGATGACACTTATCATCATACAATTCATAGGCCTATGTGCAAGTAATTAATGCCACAACATAAGCAAATGAATCAAACATCTTTAAAATGACATGAGAAATGGAAGGGCATAAGAAGGAAATTGAGCACTTGAAACATCAAGTGGAATACTACAAGGCTATAAGGTATGACATAGGCGATTTCATGGAATATGCATTAGAAATAGAAATGGAAGGGCCAACAAAGAAGCACTTTAGAAATCATCCTACACATCAATAAACAACTCAACACAAGAAATGCAAATTGACATATTAACACAACAATATCCAATTAAGTTATTGAAATTCAAATATTGATACCTCGTTCTCCATCCAGATTACAAAATCAGTCCAATTTTTGCTTTGTAACATTTCCTTTTCAAATTTATTTGGATGGCGGCCATATTTCTCCTCTTGTCAAAATTAGGCACATGGACTAGTTAAACTAATTAATATGCAATCATTTACTGTTTCCTAGGAAATAAAAAAAATATCATTTAACATATTAAATGTACTTACAAATGTGCATATCAAGGCCTATAAACCTTTCTAGCCATTGTGATGCGTGGCACAAATTTTTTTAAGCCTAGCCTTGGAAGCCTTGTCCTGAAACATACTAATTCAATTTAACTATGCACAAATAAAATTTAAAAATTGTTTAATAAATTTGATATAATATTATGAGTAAATTCAAATAGTTGTGTACTCTCCTCACCGGAATTCCTTCGTGCATCGAACTTCTCATATGCTTTTGCAAGCTCTTTCCATACTTTCACACTTACATCAATTGGACTTTTTTGAGTCTTAGCTCAGGAGGGAGTTTTTTTATCTTCTTTGTTTGGTTGCACTGAAATCTCTTGCAGTTTTGAGACATTCGCAGCTTTAACTTCTTTATAGACCAACTTGTGCCAAATTCAGTCTCCATTTCATGGATAACCACTCTTTGTAGGTGCATGGGTATCTTTAAGAATGGAAAATATAGATGTTCTTTAAACCATTGAAGGCATGATTCCTTCAACCTATAAACAAACATTTTTCCAACATCTGTCATTCGTACTTCCCCTCAAACCACATCGTATTCTATCTTGGTATCGTAGCTACCAAGATAAGATGCAAAACATGGCATGGTGGAAGAATTTTGTGTCCCAGGAGTGGTTGGGACATTGGAAGTCTCCACTCCCTATTCCATATTCTTAGGTTTTATTGTTATTGATTTCCTCTTGGATCTTTTGCTCGATCTAGGACTGGTTGGGGAATCAATTGATTCCCTTTGACATGGTTGATTTGTTTGCAATGTTTGAGGGGCTCTACTAGATCATTTTTCTATGTATCTAGAAAGCATTGTCAAGTCCACACCATCCAATTTTTTCACTGCCTCTACCCCCAATATGGAATCCAATGCCTCTTTATCTTTGTCAGTCTCATGCCCCTATATATATATATATAATTAAATTTCTTCTTTTAAATTTAAAAATAAAAAACTAAAAACTAAAAATCAAAGAAACAATGGAAACACTTACAAATCTATAAATTGATAATGAATTAGCTCATTGTGTCTAGAGTTTTCTCCCTTTTCTCCCTTCCCTCTATTGCTTGACATTTTGAGGCAGCCTAGGGAAAATTATTTTTTCGTCCACTCTATGGAGGCAAACAAAGTACACACTGCCAGGTATGTAACAATTTCCCTAACTCACTCATGATGCCCTAATTTATATCACAATTCAAATATACATAGTGAATTCAATAATGACCATGTTGAAATCCCTACTTGGTACCAAATCATAAATGAAAAACCATTCAAAACCCACACACAAAGGAAATGGAACAAGCTCGAATTAATAATTTCAATACAAAACACAAGATGCGCCTTGAATCACCATTTAAAAAATAAATCTATTCAAACCTTCATTGCACAAGATAGTGAAATGGCAGGGAATTCATACCTTGATTTGGGAAATTGAGATTGAAGCACACAGGTTGCACCCAATGAAAACCCTAGGATGATGATGAAAGGAATCCACACGCACTACGTGCAAACCCTAGTCTTCAATTCATCAAAATACTCAAAATTTCTTCAAAATGAAAGTTCCCAAGATGTCACATACAAAATGATGCTCAATTCATCTCTTCCTTCATGTGGCATTCTTTAATTCATCTCTTCCTTCAAGTGGCGCTCTTCAATTCATCTCTTCATTCAGGCGGCGTTTTTCCCTTTTTTCCTCCTCTCTTCCTTCACGTGACGTTTTTCTCCTCATATCTTCCTTCACACGAGAAGTTTTTATTTTTTATTTTTGAATTAGTAGTTAACGTCGACTTTAGCGCCAACTTTTAGCCCTAAATTTAATCATTTTGGGGAGCAAAAGGCAGCGCAAAGTGTGTCTAATTTAGCACCTAGAAGTGCAAAATGATGTATTTTGCTTGGAAGTGGTCTTCATTTGAAGCTAACTTTTAAATGAAAATATTTTTTATTATTTTTGGAATAAAATAAATATTTTTGTTTAAATTTTACCTTCAAGAAGAAACATTTACTTATTATTTTATCTAATTAAATAATTTTTACTATTTATTTTTTGTAGTTTATGTAGGATGCGTGATATAGAAATAGATAATGATTGTATTTTTTAATAGAGAGAATTTTGGCCTACTAGTAGACATGACAACCCAATTTTCATAGAGGTTCAAAGGCTTGACATTAAGGGTGGAGGTAGTTTGCATGTTCACCTTCAATATTTATGTTAGATTAATAAAAATAAAAAAATTCAATTAGTTTCATTTTTCTAAAAACTCAATTACCTTGAACTCTAAACCCTAAAATCTAAATGATAGACATGAAAAATATCAAACCCTAAAATATAAACTCTATACCCCAACTATTTACCACATGAAAAATTTGGAGCTAATTTTTTTAATATGCATAATTATTTTTACCTTTATGTATCATTGCTATTATCTTGATTAGGGTTTGGGATTTTTTTGTGTAATCTCTTTGATCCCACTAACCCATCCTTATTTAATGTATGATTGATAGATCATTCATCATGTATTATCGTATATATTTATCTATCGGTGCACATATGTTATGTGACTATTTTCATATATTACAGGATCCAGAGGAGGCCATGGAGAGAGGACGTGGACGACATAGAACTCCTAAATCACTGAGAGGAAAGTGGGTGGAAATAGATATGACAATAGAATCTATAGATATAGTAAAGGTAAGAAGAGAAAGAAACCTCAACCAAAGGAGGGAGGTGTTTATGAATTCACAAATGCTACAACATAGAGGAGATAAAGTCATTGTTTTGTCCATGAGGCCTCTGAGGTCAAACTTATTGGTTGAAAATGCACAGGAATGGTGATTAAATGTGATTCTATGATCAAGGGAAAAGTTTAAAAATTAGGATGGCCAAAACATGATATCAATATGTCAAATATATGACTAAAGTGAGGTTTTGTGTTAGATAGCATATTCGTTGAAATGATATAATTGGTGTACTAAACATTGTTTACTATCTTGTGTATTATAGGGGCTAGACGAGGCCATGGCAACAAATAGTGTCATATCAAATGAGGACACAATAGATGAAGCGGGACATTAGTTACTCAAATTTTGAAACTTAGGAAAAAATGATCTAATGGAATTTTTTGATACGTCCATCTTTTTTCATAGTATTATTGAAATTTATAATGTATTATCCAATCTTGAAATAAATTAATGCATGTTGTTGATTATTTTAGATGGAGATTGGAGAAAATGCAGAGCCTGAGTGTTCAACTAGCAAAAGAACAAGATATGTACGTGGACATGAACCTAAAACTATTAAATCACGTAGAGGACAATGGGTGGAAGAGGATATGACAATGGATCCTGCAGACACAACAAATGATTGCACTAAACAAGAGGTTGGTCAGGACTATAGTACATGGGATGAATACTTTGAGAAAATTGTTGTTTGTGGATGTTCTATATGTCGTGGAAAGTAGCAATTCAAATGAGAAATTGTACAAAGACATTACATATATGATGAGCTTCCAGTCAGTATTATGTCTCCTACAATTGATTCAAATCCAATAGGAATTGTGGTAAGTAATTTTCCAATTTGATATAAATAACATGTATACTTTGTTTAAACATTGTTTTATATTATTTAAATAACTAATTTTTTTCTTAATGGATACTTACAAGATATATCTAACAAAAATATGTACCAATATACCAGCTCAGAAGATGAGGAATTGATGAAAATAAGTAACAAAACAAGAACCGGTTTAAAGATGCATAATTTACTTAAAGACAAGGGGAAGGTGGACTACATGCCCTATGAGAATGAATGTGATGGAGATGATTACTTACCCCTAAGTTTGAGATCAATTTATAAAGAGACATTTGATCATCGACTATATTACGCTTGGCCTAGTGATCAACAACTACCTAGAGTGTACGAGGTGTTTCAATTGTGGGGATACAACTACATGATACGACCCTCCAATATTCATGGAGTGAATCTAGGCCTCTTTATTGTCCAAAATGTACATGTGGGATCTAAATATAGAAACAAATCATAACAAACCACTAGGAGATTAATGCCATATTATGGTCAATCATATTACAATGTTGAATGGAGAAGGCTAGCAGAATATAAGCCTAGCATGTCAGCATATGGTTTAAATTTGAATATGTATACACATCATCTCCAATTGGAAAGTGTAAAATAAATGAATAGAGGTCATCTTATGTATATAGATGGGTGTGCATTCACACACAAAAATATTGCAAGATTTATAAATAGTAGTAAGGGAAGGGACCCTACTATAAGACTGAATTGTCAATTTGTTGAGGTTATAAACGATAAATATGGAGATATGGAAAGAGAGGTTGATATATTGGTAATGGTTGAGGCTATTATGGACCTTACCATTGGGTATGAGTTATTGATTGATTGCCCCTTCTCAAAATGCACTCATGCGTGAAAGAAGAGGGAAGAACAAGGTCTCCCTAAGGATGTTCTTAAGGGCAAAAAATCAAAGAATAATAAATGAGTGTGGACTGATGTTTTATAAAATTGTGTTATTTAAATTATTGTATAAAAAAGGTAGTCTATAAAATAATGTTCCATTATTCAATTGATGTATATATGTTCATACAATTTTATTTATTTTTTTAAGCCATATTTAATTATATTTCTTTGAAATTGATACACTTATGATTTATCCAATTGTTGTCAAACATCAAATAATGCTTGTGTTTTTTGACAAGTAGAAGATGTTGATGAAACACATAGTAATACCCAAGATCCAACTGGGTTGTTAAGATTTGGACAGGATGATCCAAACCATCCTTTAAACAATACCAAGGTGAAAAGAGCAAGATTGAAGAGAATACTACGAGCTGAGAAATTTGAAGAGTCGATGAGATCCGCATACACTGATGACATGCCACCTAGCCTTAACGATGATGATCATCATAGTGAAAATGCAACGCATGAAGAAGGATTGAATGAAATGCTTACAAGTTTCTTTGGGGATGGTGTAACTAAGGCAAATATTTAGGTTAGCATTATAAAGCATAAATAAAATAAACCCAAGTAAAAAAATGAAGAGCAACGGAGTTAGCAAGCATGAAAACAAAGAAAGATCTCACCAAGTCTTCAACCTCCATGAATCACCTTCATTGCACCTTCTCCATTTGTTGCAATATTATGTTTGCCCTCAAATTTTTGTGAGCAATTATGACTATGACTAAGACCTAAGCAAATATTGAAGGATTGTAGTATGGTTGCAAGTGTACTCAGAAAATACTAAAGCATGAAGTGTGTATCCCTCAACTCAAGTTGAAATTTCTTTTTTATAGAAAAGTCAATTTTGGATGAATGGTCAAGATTGAAAGATGAGAGATGCCCTAAGATCATTGGTTGGAATTAAATGTGACAACCCACAATTAGGGTTAGGGAAACATTAGGTTAAAATTTGAATTGAATGGTAGAGATTTGATTTTAGCAAATCAAATCAATGGTCAAGGTTGCATGTGACAAGAGGAAATAGGCACACAAAAAGAGGAGAGTGGGGAATTAAAATAGAAATTTAAAATTAATTCCCTCAAGAGGAGAGTTGGCCTTTTGAATTAAAAATCAATTTAATTCAAAAGTGGGACATGTGACAATAAATAATTAATTTAAAATTTATTTGGAGAGAAAATTAGAAAAGTGAATAATTTTAAATAAATGGTTTTATTTCAAATTAGAAAGAAAGATGTAAACAATGATTTTAAATTATTTACTTGGTGGGAAATTAGAAAGTGGATAATTTTAAATAAATGATTTTATTTAAAATTAGAAAGAAAGTTGATTATGGAAAGACTGGGAAAATCAAATAATAAATTTAAATTATTTGATTTAAGAGGCTAAGTTGGCATTTTGAATTAAAAATCAATTTAATTCAAAAGTGGGACATGTGACAAGCTGATTTTTTATTTAAATAATAATTTAATTCAATATAAAAAGAAGATGACAAATTAATATGCAATTAAATAAATATAATTTATTTAATTATAGAAGACAAGGATATTAGTGACGTAATTAAATAGAATTTATTTAATTAATCAAAGAGGAAATAAGAGATAGTAATGAATCAATTAAATAATTAAAATTATTTAATCAATAGAAGACATGACATTAGAAAATGGTATTAGCAAGTCTAGGATATTTGTATGTGTCTATATTTTGCCCCTCTTTGTCATAATGCAGTTTATCGCATTGTGACAAAGAAAATAAGTCAAAAATATGCCCCATTGTGAAAGTGAGGAGAGGAAGGATGACAAGGAGGTAGTGGTATGCCCCCTTGAGAGGATAGGTGGGTTCAAAGAACACGAGTGTGCTCTTGAAATGGATGAGAAAGACTAGAGGATGAAGGAATAGAAGAATTGTTAGCATGGAAGATAGGGATGTTAGTATGGAGAAGGAAACCTTCAATATTTGCTAAAGTACTTAATAGGTGTTGCTCTAATCATCATTGGGTGATAAAATGACACAAATGGACAAAAAACACCATGGTATGAGATAGACCAAGGTGTGCAAGGTCATCCACTTGTAAAACAAACAGTCGTAGACAAGGAATGTCCAAGCTCATACTAAAGGCCAAGTTGCCCCAATCTTTTTACCAAGACAATCCATAAATAGCAGTAAAAGAAAAAGAGCCATGAGACATCCTTGTTCCTTTAAATCCTTCATGGGACATCCTCAAGGAAGCTAGTAACCTGACTCAAAGACAAATGCCAAAAGAAAGGTAAGAAAAAATAAGTCACAATGTCAACAGGCAATAAGAGTGTTTGCCAAAATGTGATTTGTTTGAGGTTTATGCAATTGACAAAGCCTAGTTTCAGGAAAGACACATCCTATATAAGGCAAATGGCGATAGTTTGACTAAATGACAATGTCTGGTTTCAAGAGGGACACATCCTATATAAGACATATGTTTGACTATTTTGATGGTTTGACTATTTGACTGTTTTGACAATTTTGACAATTTGTTTGATTTGACTGAGTGACTTTGTTGGTTTGTTGTCTTGTTAATGCATGACTTGTCCTTATGTTTCAACAATTGTTTGTGTATGCAACAACAATGTCTGATTTATTTGACTGGCATGACAAATCCTAAAGGACTAACCTAATGCGGCCTTGGGGGTACATCAAATGATGACCTTGCTTACGTAGCAAATGCGCAGAGGAAACATAGTTCGACAATGGAAAATACTGACACAACGAACTTTTGACTCTTTTTTGGGGATTTTTGAAAGTTATATGGATATTTTTGGGTTTTGACATGTTTTGATTTTTTTGGATTTTGAAGTTTTATGATGTTTTTGGATTTTTTCAGGTCATTTTATGATTTTTATGGCTTTTTGATGTTTTATGAGAATCATGACAAATGCATGTGAATGATGCCTACAAGCAAGCGAGCACGCATACACAAGAATCCAAAGACAACCATGATCTTGTCTCTAGTCAAGTTGAATACCGATTGGTAGGTGATGATGATGATGATGGCATTGTTTGACACAAGAAGGATACATCCCGAAGCAATGTGAAGATGCCAATTATGTGACTAAAGGATCAAGGTTTGTAGCAGGGATAGGGACAAAGCCAAGGAATGTTTTGGATGATGTGCTAGGTTGCATAGAAATATTGTATGGATTAGGCTAGTTGCATTTGGAAGGGCTTGGTTAGGACTAGATGGGATGATGGAGGATCTTTAGACCATTGACAAGGGAAACCAAGATAGGTGATAGGTATAAAAGGAAGATGGATGGCTTTGGTAAAAGATAGGAGACATGAAGACTATTGGCTAGAAGAATTATCATATGGTCTCCAAGGACAATGTCGCAAAGGGATAACGAGGTTATGAACGTAATGATATTTCATGAATAGGGTATGGTCAAAGGATAGTCATGTCAAAAAAAAATCCAAAGCATGATTTATGTTTGTACCTTAGTCCTTATCAAAATCAAAGTAGGTGTGAAAATGGATGGGAATGATAGGGCTTAGATGAATAGACGGAAATGTCATGAGAAATGTCCTGCGAAGGGTATGAGAGATGAGATAACTTGCCCCCAAGTGTAATGGTCCACATAGATAATTTAATTTTATATATGATGCATGTTTGCTAGTTTTTCATCATATTACTTATCCAAAGCGCCATAAGAATAGTTTTCACTATTGGACGATTTTTTTCTCTTTACTATTTTTTGGACTTTTTAATTCTTTTTGGTGTCATCATGACGCGTGTTTTCCAGGTTTTCTCATCAAGGTGACAATTTTTCTATATTTTCAATTTTATTGTACTTTTGTATTTTATGGATGGCCTTGATGCTTTAGATGATCATTAATTGTGTTGAATCCATTGATGGTGTTGATGTAGAGACTGGTGCCATGGCTTTCCAATAATGACCTTTATGAAGTAGTTGCCTTGTCAGGATCATAGCGCTTGCATACAATTGATTGATGTAATTGTGATCCTTGTTGATACTAGAGTTGGCCTTATCATAATATGCACATCGTGATAGAGTGTCATGAGAGTCCTTATGATAAAGAGTTTCTGCCAAGATGTGATGGATTTGTCACATGGTATTTTTGGACTTTAAGCACGATGTAGGATTATGACAGATGATGGTAGACTTGGAAGGATTGTTTGGATGTTTGGATGTAGAAATTTTTATTTTCCAAACTTTAGGTGTTGAATGGCGGAGTTGGGAATTTTGATTAGGATAGGTTTGGAACCAACACTTTTATATGTCTTGCTCGATGACCATTTTGAAGGAAGTGGACATTTATTATATGTGGGAGTCCTTTTTTCTTGTGGCTCCACATTTTGATTGACTTTTGTATTTGGAATATTTTATTTGCTTGATCCTTTTTAATTTCATTTTTCCACTCGTATTTTTGTTTGATTCAATGGCCTTTAACATTTGATTTTGAACTTTATATTTTTTATAGTTTTCTTTTTGTTGCTTTCAAATTGAAGGTTTATTCATGTTGGAATGAAGGTTTATGGTTTGGATGGAAGGGGTGTTGGCAACAACCTTATGACAAGGACTACTCATGACCCCCATTTTGATGTTTGTATCAGATAAAGTTACCCCCAATATCGAGGAGGTGTCACTAGCATCATTAGATTTTTCAACTGAGGAATAACCAAGACCTTGATGTCTATAATTTTCTTGAACTTGTACAAGTTCTAGAATTCCTTTCTCATGTAGTCCTAGTCCTTTTCCTTAATAATGCATATTCTGACAGATTTTGTTTGCAATGGGGTACTTTTTATTTTGGAAGCAAGATGTTAACCCATCATTATTCAATCAGAAACCTTTACTCTAAACTTTATCATCTATAATAAAGTCTTATTTGACAAAGGTAGATGATCCTAGTTGATAAGATGTCGTAGCTTTATTGACATGTGGGATAGATTTTTGATTAACGTCTTTGGTTTGAATTTGTGACATATCAGATTTGGATGATTCTATTGGTGCTTCCAAGTCGATGTCGAAACCATCTTTATGGTCAGTGTCATAAATCCCACTGAATTCAGCTATAGATTGATCATTTGAAAATATGTCTAGAATAGGATATTCTTGTTCTAGAGGTAAATCATCTATGTGTCCCATGGAGGAAAGTGTCTCATTTTTGGAAGTGTCGATATTTAAAGCTTGGAGAGGGTCATCTTAAGTGTTTTATCATGAATGGAATAAGGGTCAAGGAGTGGATCATTTTGGACTTCTTTCTCAATAGTAATGTCTTGATCAAGGATGGGTTTGTCTAAAATGACATGGTTGTGAATGGGATATTGATCAAGGATAGGTGTATGTTAGAGGCCATGATTATCTAGAAGGACTTCTTGAATGTATTTAAGGATGGGGTCATGGGATGGACTTCTTTGATCTTGACATGATGGTGATGTTATGATGTCATTCTTTGGACTTTGCTTTTGGTGTGTATCCTTAAGTTTATTAAATGGGATGTGATTTTGGAGACCATGACTAGATGTGTTTTCATGACTAAATGTAAGTTGAGATGGAGTGTCTTGGAATGGATCAGTGTATGATGGACTAGGATAGGATGTGGAGACTTGGAAAGGGTTAGTGTATGAATGACTAGGATTTGATGTGGATAAAGGACTAGGATAGGATGTGGATAATAGAATAGGATAGGACATGGAGGCTTGGAATGGATTGATGGATGGTTGATTTCCCTTGTCAAGGTTAGGGTGGGTATGACTAATGGTGTTAAGGGACTCTTGATAGTGAAGGTAGGTGGATGGAGGGCTAGAACTCATGGATTTTTGGTAAGATGGATAGATGGATGGAGGACTAGAGGTTATGTGTTCTTGGTACGAAGGGCATGTGGGTTGTTGACCATGGTGTGAGGTTGATTTGCATTTGGATTGGAGGTATTGTCTTTTCAAGTCTATGGTTGATTGGGCTTGACCATTACAGATAAATTGGTATTCAATTTGACTAGCAATCATGTCAAAGTGGATCAAAGACATGATGGTGGATGGCATGAGACTAAGACTATGTTTTTCTTTGGTATTTTTGTAATAGGGAGTGCAATGATGCAAGGTGACAGTGAAAAGTGATAATGAGGACTAAAAGGAATGTCTTATGGAAAATTATGGGGGACTAAAGTATGCTATGACAATGCAAGGTATGTGGAAACTTTAAGGTGTAATCAATTTTGATAGACTTTTAGGGAAGGTTTACTAACCATTCAAAGTTTGGTCAATGTATCAATTTTGATTGTCAAAGGACTTGTTTATAGGACTAAGTGAAAGGAAAAAGTGACAAGGTAAGGTTTCCAAACTAGACTTATGAGTTGAAAATATCTCACATAAAAGGACAAAGACTAAAGGAGTGATTTTGGTTTAGTTCAATGACAATCTACTTTTGAAGGAAAATATTTTGTAAGGTATGGAATTTTTCCTATTCTAAAGTCTACAAAATGAGGACCTAAGAGTTTTTCTATGTTGAAAAATGATTGTGGAGGTTAAGATGCAACCTAAACTTGCAATGGTCAAACTAAAAGATGGATAATTTGAGAAAATATTTTTTATGTTCAAAAACATATTGACAATGTTTGGTTTTGGATTTGGACAATGAAAATGATTTTCCTAAATGATAGGAAAATGTGTCACTCTAGGGAGAAATTGTGTTGCAATAAGGAAGATGTGTTGTTAATAGAATAAATTGTGTTTCATAATGTCAAATGTGGTTTATTAGGTATAAAATGTGCTACAAAGATCAAATGTGTTGCAGTTTCAGTGAATGTGTTGTTTTGGGTCACAAATGCGGTTCAAAAAACAATTGCATTATTCTGGAAAGCAAATGTGTTATGTGATAGGCGAATGCATTGTATGAATTAGAAAATTTGGCTTTCCAAGTCGATTGTGGTTTATAGAGTCTCAAATGTGGTTCAATATGTCAAATGTGTTGCATAGAATAGAAAATGCGTTGTAGAGTGAATAAAAGTCTAGTTTCTTCAAAAGTTTGGCATATTTTTAGGATTGTTTCAATTTGAAAGTGTTTTTTCCAAGTCTGTGAAGGATGTTTATTTGTTCAAACACTTGGAAAATACATGGTTTTTTCTTTGAATGTTGAAAACAAGCACAATCCTAGGTTTGGCAAGGACTGTATTCTCTAGATTCCATGTGGGTTTCCCCAGCCACACTTATTCTTAGTGGGTGATTTAGAAGCTTTTCCACATAGGCTCCCCCTTAAATTGCACTCACTTCTTAGGTGAACCAAGCTTCAATCCCTCATGACTTTCCCATGATAGGCTTTTCACCTCTATTAAGAACTATGAGAATGTGTATGCCTTGGCAACAACCGTTGTTGTGCCACTGAATAGAAAGGGTGTTTGGAAACTACACAAAGTTTTTAGTAAGGGAACCCATTCGAGTGGCCACACATGAGGCAAGATTAGCTTCTATAAGGATAAATCCCAACTCGAAGAGGTCATGCTCAATAGGGTTTTGAGGGATTCACTTGTCTATGTGACACATTCGCACTCATAATCCTAAGTTTTCCATTAGGATTCACATTTGTATACCAGTCGAGAGTAGCTCACCTAATTTGAGTTTCCTTGGGGTGAGTAATTTTTTCCACCAAGGAAGGCCCAATTCCTAGAGTCAATAAGAGTTTCTCATGCACCCAAGATCACACAAGTGCGCAAGGGGAGAGGATACTTATATTATTGAATCGGGGTTAAACAAATTGAAAACACTTGTTCATTTTAATTATCCAAATTGTAATGTGGGACAAACACCTCAAACACATTGTTCATTTTAAACCCAATTAAGTGTGAGACAAACGAAGTTCATTTTAAGCCAATGACATGAAAATACATCTAGATTTTATCCTTGATGATTTTTAATGCATGATTGTGTTCATTTTAAACCCATGAGTGAATGCATGTTCATTTTATCCCATGAAATGTAAATGCAAGTTGTAGATTGTTTGTTTGTTTGATTTAGGATTGTAAAAGGAATTTTAAAAAAATCAACAAACAAACGTTAGAATCCTTTTCTAGCTTGCCATGTGCTGCAAAAATAATATTAGTAACCCCAAAAACCTCTAAGCTACTAAACAGAAACTAGAAATCTGGAAAATTTTGTCAACATCCGAAAATAAAATTTTACCAGGCGATTGTGTCGTTCTACAAATCAAATGTGTTTTAGGGCCGAAAGATAGAATTTACCAGGAAGATGCGTCATTCTGTAAAGCAGATCTATTGCAACAAAGTAGATTCGTTATTTTGATTAAAAAATGTGTCGCAATAGAGTAGATGCATTGTTCGGACCCATAGATGCGTTGTGATAGAGAAAATATGGTGTTCTAGTTAAAAAATGTGACTTGATATTGCAGATGCATCGTTATTCAGATCAAATGCATCAAGACGTAGCAATTGCGTCTCAGAAAGTTGTAAATGCGGCTCTTTGTGCCTGTACCTACAAAAACATGAAACATTTGTATAGAAATCTATAAAAATGAGTGTTTTGGTGTTGTGTTCACCAATGTAACTAAGGAAAATATTTAGGTTGGCATTATAAAGCATAAACAAAATAAAACCAAGTAAAAAAATGAAGAACAATGGAGTTAGCGAGCATGAAAACAAAGAAAGATCTCACCAAGTCTTCAACCTCCATGAATCACCTTCATTGCACCTTCTCCATTTCCTGCAATATTAAGTTTACCCTCAGATTTTTGTGAGCAACTATGACTATGACTAAGACCTAAGAAAATATTGAAGGATTATAGTATGGTTGCAAGTGTACTCAAAAAATACTCAAGCATGAAGTGTGTATCCCTCAACTGAGGTTGAAATTGCCTTTTTATAGAAAATTCAATTTAGGATGTGTTACCAATTTTCACTACAGCTCAATTGGTAGAGTTGATTAGTTTGTTTCATTTTGAAGTGGGATTCAGTTAGTTAATGCATTATTTAAGATTGTTGAATTAAATTAAATTTATCAAATTTCAACTATGCAAGTGTTTTTGGTAAATTGAGTTTCAAGAGATATTGCTCAGTGATTTGCAATACAAATGAAGTACAAGACATAATATAATAATGATTAATCATAAAAATTGCTTTCATTATTTCATGATGCTTATTCATATTACAACATTTCATTTGTTTGCAAGAATACAAATGATCGTACAATTTTTGCATTTTGATGCACTTCTTTTAAGAATAAGAAGGAAAAGAGAAATTAAAGAATCCACACAAGTTGTGGAAGTAACTATAACAACGGATCATGAGAAGCATGCTACACTATTGAAGATGTAATGAGGAAAGACACATAAGCATGAACATAATCATCATTGCATGTGTTTTTGGTTGATGCAGAATTGGTGCACCATCCTTCGTCCTCGAGCTCTAATCGACTTATAAGGGAAGTGAAAGGGTTGTTAGAGCTCCGATTATGAACATACCTATATGAATCACCAGAAATAATGTAAAATTATGTTGATAATACATTGCAACAATTGAGAGAACAGGAGTTGAGCAGAAGCAAGGAAGAAAACACCATTATAATATATTGTTTTATCTAACATTGTTTGTTTCCATGTGCAGGTATAGGAAAATCCATGTAGTTGATCATTTCATGAAGACACAAAAGCATGTGGAGTAAAACGGGCTCCCACAAGGGTAGAGCTCGGCATGCTGCCCCTTAAACATAAAAGTGGGCTAAGTAAGGAAATACAGTATCATGCTCATCTGAGCAATTCACAAAGGAGTAAAACAAGTTTCAGTTATCAAAGCAATCAGGTTCATTCTTCACTCATAACGATCAAATCTGAAAAATGAATTGAGAATTACAAATGGACAATGAACTCAATTCAACTGAAATGCATCTTTTAAATACTGTTATATTAATTGCATTTTGTTGTCATATATTTTGTTCATCGTTGTTCATGTTGTTTCATAGTGTTCTTTCTAATGCAGTAGTTTTTCATTCTCATATTAGTGATAGTGAAAGTGCATAAATAATGCCTCATCAACAAAGCTTTAATAAAATGATAAAATCATAAAGAGAAACATTGTTTTATGAAATGTTTGAGCTAAGAATGCACATTTTTTTCTGAAACATTTGAGTATATGGAATGGGTGGTAACAAGCATCAAAGTAACCATATAGGAATGTCATAATGTCCAATTGCAGATATGTTATGAAATGGGAGGTTGCATTCTGAATTGACTGAACAAAGATGTCTAAGAGAGGTCATCCATAGTTGTGAGTAAAACAAAAGTCATCAAATGCTATCATTAGTCAATGACCATATAGGTGTGCAGAATGAAAAGAAAGGATTGTAATTTATTTATCAAAGAATTGTACACTTTGACTTGGATGTTTGCTTCATACCATTCAAATGTGGCTACAGGATGGAATATTATAAAGGAGAATAATGTTGTTTCATTCAGTTTTAAAAGCAACAATAGAATAGTGAAGTGTTGTTTCCTGGAAAAATTAATACACATTTGAGACTTTATCCTGAAGTGCAAGATGGCAGTGATCTTAAATGAGTATATCAGTTGAGAAGATCTTTTCTCTTAATGAGGGGTTTCAGTATTTCCATTATTTGTCAAATAATATTAATTTGCTACCGAAAAATAAGGAGTTTCTATGTGTTGCATACAGTATGGAGGTGAATGTAAATCTGCATATTATGGATGTGTAGCAAGCTTTCTTCATAAAAGACTTTTAGGAAAATAGATGCACATTTAACTAAAAATGCAAAGAACAATCAAGATGCATATTTTTGAGCTTTAAAGCTCTTCAAAGTGAAGAAAGATAACAAGTATTGTTTGCAGCCAAAATATTTGACAGTCATTCAAATAAAGTATTTTGGAATTCAAGTGAATGTTATATCATGGATCGAGCCCAAAAGTTTCAAAGGGATTTTCTTTCATTTTTACAAATACCCATATGATGATTATACTTCAAAATGCAGATTTATCTATGTTATAGTTAACCCACTTGAAATTTTTGACAAAAAAATACAAAATGCATGGAATACCATGATGGGTCAAGTTCAAGATTTGGAGAAATGCAAGATAAACATTTTTCTTTCAAAATACAATTACCCACATGGGGTTTTATGATCAAATATGAGAACCATCAAAATACACAGTATAAGCTTTGAAGCTCTTCAGAACAATGAGAGCTTGCAAGCTCATAAAAGAAAAACCCTAAAAAATACATAAGGCATGAAATGTTATCATGGGTCGAGCCTAGAAAATAGAGAAATACAGTGATTTCAGAATACCCAGATCAAGCATGTATTGGTTGTGGCCTGGAAGGATCTCAAGAATGTTTATCAATTCACAGAAAAGTAAAAAAACCCATTTTGAGTTTGCCATCTAAATCTCAAAATCAAAACAAAGAGTGTACGGAGTGCGAGTTTCTTTATAGAAATTCATTAATCAAATATGTAATAGTTGTGGCCTGTCATGAAGAAATGCATAGAAAATTTTAGTGTGTTTTCTATAAGAAAGTAGGCCTCATTGCTCTGTCAAGACTCCTCGAATTCGTTTACAAAAATGCTCAGACTGAAACCTTCCATTGCGGCTAAATAGACACAAAAATGAATACAAAAGATAGAAAATGGAAGCAAAAATCAGAGAAACATATATGCTTGGTCGTGGCCTTGAAGGTCATTATTTTCTTTCAAAATGAAATAGAAGAGCCATGAAATGTCTTAGAGACAACCTACCTTGCTTATGTCTGGAGATTCGACCAACTGAAAGTTTGAATGGTGGCATCAAGAAGCAAAACCTAACTCCATGGTGGCGGCGCATCTTCTTCCCAACAGAGCAAAACCTTCAAAGTTACAAGTGCAGAATGAAATGTGAGATTAAGGTTTGAGTTTGATATTGTTCTTTTGTGCCCTAATTTGAAATGTGGGCTTTTCACCTTAGATTAAGTTTAATGCCAACATTTTACCATTTGATAATGTATGCATGCCTAGGTCGAGCCTTTGAAGTTTTATGTGATTTCATATGCCTAGGTTCTTAAGTTAGGTTTGATTTATTTTGCAAGGTCTAAATACCTTAGGTATTTATTTAATTTTCAAACTTATGCCTTAGAAAAATGAGCATTCATGCCTTAGATTTATTTTCAATTGATTTTATAGAAATCAATTAAAACATTGATAGGTATTTGCCTTATACTTTTTATGATTTTTTGAGGAAAAAATCAAATTGTAATGGAGAGATAAGGTGTGTAGTATTTTTGCAAAGATTTTTTTTTTAATCTTAATTGCAAGAATAATTCAATTTAATCAAAATAAAACTGCATATCTTGTAAAGCATAGATAAAATAATATTTTATGAATTGTTTTATTCTTTCTTGCTATTTTTAGCAGTTTGTGAAGGCAAAAGAGGTTGACTTTTCCTTGGGCGAAATTGAGCTGCATGGGATGGAGATAAGTTGTTCTTTTTTCTTTTAAAGCAAAGAAAACCTATTTTTAGGTGCTTTTTGGAAGACATGCAAGAAGTGTGAGTTTTCCACTTTTGTTACGCATTATGGAGTAGATTTAGATGTTTTTTTCTAAGCTTTCTTCTTGAGCTCGGATTAGGTTTTTGAGAGCTTTTATTTTAGGAGAAAAACTTAGGGTTTTACTGAGTTCATATCATTGTTTCTTCCTCTCATGTTGAAGCGATGAGTTTTGTAAGCAAAAATTTGTACTCAGAATTTAGATACTCCTTCGGTTTAATAAAGAAACATTCCTATTTCTCAATTTATGTCTCCTTTGCAATTTTAGTGTGATGTTGGCATTGTGATTTTGTTTACAAAATCCTTTTATGTCCTATTATTGCAGATCTTGATGCAGAAATTTCATGTGATACAGGTTGCATGTTGTGTTTAAATATGAATATTCATGTAAATCAATTATGTATTGAGTGTTCATGAGAGGTTGTGAGGTTACTCTTGTTTTCTAAGATATTTTTGTGAGTAGATAATAGAATTCATCATTAGTTTTTTTCTAAAAAAGATCACTTTAAGTCAAAGTTTCATTTCAATTATCTTTCTAACTCTTTACCTCGAGTCATTTAGAATAGAAGCTATCATTCAGAGAACCAACTCACTCTGGAGATTCCTTCTTCGTCAGATCACCCACATCTAAAGAAGGTTTCCATGTGTCAATAGATAGTTAATTTTTTCCAAATTTAGTATAGGGTGCATATCTGATTGATAACAGTTTTTGGCATCCCCAGTGGGACACTGAAAGTCAATTTTCAGAGAAGTTTCAAAAAAAAAAAGTTGTTGTTTGGTGTATGTAGCAAGTTATTCAACCTTTTTGAGGCCTTTTTCAATATACTTGGTGACTCCATTTCTAATTTTACATGCAAACATAGTGCATCCTGTGCATGAGAAAAATACAAACCAAATCAATTTCTTTGCCATTCGATTCCCTGTAGTTGTCCCCACCATGAAGGAGAGGCAAAACAGCAAGAAAATTGTTCGACATACCAAGGAGGTCAAGATCAACACCTCCAGTTTTCAACTCCATATTCCTATCACCAGGAAATCCTGTTCCTGTAGCACAAGCACCGCCAATGGAAAGACAACATTATTTTGCACCTTTTAACGGGGACAAACCATTAAATATAGCTCATTATGATGATATTCCAACAGTAACTTTCAGGAGCCTGCCATACTTTATCAGAGAAGAACAAACTACTGTCATTGAACACATTCGAGATGTGGCCATCTTATGCTCAATTCACAACATCACTCAAGATAACATAGCACCGAGGCTATTGGTTGTGTCACTTAAACGGAAAGCTTTGCAATGGTTCAGAGGCCTCGTAGTGAACTCAATCACAACATGGGATGCATTAGGCGATGGCCTATACCATTTTTTTGCTGATAAATTAGATCACTTGTCCTTATTGGAATAGTTGAGCACGACCAAGAGAGCGTCGCATGAGCACTTGGTTGATTTCAACTACCGATTCCAAGGACATGGGATAAAATTCCTTTAACGGTAAAACCCTTACCAGATCATGCTTTTCTATTTTTTCTAAAGGCCTTGAATAGTAAAATTTCAGTAATGATCCAATCCCTGGGCAGTCACACACTCCCTAATGCTTTTGAAATCACCATTAGAGTAGAAAACTATCTTATTCAAGCTGGATAAATTTCCCCTAGGCCTCCTATTCCCTTTTTCCCTAAAATACAATTGCCTACACCCATATCTTTACCACCCCTAGTTGTTGTTCGCCCTATTCCATAAATAGGTTATCATACCATAGCCCAAGAAATTGTAGTTCCAACCCAAACCCAAGAATTGCAAGAGATTAAAAATATATTAAAGACTTTTGAAAATGATCTAGTGAGCATTGAAAACCAAGTTGGCCAAGAACATAAGCCATATCAGGCCTTGTATCAGCAGAACTAGCCTAACAAGCCAACCTTTCAAAATGACTATCAAGGCCAAAGAAAAAAATTTAACCCAAGACCGTTTCAGCCCTACAACTTGAATGCTTCCAGTTCGTCAAAGGAACTTGAACCACAAAATAGAATTTCCTAGGATTGTGATTGGTGTTACCCATGCAATCAACCCCATAACCAGTATGTATGTGCGAACGGCATGAGAAATCAAGCCTTAATGGTCCAAAACAACTATGTTGGTTCATAAAGTGTTCCAAGTCAAAATTTGGAACAACAAGAGAGCTTTGAAGTTGCTTTTCCCAAATAATAGAGTTCTGAATTTTGTGGCATGAATGGTCAGGATCAACAGAGTTCCCCTATTCCAACCAACACCGGATCTAAAAAGAGGGCTATGAATTTGGGGCAATAAGCTGGAAACATACAACAACAACCTACTAAGGACAAGCAGCATGTTTCTTTACCAAATGTTACTATTGCAGCACAACCTAAGGTGCAATTTTTGCAAAGAGGCCAAGAGGTACCTGTTAGGGAGCAGTCTGAGACACAAATGCATCCTTTGCAGAAAGGAAGCGATGTTGTTACTAAAAATCAGCAAAAGGTAAACCCTATTTCTTTTAATGTCGTTGAGAATCTTCAGAAAGCCATTGTCAACATGTCATTTTTGGATGCTTTGCACATCCCGAGTCAAAAGAGTTTGTTCCAGGATGCCTTGGCTGAGCTTTCTATTTCTGATAACGCTAATCAAGTGAATGCTAAAGTTGTGCTTGCAAATAGCCTGGAAGTGAAAAATGAGCAGAGAACTCAAGAGGTAAATCCTCCTCCATTTTATTTGAGTTTGATTATTGGCGATAAAATAGTGCATAACTATATGGTTGATTCCAGTGCGAGTAGCTCAGTTATGCCTAAGAGCTTAGCCAATAAACTAGGTCTTGTTTATTAGCCTAACTCCCAAAAAGGTGTAGTTCAGCTGGATGGATCTGTTGTTAAAACTGCTGGTATAATCAAGAATTTAGCCCTTACTTTGCATGCATCCCTGAATTTTGCAATCCATTAGGATATACATGTTATTGATCTGCCACCTCATTTTTCCATTTGCCTCTCAAGAGATTTTACATCCAAATTGGGTGGTTTCTTGTCTTCTGATTGATCTCATCTTTTCTTTAGAACAAGGTGTGGTACAAAAGTAACCATAAAGTTTGAGCCTCTAGCCAAAGACCATATCGAGTCATATGTTTTGATCCCTATAAATGCTAACCTCTATGTCACCCCTGTACTAGAGGAGAAAACCATGACCTTAGACCACAACACCCCTATAGAAATGTGAATCTAGATGAATAGGCAGCCGAACATCACGAGCTTGATCCTTTCTAGCACAAATTTGAGATAGGATCAGGGCTTTATATGATTCGTGAACCTAATGTTGTTATTCCTAATCTATTTAAAGAGGAAGAGCAGCCTGCAAAGAAGGAAAATAAGCTTTGGAAGCTTTATTTGATGGCTCAAGGAGTAGTGTAGGCGTTGGTGGTAGAGCCATGCTGATTTCACCAGAAGGAAACAAGTATTATTCAGCTTTCAAGTTTGCATTCAGCTGTACAAATAATACAGACAAATATGAAGTGTTTGTGCATGACCTAGAATGGGCCTAAAAGAGAGGTATTAAATGCTTACAAGTTTATGGTGATTTAGAATTAATAGTGAATCAAGTTAGAAATCTAAATGCTGCAAAGAATGATTCACTTAAGAAATATAAGCATCATGTATGGGATTTGATACAAAATTTTGATGCTTTTAATATCCTTTCAGTTCCTAGAAATGAAAATAAACATGCAAATAGGCTCACCTCCATAGGAGCCCAATTTGATATTCCAAATGAAATTCACAAGGTAGAGGCATGACAGTACATGAAAATTATAGTCAGACCTTATGTACCTGACAATAATGTGAGTTGGTAGGTTTTTGATAACGATGAGAAAATTGTAAGCTTCTTAATTGTTGAAGTTGAGTTCGCTAATGGAAAATAGCAAAAGTGGTAGCAACAGTATGATAATCAGATTGTACAGTTAAAGACAAACAAGCTGCCAAAAGGGTTGGTGACATTGGAATCTATTTTCAACTCAGATGACCAAGTATGAAAAGATAAGTGCAGCATGACTATCAAGGATGAACACTATGAAACCATTGAAATATTCAAGGGTAAGCTTCTCAAGTTGGGCAAGGTATGTAATAAAGAGGAAAAGCAAGCTTTCATTCTATTATGTTAGGAATTTAGTGATGTTTTTTCTAGGGAATAAAATTATTTAAAGGGTTTTGATCAAGAACTAGCCCAGCATACTGTTGAATTATAACCTGGAGCAAAAACCTGTAAGGCAAAAACAGAGACCCCTTAATCCCAAATTAGAACACCTTATGAAGGTTGAGCTAAATAAGTTAGTTGAGAGTGGAATTATTTTTCCTATCAAGCATATTTCTTGGGTGTCTAACTTAGTTCCAGTTAGGAAGAAAAGTGGGGAAATCAAATTGTGTGTTGATTTCTGAGATTTAAATAAAGCGTTCCTAAAGGATCAATATCCACTCCCTTCCATGGAACAAATTTTGCAAGTAGTTTCTCGTTGTGGTAGATTTTCTTTGTTGGATGGGTATTCAAGTTATAACCAGATTCTGGTAAAGCAAGAGGATCAGTTCAAAATAGCATTTACAATCAAATGGGGCACCATGGCCTATAAAAAGATGCCTTTCAGCTTATCCAACACTGGAGCAACATTTTAGCGAGTGATGGACATGGCTTTTCACGGCATCATGAATAAGTTTTCTCTAGTATGTTTAGATGATATTACTATTTTTTCTAGAAATACTAATGAACATTTTGAGCATTTGAAACAAATTTTTCAAAGATGCAGAGAATTTGGAGTGTCTCTCAATCCGAAGAAGTGTATTTTTTCTGTACATGAAGGTAAACTCCTTGGACACATTGTCTCAAAGAAAGGTATTTCTATAAACCATGAGAGAGTCTCTGCTATTCTTGAATTACCATTACCAACTCACAAGAAAGTCTTACAAATTTGTCTTGGGAGGATCAATTTTGTGAGAAGATTTATACCTAATATTGCAGCTTTGTTGCAACCTCTCACTACCGTGCTTAAAAATAGTATGCCTTTCAGTTGGACCAGAGAAGGTAAGAGGAGCTCTGAGAATATAAAGGAGGCCCTTGCAGCTACCCCTACCCTCATCAATCCAAACTATGACAGAGATTTCATTCTTTATGCTTTTGGAGGGATGATACTATTTCAGCTATGTTGTGCCAACAAAATGATGAAGGCTTGGAGCAGCCTATAGCATTTTTCAACCAGGTATTACACGACTACAAGGTGAAGTATTCTTTTGTTGAGAAGCATGTTTTTGTTGTTGTAAGAAGCCTCAAAATTTTAGGCATATGTTATCTAATAACAGAATTCAGTTATTAGTTGCTCATTCAACTATTAAGGACTTCTTACTTAACTGTGATATCAATGATAAACGTGTTGGTTGGATAACCAACGTGATGGAGTTTAGTATTGATATTAAGATAACTAAGATTGTTAGAGGCAAGGGTTTGTGTGAATAAATTGCAGAAAATTTAGCGGGCAACAACTTAAAAGAAGCTGAAAGCATTGATACAGTACTAAATAATGATGATGCAGTTGTTGTTTCAGTTTCCATTGCTACCTGGGTGCAGCAAATGATACATTATTTGCAGACTGGTGAGTGTCCCGAAGGCTTGGATAGAGCGAAAAGAAGGGTACTACAGGCTACAAGCTATTCCTTTTCCAATTATTGATGGTATTCTTTATAGGAGAGATTTTTAGGGTGTTTTATTAAGATGCATTGAGCCTGATCAAGTTGATAAGTTGTTAGGAGAATCTCATGATGGGCCTTCAAGAGGCCACTTTGTTGCAAAAACAACAGCCCTGAAGATCATGTGGGCTAGCTATTATTAGCCAGATCTTTTTAAGGATGCTATTGCTTGGGTCTGAAGATGCGAGAAGTGTGCCTTGTTTTCTGGAAAACAGAGGCTTGCAACTCTACCTCTGCATCCAATTCAAGTGGAGCAACCATTTTCCAAATGGGGTTTAGACTTTGTTGGACCAATCAACCTGCCTTCAAGCGTGGGTCATAATTGGATTCTTACTTCAATGGATTATTTCACTAAGTTGAACGAAGCTATTTCTTTGAAGGAAGCAAACGAGACTTTTGTACTCAATTTCTATCGACTTAGTGTTGAGATTTGGTACCCCAGATTCAATAATCTCTGAAAATGGTTTAGCCTTTATTAGTTTGAGTATTTTTGATTGGTCAGTTAGGAATAACATTTTTTTGAACACATCTTCTAACTATTATCCGTAGGGTAATGGGCAACAAAAATCTAAAAACAAGAATCTGATCCGGATAATCAAGAAGATAGTTGAAGACAATCAATGGACATGGCATGAAAATCTTAAGTTAGCCCTTTGGGCTAACAGGATGACTCCTAAAAGGGCCACTAGCTTTTCTCCTTATGTACTTGCTTATGGAAAAGAAGCTAAGTTACCTATTTCCATTGAATTACCAACTTTGAGTTTTGTTAAAGAGCTAGAATTGTTGAATAAGCAGCCTCTAGAAGTGAGATTTTCATAGTTGATAGAACTCAAGGAAACCAAAAAATAAGCTTTAAGGTAGCTTTAAATCCATCCAACTCAGATGAAGAGCTCTTTTGATAAAAGGGCAAGGCCATGAGAATTCATCATTGGTGATTTAGTCTTTAAATGGAATGAATATAAGAGTAGACCTAGATGACATTCCAAATTTGATGCAATTTGGGATGGACCTTATGTGATCACAGAGTGCAAGGAACACAACGCTTTCCAACTTTCTAAGTTGACTAGAGAGGTGTTGTCTATCCTAGTTAATGGGATCCACCTCAAGCATTTCCTCTAAGATAAGTATTGTTTGTAAATAATAGAGTAGTTGTCGCAAATAAGTGCTTTATGCACATTTCATTTCAGTTGTTTTTTCTTTCCCTAAGCGTTGTTGCACATGTTTTGGTTGGCCATCAAGGCCTATTAGTTTGCTTTCAGTTTTTTTTGGTTTTGTTTTGTTGTTGTTTAGAGTTTTTTTGTTCAAATTTATGAGTTTCATGAAGGGGCAGATTTGACTCCATGCCTAATGGAGTATTTAAAGGCAATAGGTCTAATGCTTATCAGGCAACAGGTCTAATGCTTATCAGGCAAGCATTCAGTAGAAATCACCAAAATCTTACCAATTTTTATTATAGCTCAATTGGTAGAGCTGATTAGTTTGTTTCATTTTGAAGTGGGATTCAGTTATTTGACGCATTATTTAAGATTGTTGAATTACATCAGATTTATCAAATTTCAAATATGCAAGTGTTTTCAGTAAACTGAGTTTCAGGAGTTATTTATTAGTGCTTTGTAGTACAAATGAAGTACAAGAAATAAGATACTAATGATTAAGTATAACAATTGCTTTCATTATTTCATGATGCTTATCCATTTTACAATATTTCATTTGTTTGCAAGAATACAAATGATCATACAAATTTTGCATTTTTATGCACTTGTTTTCTAAATAAGAAGGAAAAGATAAATTAAATAATCCACACAAGTCGTGGAAGTAACTATAACAATGGATCATGAGAATCATGTTATACTATTGAAGATGTAAGAAGGAAAGACACATAATCATCATTGCTTGTGCTTTTGGTCGATGCAGAAGTGGTGCACCATCCTTCGTCCTCGAGCTCTGATCGACTTACAAGGGAAGTGAAAGGGTTGTTAGAGCTCCGATCATGAACATCCCTATATGAATCACCAACAATAATGTAAAAAAAAATTGATAATACATTGTAATAGTTGAGAGAACAGGAGTTGAGAAGAAGCAAGGAAGGAAACATCATTATAATATATTGTCTTATCTAACATTGTTTCTTTCCATGTGCAGGTATAGGAAAATTCATGCAGTTGATCATTTCATGAAGACATAAAAGCATGTGGAGTAAAACAGGCTCCCACAAGGGTAGAGCTCGGCATGTTGCCCCTTAAACATAAAAGTGGACTGAGAAGGAAATGCAGTATCATGCTCATTTGAGCTATTCACGAAGGAGTAAAATAAGTTTCAGTTATCAAAGTAATCAGGTTCATTGTTCACTCATAACAATCAAATCTGAACAACGAAGTAAGAATTACAAATGGACAATTAACTCAATTCAAATGAAATGCATCTTTTAAAAACTGTCATATTAATTGCATTTTGCTGCCATATATTTTGTTCATCTTTGTTCATGTTGTTTCATGGTGTTCTTTCTAATGCAGCAGTGTTTCATGCTCATATTAGTGACAGTGAATAGGCATACATAATGCCTCATCAACAAAGCTTTAATAAAATGATAAAAGCATAAAGAGAAACTTCATTTTATGAAATGTTTGAGCTGAGAATGCACATTTTTTCTGAAACATTTGAGTATATGGAATGGGTGGTAACAAGCATCAAAGTAACCATATAGGAATGTCATAATGGCCTGTTGTAGATAAGTTATAAAATGGGAGGTTACATTCTGAACTGACTGAACAAAGATTTCTAAGAGAGGTCATCCATAGTTGTGAGTAAAACAAAAGTCATCAGATGCTATCATTATTCAATGACCATATAGGTTTTCTTAATGAAAAGAAAGTCTTGCAAATTATTTATCAAAGAATTGTACATTTTGACTTGGTTGTTTGCTTCATACCATTCAAATGTGGCTACAGGATGGAATATTATAAAGGAGAATAATTTTGTTTCATTCAATTTTAAAAGCAGCAATAGAACAGTGAAGTGTTGTTTCCTGGAAAAATTAATACCCATTTGAGACTTTATCCAAAAGTGCAAGATGAAAGTGATCTTAAATGAGTATATCAGATGAGAAGATCTTTTCTCTTAATGAGGGGTTTCAGAATTTCCATTATTTTATCAAATAATATTAATTTTCTATAAGAAAATAAGGAGTTTCTATGTGTTGCATACAACATGGAGGTGAATGTAAATCTGCATATTATGGATGTGTCGCAAGCTTGCTTCATAAAAGACTTTCAAAAAATAGATGCAAATTTAACTAAAAATGCAGAGAACAATCAAGATGCATATTTTTGAGCTTTAAAGCTCTTCAAAGTGAAGAAAGATAATAAGTATTGTTTGCAGCCAAAATATCTGAAAGTCATTCAAATAAATTATTCTGGAATTCAAGTGAATGTTATATCATGGATCTATCCCAGAAGTTTCAGAGGGATTTTCTTCCATTTTTGCAAATACCCATATGATGATTACAATTCAAAATGCATATTTATCTATGATGCAGGAGCATCCAGTGGTGTAAGGGCAATCCTACATCACCCAAAAAAAAAAAAAATTACTTTCATTTAGCTTTTTGTAGATGTTTTTGCATTTCTAGATACCCTTTTCATCGAAGAAGAATTCCCAACTTTCAGAACTGCTTTTTTGCTTTATCTGCTCAACTGCTATTTTTAGCAGGTATGAATTTGAAGGCGTGAGGAGACAGAAATTTAAGGGAAGCTTCAGGACAGAATAATAAACACTTTGGTGAAAGAATCAGGCGAAGATCATTCCCAATTCAAAAGTTATTCAAGTTTCAGTTTCTGCTTTTTGCCCTACAAAATCTTCGGAGCTAATTTTGAGGGACTTAAAGGCTCTGGATGGACCCGAAAATTGGCAGAAAACGAAAGTGGTTAGCCTTTAGGCCCCACTTTTTAGCACTTCATTTTCACAAGACATTTCCGAAAAGGTATTATCACTGAAGATCCGACAGTTAGATCTTGAGTTAGGGCTTCCGAAAGTTGGTGCACAATTAGAATGTTGTTTTTGGCTCCAAACAGAGAATTGGGCTATTTATGGGGTAGTTTCAGATTTTTGTGGTTAGTTTTTGGGGAAAAGAGATCGCATGTTGCGAATAGGGGAATTTATGTAGTTTATTTCTGTAATTTGCATGTATTGCAGAACTCAAGGATTTGAGATCCTCTGCATGTAAGAATTTCATATTTTGAAAGTAATAAGAATCTTTGGTTTTCTATGTGATTTTCTGTGTCTCGGGTTGCACCCTCATCAATCTATGTTACAATTAACCCACTTGAGGGTTTTGATAGAAAAATACAAAATGCATGGAATACCATGGTGGGTCAAGCTCAAGATTTGGAGAAATACAAGATAGACATTTTTCTTTCAAAATATTATTTACCCACATGGGGTTTTATGATCATATATGAGAACCATCGAAATACACAGTATAAGCTGTGAAGCTCTTCAGAACAATGAGAGCTTGCAAGCTCATAAAAGAAAAACCCTGAAAAATACATAAGGCATGAAATGTTATCATGGGTCGAGCCTAGGAAATAGAGAAATACAATGATTTCAAAATGCCCAAATCAAGCATGTATTGGCCGCGGCCTAGAGGAAGCTCATGAATATTTATCAATTCATAGAAAAGTAAAAAAACCCATTTTGAGTTTTCCATCTAAATCTCAAAATCAAAACAAAGAGTGTATGGAGTGCGAGTTTCTTTATGGAAATTCATTAATCAAATATGTAATAGTCATGGACTATCATGAAGAAATGCATAGAAAATTTAAGTGTGTTCTAGAAGAAAGTAGGCTTCATTGATTTGTCAAGACTCCTTGAATTCGTTTACAAAAATGTTCAAACTGAAACCTTCCATGGCGGCTAAATAGACACAAAAATGAATACAAAACACAGAAAATGGAAGCAAAAATTAGAGAAACATATATGCTTGGTCGCAGCCTTGAAGGCCATTGTTTGCTTTCAAAATGAAATAGAAGAGCCACGAAATACCTTAGAGACAACCTACCTTGCTTATGTATGGAGATTCGACCAATTGAAAGTTTGAATGGCGGCCTCAAGAAGCAAAACCTAACTCCATGGTGGCGGAACATCTTCTTCCCAGAAGAGCAAAACTTTCAAAGTTACAAGTGCATACTGAAATGTGAGATTAGGGTTTGAGTTTGGTTTTGTTCTTTTGTTCCCTAATTCGAAATGTGGTATTTTCACCTTAGATTAAGTTTAATGCCAACATTTCACCATTTGATAATGTATGCATGCCTAGGTCAAGCCTTTGAAGTTTTATGTGATTTCATATGCCTAGTTTCTTAAGTTAGGTTTGATTTATTTTGCAAGTTCTAAATACCTTAGGTATTTATTTAAGTGTCAAACTTATGCCTTAGAGAAATGAGCATTCATGCCTTAGATTTATTTTCAATTGATTTTATAGAAATCAATTAAAACATTGATAGGTATTTGCCTTATATTTTTTATGATTTTTTGAGGAAAAACTCAAATTGTAATGGAGAGATAAGGTGTGTAGTATTTTTGCAAAGATTTTTTTTTAAATCTTAATTGCAAAAATAAGTCAAGTTGATCAAAATAAAACTACATATCTTTTAAAGCAATGATAAAACAATGTTTTATAAAAAAAATATTCTTTCTTGCTATTTTTAGCAGTTTGTGAAGAAAAAATAGGTTGACTTTTCCTTGGGCAAAATTGAGTTGCATGGGATGGAGATAAGCTATTGTTTTTGCTTTTATAGCAAAGCAGACCTATTTTTAGGTGCTTTTTGGGATAGGCATGCAAGAAGTGTGAGTTTTCCACTTTTGTTACGCATTATGGAGTAGATTTAGATTTATTTTTCTGGGCTTTCTTCCTGAGCTCGGATTAGGGTTTTGAGAGCTTTTATTTTAGGAGAAAAACTTAGGGTTTTTTTTAGTTCAAATCATTGTTTCTTCCTCTCATGTTGTAGCAGTGAGTTTTGTAAACAAAAATTTGTACTCAGACTTTGGATACTCCTTCAGTTTAATAAATCAACATTCCAATTTCTCAATTTATGTCTCCTTTGCAATTTTAGTGTGATGTTGGCATTATGATTTTGTTTACAGAATCCTTTTATGTCCTATTATTGCAAATCTTGATGCAGAAATTTCATATGATACAGGTTGCATGTTGTGTTTAAATATGAATCTTCATGCAAATCAATTATGTATTGAGTGTCCATGAGAGGTTGTGAGGTTTTTTTTTTTTTTGAGAGTTGTTTGTGAGTAGATAATCAAAGTCATCATTAGTTTTTTCTAAAAAAGATCACTTTAAGTCAAAGTTTCATTCAAGTTATCTTTCTAACTCTTTACCTCAAGTCATTTAGAATAGAAGCTATCATTTGGAGAACCAGCTCACTCTGGAGATTCCTTCTTCGTTCAAATCACCCACATCTGAAGAAGGTTTCCATGTGTCAACAGATAGTTATTTTTTGCAAATTTAGCATAGGGTGCATATCTGATTGATAATGGGATGAATGGCCAAGATTTAAAGATGGGAGATGCCCTAAGATCAATGGCTGGAATTAAATGTGACAACCCACAATTAGGGTTAGGGTAACATTAGGTTAAAATTTGAATTGAATGGCAGAGATTTTATTTTAGCAAATCAAATCAATGGTCAAGATTGCATGTGACAAGAGGAAATAGGCACAGAAAAAGAGGAGAGTGGAGAATTAAACTAGAAATTTAAAATTAATTCCCTCAAGAGGTGAGTTCGCCTTTTGAATTAAAAATCAATTTTATTCAAAAGTGGGACATGTGACAGTAAATAATTAATTTAGAAAGTGGATAATCTTTAAAAAATGGTTTTATTTAAAATTAGAAAGAAAGCTGTAAATAATGATTTTAAATTATTTACTTGGTGGGAAATTAGAAAGTAGATAATTTTAAATAAATGATTTTATTTAAAATTAGAAAGAAAGTTGATTGTGGAAAGACTGCTAGAAAATCAGATAATAAATTAAAATTATTTGATTTAAGAGGTTGAGTTGGCCTTTTGAATTAAAAATTAATTTAATTCAAAAGTGGTACATGTGACAAGCTATTTTTTTATTTAAATAATAATTTAATTCAATATAGGAAGAAGATGACAAATTAATATGCAATTAAATAAATATAATTTATTTAATTTGTGGAAGAAGAGGATAAATGAATAATTAAAATAACTATTTAATTATAGTGGAAAGATGATAAATAAATATAATTTATTTAATTATAGAAGACAAGGATATTAGAGGCATAATTAAATAAAATTTATTTAATTAATCAAAGAGGAAATAAGAGATAGTAATGAATTAATTAAATAATTAAAATTATTTAATCAATAGAAAACTTATGACATTAGAAAATGGTATTAGTAGGTCTAGGACATTTTTATGTGTCTACAAATGGAAACAATGATGACAATAATGATCATATGGTTGACAGACATGGTGATAGTAGGGGTAATTACCACCAACGTAATGTTGATGATAACAACCTGAAAGCCTCCATCAAGCAAGCAGTGAAGACACCCGTGTTCTAATCGGGTACAAGTAAAACCTCAAAACTGGCATGCACATTAATATTATTAGAAATCAAGTCACTATTTGGTTGGTCAGGCAAAGGATTCACTACCCTACTGAAGTGAGTTGAAATATATTTCTTACTTTGCATTGTCAATTGGTGTACATAATTCGTAAACATTCATCAACTTCGTTTATATTTATTTAAGGGAATTTTTAAATGATATATTGTATATAAACAGTCCTAGTATAGATTTACATATCAAACATGTTCATCATAATTCAAACACTCAATTGATTTAATCTCTAAAAATCTTTTAGGGCATTAAAAACTAAAATATTCCCTGAAGATAATGTGTTGCCATCAACTTGCAGAGAGGCGCGTCTATTGTTGGTTGAGTTGGGGATTGAATATAAGAAAATTCATTCATGTAAAAATGATTGTATTTTATACAAAGATGAATATCAAAACAAGGTAGAATTCCATGTATGCAAAGAGAAGAGATATCATACAGATGTACAAGGTCCTACAATTCCAAAGAAGGTTTTATGTCACATGTTAATTATACCTAGACTTCAACAAATGTTTTGTTGCAAGTCACTTGCACAATTGATGGACTGGCATGAAAAGAATAGGAGTAAAGATGGATTCATGTGAATTCCGGCCAACTCCAAAGCAATGAAACACAGAGGAAAAATGGCCAAGAAAATTTAAAGATGAACCCCGTAGTATCAGGTTTGGTCTTGCAATTTATGGAATGTGCCCATTCTCTTTCCTGAGCTCAAATTATAGTGTTTGGCCAGTCAAATTGATAGTATACAATATTCCCCCATGGATGAGTGTTAGAAAGGAGCACCTTATGTTGACTCTCATTGTTCCAGGAAAACATCAAGTTAAAAACATGGATGTTTATCTTACGCCTTTTATTGATGAGATGCAACTATTATGGAAAGGCATAAGAATGTATGGCATATCACGTCCTCCATAAAATAGGTCCTTCATGTTGTATGGTGTGCTATGTTGGACTATTCATGATTTCCCAAGACTTGGTGTTTGTTCTGGTAAGATAAAATATTTATGTATTTACACTCATAATTTATTTTCATCCCAACTTTCATACTTAGTTTTATACTATTTTTTTGATGTTATTAACATTACTTATTGAATTGCAGGGCTTTAAACAAAGGGGATATTTTCATGTCTAATATGTGTAGAACAATTTCAAGGGTGGTATTCTAAAGATCTACATAAATTTATTCGAAAATAATAGGGTTTTTCTACCACTAGATCATAAGTTTAGAAATCACCTGAAGAATCAATTTGATGGAAAAGTTGAAAATAGAGGCCCTCCATGATTATGGGTCCAGGTGATTGGCTTAAGAAGTATGAAGATGCTAAATTGAAAGCGTGGGAGGATTTTTTCAATCGAGGTGATTCAATTGAAGAACCATAACAAGTTGTAGTTAATATGCCAGAAGGAATGAAAAGGAGATCCATATTTGAGCTCCCTTACTGGAAGAATCTATAAATATCTCACCTATTAGATCCTATGCACATCTTAAAAAAAGTCCTAGATTCTATATATTGACATATATTAAGCAAAGAGAAGGACACCTTGTCTTCAAGGAGAGATATTTCTCTTTCACATACCAAAATTGATAGAAAAAATTTGTTTCCAAATAGGGAAAATGAAACATATGCAAAAGCTCCATGGATTTTGTAAGAAAAAGAGATATACCAGCTAAAAAATTTCATCCATTCAATAAGGACGCCTATTGTCTATGGGTCATCATTGGCTAAAGCTTTTATAATTGATGGACATATCACGGGATTTAAAACACATGATTTTCATAATTTTATAAAGGTATTATATATCATCATTTAACATTTACTGGTAACATTGATTAAGTACTAAATATATTTTGATATTTTGTTGTGTGAGAAAAAATTACTAATGACCTTTTCATAAATGTGTTTGATAGCATATCATGCCATTGGAAATTAGGGGGGATCCCTATCTTACAGTTGACTTAAGGAATGTCGTAAGTCGATTGTCATCATTTACAAGGTATGTGGTTATATGAAATGTTCATGTGTGAGAGACATAGGGATATTATATTGCATTTTAATTTTTGACTAAAGCTTCATACTAATTTACTATTGTTATGTTAGGTGGGTAACCTCCAAGGAGATCCACAAATGTAAAGTGTCAAAATAGAAGAAGGAAATTGTAGAAATTGTATGTGTATTTGATAAGGAGCTCTCTACAGGTTTCATGGACCTACAAGTCCATTTTCTTATACACCTAGTCGATGACATTGAATTGGCAGGTGTTATATCAACGAGGTGGATGTTTTTCTTTGAGAGGTATATGAAAACTCTAAAAATATATGTTCGACAAAATTCACATCCAAAAGGTTGCATGGTTGAAGGATATGTATTGAATGAAGCATTTTTCTTCCTATGTGAATTCCTTGGTAAGGATTTTGAAGATGGTCCATGCTTCTAGGATGAAGAACAAGCATCAAATATTATTGATGGATAAAAACCACAATCTAATGGTGTTCAAGTAGAAATTAGTAAGTAAATTCATGATCAGTGTTGTTGTTTTTCTTGAAATCATTAATTTACTCTGTAATTTATTTGTCAAATTAACAGCATGAAATTTGGAGTTTGAAATAAAAATGTTGACATATAATAGGTGTAGATGAAAGTGTTATAATCAAAAATTTCATTATGTACCACATGGACTTTATGAATAAATGGATTGATCTGTATGATAAAAAGAGAGAACAAGTGTTAGAAGCGAGTTGACAGTTTAAGAGATCAAACCCAAGGAATACTCCACTTCCCACTGATCTAGTTAGGGAATGGGGAAAATATTGCACACTAGAATGGGTTATTGAACAAATTCACAATCAAATAGAAGATGCAGGTATAGATTCAAACATAACATAAGATGAAATCAATATGTCTAGAGGATGTGAAAGAAAGGTACAGCTGGAATTTTACAGAATGTTGTTTCCTTACATTTTTGACACTATTAACTATTTTAATATTCATCATTATATTTATTTTCACTAAAATAAATGGTCTTTCATAGGTGAGGAAATATCCAGCAATGTTGGCATATGGTCGACATTATCATGTAGGAATTGTAGATGTAAAGAGACAATCCTTCGATTGTGGCATCATGGTTGACTTCAAGTAATCCAGTCGATCAAGCTCAAAATATAAGAATATAATTTAAGCGAATCTACAATATATTGGGAAAATACAATAAATTATTGAGTTAGATTATCGCTCTTTTAAATGTTGTACTTTTAAGTGTAGATGGTATGAAGCATTTGAGAGGACACGAAGACATGATACCCATAGTAGATTGTTTTCTATAGATTCCTCATGCTTCCTACCAAATGATAAGGAGCCTTATGTTCTACCAATTCATTGTGAGCAGGTATTTCTTTAACTCAAACAAGAAGCAATAGTGATCATTAATCTATTAATTCATAGCTTAGTGTGAATATACACATGTGTTTATTAATCAATAAAACTGTTATAACATACATCTAATATATGCATGTCATTCATGTGTAGGTATTTTTCTATGAAGATATTTTGGACCCGAAATGGATATTTTTAATACATTATGATCCAAGATTAAGGCATGTATTTGACAATGCATTAGTGGATACTGAACAAAACAATGATGGCCAAAAAAATGAGAGAGAGGGATTAGAGAACATTGAAGAAATTGACATCCATGATGATGTTGAAGATGGTTATGTTCAAGCACAAGAAGACAACAATCCAGAGTTAGATGATGTTTTGGAAGACAACAATATGGATGGTTTAGAAAATGATGATCCAAATACATCTGGTAACAATATAGATGGTCTATAGTCCAATTTCAATGATGATGAAGATGATGCAGGTCAAGATAAGGATGATGATAATATTAAATACTTGAAAGAACATATGAACATTGGAAATGATACACTGGATGACATTGTAGCAAACAATAATGTTAATGACCAAGACTTCTAAATTTTTATAATTATTTGCAATCCATGTTTAAAAAAGGATGATTCTTATGGCCTAAACTTTGAAATGCTTCAGCAATATTATTTGTGTCGATTCAAATTACCTATTGCAATATCCTTAAATTGTTTAAACTTTGGTATGAATTGTTGGCAAAAAAAATAAGATTACTTGGATGCTTTTTCCATTCATTTTGTATCAACATATGTTTGTGAAGACACAAAATTTAATAAAATATTAATGCACGTAACTCACAATTATTTAAATAAGCAACTTTGTTAACTTTATTATTTTTAAATAGTTTCCATTTTTATGTTGAACATGTAACAAGGCAAAATAAGCTCAAATTTTCAAAAAAATAGTAGCTTTACCAACATCCATAGTCAATTATTTATTGTATCAGCATATTCATTCACATAAGCACAGTATTGAGGCTCAATAACTGATAGTCATGATTCAAATATAAGAAGAAATAAGTATGGAAAACATAATAAAAATACAAAATGATAACACAGACATGGAGAATCTTTGATAATAATATGTTCTCCATTATATTGCTTCAATTGATATACATTAATAACATAATTCCTCAAATTATGATGATGATTTAAAACTAGGCCTTGGTTTCCTATTTATATAGGAAGCAACAAGCTACGGGCCTTTTACAAAAAGAGATTACCTTTCATAACTACTTCTTTTATTAAAAACTATTTAATTAGCATAATTAAGTAAATAACAAGACTTAAGACATTTTGACATATGGTTCCATTATTCAACATAGAAGACCCATGATCATTGATCTGGAAAATTCTTCCTCTCCATGATGAACGTCCAAATTCTCTCGCCTCGGTGTCCTATCTTCTGAAACCAACAACTATTTAATTAGCATAATTAAGGAAATAACAAGACTTAAGAAATTTTGACATATGGTTCCATTATTCAATGTAGAAGACTCATGATCATTGATATGACAATGTCTCCCTCTCCATGATGAACATCCAAATGCTCTCGCCTCAGTGTCCTATTCTTTTCAAACCAAATAATTTTCCTCCCATTGATACACCATAAAATATGATGGCGAATTATATTCCTAGATCTTTGGCATATTTTCAAGATGAATTTTCCATTAACTATCTAGTAATTCCTTTATATCATTGACAGAATTTAGGTATCCCGTATCAAGAACAATCAACCCATCCATGATTTGATTTAGCCTGTGAAGACCGGTATCATCATCCTCCTGTTTATGAGTTACGCACTTATGAATAACCTAACTGAATTATTTCTTCCACTTATCCAAGTCCTTCACCTGATCACCATCTCTCACAATTTTAGGTATATGCCACTGTTTCAAGGTATGGAATAAATCCATTCATGTTACAATCTTTTTATCTTCCCCTTGTATTTATTGAAATTCATCAATAATCACCTTCATAGTTTGTTTAGTTGGATTTAATGTTGTGGGAGCATCAGGAATTCTTTGTATAAATTTTCATAACTTAGCCAAAGTGTGGTGAATAGGTTGCCACCTTTTGAACAAAGGATCTAATACTAGTATATGTGTCTTTATTTGATTCATTGCTCGCTAAAGTGTTTTATAACTATCATGCATATTCTCCAGTTTATCCATAACTAATTTTATCCTGTGCTCAAGTATATTTTCCATAACTTCACAAATTCACCTTTTCACTTCATCCTGGGTTTGATTATTGGCCTTCTTTACATCATCCACTTCCTTTTCTGGAGTTTTTATTTGTTCTGCAGAAATGTTCTTCACAATATCCATTGGAGCAATAGGAGGCCTCTATAAAAATATCTCCTTGTTTTGTGAGGGTCCTACTCCTCTTAATTTTTCTTTCAATTTGACATTCTCCATGAACATTTTAGTAACTTCATCATTTAGGAACCTTTGTTCCTTTTCATACTCATTCAATCTATCTTCTAATCCCTTAACAGTTGTTTGAGTGAATATGGTCGAATGCATGATCATTGTTGTTGCCTCCAAAGGGGTGGTATCTTGTATTGTCCTTACCATCACTTCCCCTTTCATCCCTTGAATTAAATCCAATAATTTTGGCTTTTGTGTATTTTTTTGTTTTATCCATATGGCCAAGGTTTCAATCTTTGGGTTATACCCAGTTCCACTCACTCCTTCATCAAAGTAAAATTTTACAACTAGCATTGGATATTCCTGAGCCCACACTTGATCAAGCAAAAACATTTTCTTTAATTCCAAGCCAGAGAAAATGAACATATTTCTCTTCAAGACCATTTCTTTAGCCTTCTGGGGGCTAATGTCAATGTTGTCAACTCTTAATTCATGGAAATTTTGTGCTACCATTTGATTTTTCTTTGATTCTTCAATTCCTGCTTCAACTGATTCCATCCTCTCTTCAAATTCTTTTATCTTCATCTTCATCCAAAAATACCTAAACTTAGGATTCTTAATGAATTCATCATCTTCTATGAATCTCCTGGTTGTAATTTCCCTTTCATCTTCATGTACCTCTATACTTGATTTTTCTACATCACCCATCCTTTCCTTATGTTTATGGGAATTGGTCACAAGGATGGGTTGATCAACCTAAATATAACCTTTCAATGACTGCAGTATTGTAGCCACTTCCTCAGTATCGCCCACCTCTTCACTCTCCTCATAAGGTACTAATTTTTCAATGCTTTATGTCTTCTATCTTTTGGGAGGTAACTGCTCCATGGGAGGTTTAGAGGTTTCACCTGGGGTATGCTCTATAGTTGCACCACTATCATGTTCTTGGAGATATGCTTCCTTCTTACTATAAAATTCTTGAAATTTACCCATTATCAAATCTATCCTCTTGATGGGGTCCTTTTCCTCAACAAAGTATCCTAGGAAATCCTTGGACCTCCACTTCATCCTTTCTTCAAGCTTCTTCATATATTCCCATTTTTTCCTTCTACTAAATACATCAATATAAGTAATGCAATTCCTTATGACATCTTCTTCATAGTCCACTTGGTGTGCCACAGTCATTTTGGTAAGAAGATTATGCCTTATGTTGCTCATGTGATTTTCAAGGTCAAAGGCTCTTCCTTTTCCAGAATTCAATGCATATATTGTCTTCAAATAATATTGTAACTCCTCTAGTGTGTCTGAGCCTACATTCCAATCTTCACACTTGGTTTGTTTTGGCAAGAAAGTGCATTTCTTTTGCTTGTTCATTACATCTTTCTCCATCCACATCACTTGCCACATTAATTCAATAAATGCTAATCTGAGGGGCACAAATTTTGGCAGTATGTGTGGAGCAACAAGGCATCCATAAAATCTTATTATTGTAACTTCTGGGAGGAAGGACCTATCTCCAAAATTGTGTATATGACCCTGCTCTGGTCTTAAATTCAAAGGTCTCAATAGTTGCAACATTTTGGTTGACAATATTAGTATGGCATACCCAAGAACTCCAAGGATTATGTGTACAAATTCTTCATAGAATACAACAAAGCTTGAATTCTTGCATTGACTGTCCCAAATATAGCACCATTTTTGGATAGGTGTGGGATTCCCTTGCTCATCTACTCTAGCCAAGTCCATTATTTTAGTCCAATGGTCCCTATTCTGGTACAATATTAGATGACATAGTAGGGAATAGTGTCTGAATTTAATCGGTGTTCTATCCTCTATAACTTGGGAGAATTCATCATATAACACCTTCTCAAGGTATGAAGCAAAGTCATTCAATATTAGTTTCAGGGTTTTGAATTCTCATGGCCATCATCATTAGGCCTATTGGAATTTTATCTTGAGCATCGATCCCCAACACTTGGCAAAGAGCTAAATATGTATTCATAAAATAATACTAAAACTCTGTCACAATAAATGGTTTAGTAGTGGTAGTAGAGATGGGGATTGTTCTGTTACCAATGCCTCTTCTCATATATAGGGGTAGCTCATCACATCTATAAGTCCTTCTTAACCTAGCATAATCCTCCTCACTTTTTTGCAAGTTTATCTTGGTCAGATCCTGCTTGTTTAAGTCAAAACACTCAATGATGGTTGTTCTAGTTACTTCTACCAATACTATGTCATTTGGAAACCTTACTAATTTGGTAGCTAAGTGATAGTATTTGGCTAGCAATTTGATAAATTCTACATCAACAAACACATTTGGGACAATCAACCTCGCCAAATCCAACATCCAAGGGTTTGACACTAGAATCTTCTCATTTCTCTTACTATAAAAATACCAAAATAGGTCCCATCCAGATTTAGGAATGAGGGCATCCCTACAACTTTGTGCAGTGTCCATGAGAAACTTCTTATTACCCTCTTTAGCAGACCCTGGAATTATATCTAATATGGACTGATGGAGTGGTCCCTTCTTTACTTTAGGTTCTTCATCTTTAATTTTAGGTTGACTTTCTTTTACTTCTAATTGTTTTCTTTTAGGAGGCGTGTTTCAATTTTCTCTACTATGGCTTCAAATGACAAAACCTTGAAAGATTTTTTTTATTAACAGATCTCTTTCAAATATTTTTCGTGCACTTACCCAATTATTTGATGCTTGTAGGACTTCTTCTCATATCCTTAGCTCCTTCCACGGTAGTGCACTACAATTGAGTGCGATATTAGGAAAACTCACTTGTCTTTCGATGGTGCGGTATTTAGTCATATCAGTTTTAATGCGAACTCTTCGTAAAATAATTTCACAGAAATCTCAAATCCTTGCATTTAATTTTTACACCATTGGATTCGTGCATCTGAATTTATTGTTGTAAATTGTAATGATGTCACGATTACCATACTATCGTCGTCTCTTATTATACCCATTGCGATATGGCGGTGTTTTTCCCTTCCCTTCTGCTTTTTACTGCACTTTCGCCTTGCTTAACACCTCTTACTACAAGGTTGTGGTGTATACCACTCTACCGCAACCATATTATCCACCTCATGTGATACTGCGGTGTCCAATTTTCTTCCAATGCTTACCACTCTATCTCCTTTCTCAAGACTTATTGTTGTGGGGTTGCGGTGCATACCACTCTACCGCATATGTTGCTCACCCTCCCGACGATATAGCGGTGTATGCTTTATCTTCTTGTTGTTTACTGCCTTACTGCACTCCTTTGAATTGCCTTATGCGAGATGGAAATAGGTACCGCATTACCGTATTGCCTTATAATGCTCCTTGTGGGGTGGCAGTGAGTACCACCTTACTGCACAAGCTATATAATCTCTTGGTGGTATGGCGATAAAGGCTTATTTCTTAACTTAGAAGTGGCCATCCCACGCTTCCTTTATTTTGATGTTGTGGTACTACGGTAAAGGTGAAATTTACTTTTTTTATGATTATCTAGAGGAATAAATGGGTATGTACAAAGGGAATGTTGGTGATAGTATGGATCTTGTCACACAAATGTTGCATTTCATGTTATATACAATGAAAATATTAGGTTGAAGGATTAGGGTATAGGTTTGAGGGTATATGGTTGAAGGATTAGTTTGAGGTTCCAATGTATAGGGTAGAGGGTATAGGGGTTGAGGGTTTAGGATTTAAGGGTTGAGGGTTTAATGTATAGGGACATAGAGGGTAGAGGGTAGAGGGTTTAAGGGTTTAGGGTTTGGGGTTTAAGGGTTGAGGGTTTAAGGTTGAGGGTAGAGGATTGAGGGTATAGGGTTGAGGGTTGAGGGTCCAATGTATAGGGTGGAGGGTACAAGGCCAAGTTGAGGGTTGAGGGTAGAGGGTAGACTAGGGTTGAGTTTTTAAGGGATATTGAGGGATATATTGGGTTGAGGGATTAGGGTAGAGAGTTTACTTGGTTTAATGGTTTAAGGGTTAATGAGGGTAGAGGGTATTGGGTTGAGTGTAGAGGGTAGGGGTTGGTTTAAGGGTTTACTAGGGTTTAAGGGCTGAGGGTTGAGGGTTGAGGGTTGAGGGTTGAGGTTTGAGGGTTTAGGTTTTAGGGTTTAGGTTTGATTATTTAAGGTTTTAAGGTTTGATGGTTTAGGGTTGACTAGGGATTAGGGTAGAGAGGGAGGAATGGATGGAGTGAGAGATGGAGGAAGAAGTGAGATAGAGAGAAGGGGAGAAGAGGAGGGAGGGACAGAGATGTATGAGGGTTGAGGATCTAATGTATAGGGTATAGATTTGAGGACCTATAGGGTTTATGGTTTAGGGTATTGGGTTGAGGTTATTAGGGTTGAGGGATTAGGGTTGAGGGTAGAAGGTTTAAGGGTTTAAGGGTTTAGGTTTGATGGTTAAGGGTTGAGGGTAGAGAATTTAGGGTATAGGTTTGAGGGTATATGGTTGAAGGATTAGGGTTTAGGGTCCAATGTATAGGGTAGAGGGTATAGGGGTTGATGGTTTAGGGTTTAAGGTTGAGGGTTGAGCGATTAGGGTTGAGGGTTGAGGGTTGAGGGATCTTTTGATGCAAGTGAAATGTAGGCAAGCAATTGAAGGCCAATGAATATTGGGGAAGGATTTTTTGTTCTAACACCCCTAATCCTTGCTAGATCAAAACAATTAGGTGCTAAAGCAGGCTCTAAAGTAGGTGCTAAATTAGGGGTTAAATTAGGCGCTAATGTAGGCGCTAAACTAGGCACTAATTTGGGTGCTAATTTACACCTACTTGTTTTGATCGGCATAAAAAATGCCAAAAATAGTGCCATCCCAATAAATAGCATCGACGTTTTCAAAAAATTGAACAAAAATACATTAAAACAGTGGGTGGAAGCAAAAAATGGAGCAAAAAAGGGAGCTAATCATACGGATTTGTTGTAGTGTTAAGATTATTCAAAAGATGTTTCTTTGTTATCACTTTGAGCATTATTACAAGAACGTGTAACTAAATATGTATCTTTTGTAACTTTTGTCTCATATTGAATCTCTTTACATACCCTTTTTTTTATTAAAATACATATTGAATCTTTACATTCAATTTGTTAGAGTCTATGATTAGATCTACTTAGAAAATATATCATATTAACTTGAATAGAAATAAATATCACGAATATGAGTTAAGTCTCTAGGAAATTAAAAGAGCTCAAAATGCTTACTTCATTATTCTTCAAAGTAGGAAGGAGAGGTACAATTATAAATAGATTATAGTTTCCAAATTTGATGAGGATAAGTAATACATAAAAAAAAGAGGGATTACTTATGAAATATTTTGAATCCATGAGGATAAGGAAAAAATAAAAATCTCATGAATGTGCAACTCACTATCCTATCATAACTTGAGTAATCAAAAAACAATTACCTAAATGTAGTTAAATAACATGTACATTTATTATACTCAAGATTAAAACATATCCCAAAGTAATAATATTATAATAACATCCCTTAAGTGCAACTTATAGAGATGACAAAATAAAAAAAGATGTTAGAATGTGTCTTAGCTACAAGGTCTTGTTGGGCACCCATAGACAAACAAACTAACATAAATGAGAAAAGGGAGAAAACCCATAGGAAATCCCCCAAAAGAGAGAGAGAGAGAGAGAGAGAGAGAGAACTTTGAGTTGTCAAAATATTGAATTCTCGCTCAAGTGGAATGTAGAAAGGAATTATGTTGAATGTTTCTATAAGTTGTTCATGTTTCTTGATGTCAATGTTGAAAGGTGACTATGCCATACTAGATTCAATAATAGTGACCACTAAAGAATGAGAGCTATACCAATGTGAATCAATATGTGTCAATTGCATAACATGATGTGTCAAAGAGAGCAAGAGAATCTGGAATGGGAGATGATTCAACTTGATACACTTTATCATCAAAGACAAGATAAATGACATAAATATGAGGTGAACTCACAATAGTGAGTCCTACGTGCCAAACATTTTTTAATTCAGATGGAGGTGAAAAGTGAAAAACACATTCATTTTAAGGTATTTATTCAAATGAAGGTACCTTCATTTGAAGGTGTAAAACCTTCAAACAAAGGTAATTTCCAAAAATCGAAAGAAGGGACCTTCATTGAAAGGTCCCTTTCTATTCCTTCTATGGGAATTACCATAAAAGGAATAAAAAGGACCTTCAAACATGTTGAGGCATACAATTGCACCCTAGTGTTATTTCCCACAACATCGCCTTCACCTTAACCTTATAAGGTTGACAATGCAAAAATTTGTCGCCTTAACCCTTCATTCTCGCACGTCTTTTTTGTTTTATGTTGGTGAGGGAATTTTTTTCACAGACACCTCCATGCCACGTAGACATTTGCACGATGTTCTAGCAACCTAACAAGATTCTTGAGTCAGTGGACATTGGGACATTATGATTCTCTGCCACTCTACGGAATGTAACACTTCCTGTGAACCTTAACCGCTCGAAAACATCTCTTTGCCTCCAAAATATCTTTTGAACTTACCTCTTTTGATTCCAATTCATTCCATTCGTTCAACCTCACTCACTTCTTGCTCATTCACTCTACACTCTCACTCCATTCTTCCATCCTACACCATTTTTCTTGTTGCTTTTTACTTCTACACCATTATTTCTCACAAGTTTCAAGCTCTATGTCATTGGCACTATTATCTTACACTCTCAAGGCTCTCTTCCTTCCTCCCCCAACTTCTCCAAGCATGTAGAAGGTAGGGTATCATTTACTTCATTGCATTGTCTTCCTTATAGTTTAGCATATAGACTATATTTTCTTTCTATAAGTTTCATCTATTATATTTCTTTATCATTTTTCTCTCTATCATTGCACATCGATTATTCATGGAGGTGAAAACACCAAAGTGAGGGTTTGACTAAGGAAAAATTTAAAACACAACCCCAACATTTTTTCATCTTCGTATGTGTAGTTACATCATTCGTGTGGAGCTTGTGGAAGGTTGGACCAACCATAAGTTGTATTTCTACTAACCATGCTCTATACTTCATTACAATCCATTTATCTTTTAAGTTATAGTATTCTTATTGTTGTAGTTATTTTATTTCATGCATTAGTAACATTCTATCAATTATGTTTAAACTATCGGATTAATATTTTTGGGTCGTTAGAACAACTTACGAGTTTTTAGTTGTGGAATTTGTTCTCGGTTCGTACAAGACACCAGCATGTCCCTGAGATGATACCATGCCACACTTTTTTTTGAGTTTCGTGTTGTTGTCCTCTGGCCAAGAGCCAGTCAATCTGTAGTTTGAGGCCTCTATGGTTTTCTCACCCGATTCCCAAAATCCTCCATCCCTAAAAAGTCTAAAATAACACATCTAGTTTGTCTTCCATTTGCCACCCCATTTTCTTATCTTTGTCATTGAGGTATTTGAGCGAAATTTACTCCATGTTGAATCTTCCTTGTCCTAGAGACACAAGAGTAGGAATCCCTCTATATTTTGGTGAACCTGACATGAACTTTCCATTTCCTTCTCTTGGGTTCAAATTTTTTTCTTCTCTCGCATCTAAGGCATGTTGTAAATAGTGTGTTGTGAGGGTTTTATGAGCTTTGAAACCCAATATACAACCTCCAGATACATTGTAAGAAGAATTATTTGACACTTTAGAATAGGATCTAGAAGGTTTAGTCTGCCTTAAACCGGTCCTACTTTTGAAGAGCTTATTTCAGGAATCTCTATCAGTTTCACTTTTCCTTTTGGTGAGGGAGAAACTCATGTTTATAATCCCCCTGCCTCACCCTTTGTCTCTTTTATGGAGGATGATGTTACTCTCAAGGTTCTTGCAGAGCAAATCTATTCCCTAGATATGAGACTCGAGGAGCTTGAGAAATTTGTGGCACAAGATGATAAATTTTCCTAGGCGACTCCTATCATTGAGAAATTAAGAACCATGTTGGGTAAATATCAAAGAGGTATAGAGCTTCTTCAAGTGGTATCATATATTGTGGATACCCATGCTCTCACCTACACTTATAACTTGAATATTACTAAAGATCGTGGCTCAAAATTTTCTAGAAAGAAGTTGAATGTCTCAATGCCAAGGGTGTTGGTGTGTATGGATGAAACAGGTCCTACTAATACCAAATTTTTACCTGAGTAGGATAATACAATTAAAGTGAATAAGGTTCCTTTGGGTTTCATCTATGTTATACCTAAGGCTCGAGGTGTCCCTTTTGTTCTGGATTTGGTGTTGATGCCTCTATAAGTACCAATGCTAAGGGCTCTAGTGGTGGAGGTCCTTCTAGTCATACTTCATCTATTGATCTTCTACTTAGTGCTCTACTATAGAACATGGAGTGCATGCAGAATCAGCTAGAAAGTTTGACCAATTCCTCCTCTCAACCTATGTTCCAGCATTCCCATCATCATAACCCTCTTTCCATTTTCATTATGAACACTCCTATTCCTCGAGGGGTGGAGATTCCAAAGTTCAAAAAGTATAATGGTTATAGGGACCCTTGGATGCATGTCTCATCCTTTAATGCACTATGTACTAATTTATTTCATAACAATTCCTTTTTGGCCAAGATATTCTCATGTTCTCTCAAAGATGCTACTCTAGAATGGTATTGTGTTTTATCGGATAATTATATTTTCTCTTTTGACCAACTATTCAACCAATTTCTCCAGTATTTTTAGGCCAACATCAGGTCGAAGATCGCTTTCAATGATCTCATTCAGTGTAAATAGGGAACCCACAAGAAGTTACCTAAATTTATAGCTCGGTATCATGCTAATTTTTCTTAGGTTTTCTATCATTTTCCTGACTTTGATGTTCAAAAGGTACTTATTGGAAACTTGCAGCCTGTGTTGCAAGAGAAGTTCATTTTGATGAAGTATCCTTCTTTAGTGCATCTATGTGTTGCTTTGAGAGAATACCACCAAGTGGTTGTTTAGCATAGGGATTCATCTTTATTCTCCTTCCAATATGGTCGATTAGTCATGTCAATCTCAGGTAAGAACAAGGTCATAGCTAACATGGTCTTTGTTCCTGCACATAAAAATAATACAAAAGAAAACATAAATTTCACTAATTTGTCAAAATCATTCACTATTTTTTTGCAAAATTTGTTAAAAGATAAAGTAATAATATAACCTAAGATTCAATCATTGTCTGAGTTGTATCTTGAATGGTACATGACTCTCAAAAGTTTTTCCAATTCCATCGAGTTGCAGGGCATTATATTGAAAGATGTGTCTATCTACATCATGTGATTTAGGACCGCATTGATGATGGAACCATCCACCTTAATGGAATAAATCCAAGCCTAACAACCAACTATAGATATACACAAATTTGTTCCCATCATACTATGTGAACTTGGTCATTCCTTCTTCATCTACTTCTGAGTCTGCCCCATCTAAGTACATGAATGTGGTCTCGTTCACCCATATTCCTCTTATGGAATGTGTAAGTACTATCCCTGATATTGCATTCACCTCACATGGTCTTCCCTTGAACAAGGAGCCCTCTCCATTGTATGTTCCTGCTTGAATCAACGATAACATTGTAATTAATATTATAGTTGACCTGTCAAACCGAGTGAATGTTACATGGAGGAGGCCTTATTTATTAATAATTTTCACAAGGAGAAATATGATGAATCACAAGTCACCCTCAGTACTTGTGATGGATTTTATATTGCCCCTATGGGTTCTATTTCTTTGTTAGTTTTGGTTTTTCCTAATTCTATGGATGTTTTATTTGTTGTGATCCTAGAATAAGACCTATTCAAAATGAGGATGGGCATTCCTTGGTTGGCCTCTATGAATGTAGTTGTTTCTATAATCCACAAATGCCTAAAATATTCCCACGAGGGTACCGTGCATGTTATCTAGGACACTAGATATAAGCCACTGGTAGCACATGGGGGCTTCTCTCTAGACCATTTTTAGCCCAACCCAGTTAGACCCCTCCCTCCTAGGGGAGATCTCTTGTATTAGGCTTATTACAAGTATAAGACTAGGGGCTCAGTGTTGAATGGTGGTTTTCCTCCGTCGCCCTATGATGTGTCTTTGAAGGCTTGTTTGTGTGTGCAACAATAGGCTTTTTCCTCCACCCCTCCAAAGGGGAAGGACAAGCTTGCTCTTGTCCTCAAGCCTTCCCCTTATAGTTCCTCTATTTCATCTTATGAACCTTCTACTTCTACTTCTCAGCCCTTGGTGGCATCCCTCATTCCTACTCTTGTGTCTACCACAGGAAAGGGAAAGGTGACTATGCTACAAAATTCAAATTCTTGAGTTTTTGAGCTTCCTTTTTCTCCCCATGGTGCCCCATCCCACCCTATATGGGAGGGGGAGTCTTTTCGTGGGGTTGTTCCTGTGTTTTGGCCTTCACCTATTCTTTCACCTCCCTCTAGGGCGGGGCATGGGAAGAGGCCCAGTACCAAGATGCCTCTCTCTGGTTTTTGCTTATGTCTTTTGTTCCTCCTACTCCTCCTAAGGAGTCTTCCCTTCCACCAATAAAGGTCACAAAGGTTGCTCCTATGGTAGAGAAAAACCTCTCGACCTCTTCTCAAGTTGTGTCTTTGAGTGCCCATAACCAACATAATCAGCTTTCATATAAAGATAAGCATTGGTAAAAGGCTCTACCCAAGGAGAACATGGCTTTTCAATAGAGTTTCAAGGAGTATGTTGGTCCTATTTATGCTCATCCTTCATCTATAGTTTCTTTTTCCCCTTCTCTTTCTTCTACCTCAATTCCTATCACCTCCATGCTTCTTTTGGATTCATCGATGGATCCCAATGAACCTCACTCCAAAAGGGTGCGGGATTTCATCACTCCTTCAGTGGAGACTCCCCTTCTTACTTCTCTTCTTGATATTCCTCCTTTTTTGTAGCCCATCGACATGCCTCATACAAAGGCGGTGTCCTTTGTGGCTCTGTATCATTCTTTCACTTTCACTTATTCTATGGGGATTTTACATTCCTCATTAAAGCACAAGCCTAAGGATGACATTTCTTCAAGTGAGGGTTGTAATAAATCCTCATCTCTTATGGAATCTAGTTCTATTTTGGCTTGCATCGTCCCTGTGACAGAGGCAGCCCCCACATCCTCGGAGTTTGTCACTGCCCCTTTTACCAAGGTTGGTAGTGTCCCTCTAGTGTCTTGTCCTCCTCCCACTCAGTTGACACATGGAACTCATATTAAGTGCATGTTCAACTTGGTGGAGGACATCCTTACTTTTTCATCCATCTTTGAGAGATCAGTGACCCTAGTCTCACAAGAGCTCGGTGAAGAGGACCTTGATGGGCCTTCTTCCTTGGCCCTTGTTGTAGGCAAGTCAATTGGTATAGCCCTTGATATTCCTCCTCTTTAGGCTCATCCTCCCTCCCCCTATAATGACCTATATTAGGAGCAAGATGATCTATTGGTGGACTCAAATTAGGGTGGTTCCTCTTTTACATATGTAGCTTAGATTTGTGTGTTCGTTAATGTTCCCCCATACTTGTCTATATATTTTTTGTGATTTCTCTTGTAGTACCCTTGATAACCTTGTAGGTGCTTGGATGCAAGTGCAAAAATCTATCGTAACCTTCTTATTTTTGTTTCATTATTCTTCTCTATTTTATAGACTTTACTTTTTTATGTTAGGGACATTGTAAAGCGTTGGGGCATTTAGGCCTTCTTCCATGTTGACCTGATTTTTATTTTTCATTTATCTTCATGTGCCCTTCTTCATGTTCTAATAAATTTGGGGATTGATGACAGTTCATATATATATTACTGTATCTATCTATTCATATCTATGGAAATTTTTGACCTTGAATTATTAGAACCCCCTGTCCCTTGATTTCTTTGTCTCTACCTATCTGCTTCATGATGTTGTGGTTTTCAATGTGTTTTCCCTCACGCGTTTGACAACATATTGAATACATCTCACCATGTATCTCATGCCACGACATCTCTCATCTTTATTTTCTCTCCTTAGAATGACATGTACTCCTCTATATAGCACACATCATTCTAAGGGGGGCTCTCATCTCAGATTAATTTTCAATAAGGAGTATTCTTTCAAAAGGATTCCTTGGTGAGATTTTCTTTCAAAAAGATCCTTGGTGAAAGAATTTGAAAACTTCCTTTCAAAAAGCAGCATTAATTCTATAGGATTCCCTGACAAAAGATCTTTCAAAAGGATTCCTTGATGACAGAGTCACTTGTGGTCTTTCAAAAGGAATGATCTTTCAAAAGGGTTCCTTGGAGTCTTGATGTCTTATGAAAAGGATTCCTTGATGAAAGAACCCCTTTGTGAAATTATTTTTCAAAAGAATTCTTTGGTGTCTTATAATTCATGTATTATATTTGATATTTGACATCTTGTGTCTTGATGTCTTATATCTTGGAATCTAGCTTTGGGGTAGCCTAACTAGACCTATCTTATATCTGATATTTGGCGTCCTTGTGTCTTGATGTATGGATGCCTTATATCTTGGTGTCTAGCTTGGGGGAAACCTAACTAGACTTGTCTCTTTTGTGACTATCCTACAATGTAGTTTACAATAGCCACGGGCCTATGTGCTTTTTGTATGGACTCTAGCTATGCCATAACTATCAATTTCATCTCATATATGATCAAATTGTGTCTTATTATGTCTTATGATGTCTTATAATGGTGTCTATTATTTTTTGCTTCTTTACCTAACATGTTTGTTTGCAACCAACATGTTTGTGGTGAGATTGTAGCTAGCTTTGCAGGATCAAAGACCTTTGTCCTCTTCACATTCTATTGAAGCCCCTTTCACGCCGGGTATATCAGATCGAAGGACTACTTTCTCTCCTTTTCGATATATTCTCTTCAATCTCTTTCTACTTTAGCTCACATGTGTACTGACACACATGCTTGCTAAAGTGAGGGAAAAATTTTGAAGCATAAAATTGCACCCTAGTTCAATTTCCCACGACATTACCTTCACCTTAGCCTTATAAGGTTGAAACTGCAAAAATTTGTCACCTTTACCCTTTATTCCCGCACATCCTTTGTCATTTTCCGTCAGTGAGAAATTTTTTCGTAGACACCTCGGCACTGCACAAACGTCTACATGGCGCACTAGCATCCTAACAAGATTCCCAAGTTAGTGGACATTGGGACATTATGATTCTCTTCCACCCTACAAAATGTAATGCTTCCTGTGAACCTTGACTGCCCAAAAATATCTCTTTGCCTCCAAAATAATTTTTGAACTTACCTCTTTTGATTCCAATTCATTCCATTCCTTCAATCTCACTCACTTCTTGCTCATTCACTCTACACTCTCACTCCATTCTTGCATTGTACACCATTATTTTTGTTGTGTCTTGCTTCTACACCATTTTTTCTCATAGGTTTCAAGCTCTGCATCATTGGCACTATCATCTTACGCTCTCAAGGCTCTCTTCCCTCCTCTCTCGACTTCTCCAAGCACGTAGAAGGGAGGGTATCATTTACTTTATTGCATTGTCTTATTTATAGTTTAGCATATAAATTGTCTTTGCTTTCTATAAGTTCCATCTATTAAATTTCTTTATCTTTTTTCTCTCTTTTGTTGCATATCGGTTGTTCATGGAGGTGGAAACACCAAAGCAAGGGTTTGACTGAGGAAAGATCCAAAACACAACCCCAAAAATTTTCCGTCTTCGTGTGTGTAGGTACTTCATTCATGTGGAGCTTACAAGAGGCAAGACCACCTGTAAGTTGGATTTTTACTACCCTTGCTCTATATTTAGTTACAATCCATTTGTATTTCAATTTGTAGTATTCTTCTTGCTATAGTTAGTTCATTTCATGCACTAGTAGCATTTTGTCGATTCTGTTTAAACTACTAGATTAAGGTTTTTGGGTCGTTCGCACACCTTACGAGTTTCTAGTTGTGGACTTTGTTCTCATTTTATGTGAAATGCCAACGTCTCCTTGAGATGACAACGTGATGTGTTGTCATCCTCTAGCCAATAGCCAGCTAGTCCACAGTTTGAGGCCTCTATGGTTTGCTCACTTGATTCCCAAAATCCTCCATCCCTAAAAATGCTTAAACAGTGTCCAGTTTGTCTTCCATTTGCCACCCCATTTTCTTATCTTTATCATTGAGTTAGTTGAGGGAAATTTTCTCCCTAGCGAATCTTCCTTGTCCTATAGACACGAGAGTAGTGAATCCCCTCCTCTACAAAACAAAAGCCCTTTTTTCCATTTTTGGAAATCACCTTCTCTAGAAGGTTTTTTTAAATCATGGAAATCAAGCACCTTTGAATGAAGGTCCTTTAATACCTTCGAACAAAGGCCCTAAAAGAGACCTTTGCACCTCAACCCTTAAATTTCCCTCAAAAATATTGTTTCCAACCTTGGGTTGGACTAGAAAATTGAATGAATATGACAAGATAATTTGGCAAGTTCATAGCACTCAAAGCAATATTTCCAATGAGTATAATATTTAATATATTTAATTTGATTATTATATTTATTTTTTATTTTTTAGTGAAGATAGGTTTTTTAGAAATTACGAAGGTCTCTATTTTGCACACGTGAAAAAATAATAAGTAAAACAAATTTTGAAAAAATATATATGCACTAGGTATTTATTTTCTTATTTAAAAATTTTAATTCAAATAAATACAAAAAAAAAATTATGCATTACAGAAGTAATTTATGTCTAAATTTATAGTTAATCTCACTTCAAAAAGTTATTAAAAAATTTGGAAAAATATTCATGCACTAGATATTGGTGTTAGGAATCTACATTTATAAAATTATAATTTTATACTTTCTACAAATAAAGTTATGCTTTATTGAAGTAACGTCACTTTTAAAAAGTATTTTTAACTATAAAAATAAATTATTAAAATACATAAAGAAATCATAAATTATTTCTCAATTTTTTGAAATATATATATTTATAATCTATAGACAAAATCTCAAAAATCACTAGTTCATGTCATCTTCAAATTCTTAACGATTTGGTTGTCCTAAGTGTTAGAAAGTGAAAATCTAGTAAAAAAAATTGATTTCAATGTCCTACTTTGGCCAAAAAGTGGAATAGACTATTCTAGGATCACCCTATGTTATCAATATTTTAAAGGTGAGTGTTCACAAATATATGTGATATTTTTGGTAAGTAGACCTCCCAATGAAGTGGATCCTTTAGACATAAAAGCCCTACTATAGAGAATCATTGAAAGCTCTCAAAGAAGTGACTTTGAACTCTAATGGAGCAACATGAGGAGTAGATGGGGCATCGATATATATCAACCAAATAGATTAATCATCCCATTAGGATGATGTTCACACAAGAAGGGGCATTAAAAGTCTCAGTATGCATCAAGTCATGGAAGGAAACTTCATTATCAAATGAATATATAAAGTCTCCATGTCCAATTGTTGGATGATGGTCTACCCAATGAAAGGGTACTTATTTATTATCAATTTGAAACATACAACACATGTTTTAGTTGAATGATTTTTTAATGAGTCGTTGATGATTTTTGCATTATTATTATGTTTAGATCCATCCTCATTACCACATTTTTTAATAATGAGTTTGATTGAAACTTATGGGAATAACGACATCTAGAATATTGGAGGATATTTTTTAAAACTATTAAATCTCCTAATATTATTTAGTAGTACATAATTAAAAATGAATAATAATTATTTAAAACCACTTTTCATTTGATGATTGGAAGGAGGATATCAATAAATAAATTTTAATCTCAATGTGTAATGGTTGATAACTCAAATTAACTCTTATTTCTTGAAACCTAAGCACGTAATCATTTATTGTATCATTAGATCCTTGCATATATTTTGTTAATTTTATAAATTTCACTTTAATCTTAATATTATGATAAAAATTGCAATGAAATTGTTGGCTAAGCATATAAAGGGGTCGATAGAAACATGTAAATACTAGAACTGGAATAAGTCATAACGTCTCAAGATTCATGGAATATTTTTCACGTAACATTTCATTATAAATATGTTGCATTGAATGAATGAATATATGTGAACCAAGGGTTCACCTCTACCTTCAAACATTATTGCAAAATTAGGCTTTACAACACCCATTGGAAAAGGGTAAGCTAGCACATGTTATTTGTCATTTGATGGATTATGTAGTAACACACTTGTTGGATTCTTTTTAGTGGACTTTTTAAAATGAATGTGATCATGTTTTTGTATCTTGTTACTTACTCAAATAGTTCCCAATTGGTTGAAATATTAAGTATCATATGCTAGGGTTAGAAGGAAGATATATAACAATTTAAATGCATATTTGAACAATAAAATAGAGTAATAAAACACACATAGAAGACAACACAAAGAATTTAACATGGTTCACCCAATCTGGGCTACATCCACAAAACTGCAACCATCCAATCATTTTATTATCCAGTGAAAAACCTATTACAAATTTGTGAATAATGCCATACTACAACTCTTCATCCCAGCCGCTTATAACAAGCTTTTAGAAGCTTCCAGAAAATTAGGGTTTCCAAAGTCGACCTTTTTCTTTTTCGGTGACAAAACAAAAAAAGGTGAACCGGCAAGGATACATGAAGAGTGTATAGTATAGCATGATCATTCACCACATACCAACAATCTCCCACTTGGAGACTGATCAGGCTCCATACTAACACAATCTCCCACTTGGAGACTAATCTTGGACGGCACCGCTACACTTACAGCTCCCCTGGAAATACACACCTTGGACCTTATTGCTCTATTATACTTGAATTCAACCTTGAAGGCCAATCGAAGCTGAAGAGGACCTCAGCTTCTCCCTTGTCACTGCCTTTGTAAACATATTTGTTGGATTGTCATTTGTATGTATCTTTTCCAGCTTTACTTGTCCATCCTCCAATACTGGCCGAATGAAATGATATCTCAATTGTATGTGTTTGGTTTTAGAGTGCAAGGCAGAATTATTTGCAAGATGTATAGCACTTTGGCTATCTATAAAAAAGTGATTTTCAACCTATTTTTTTCCCAACTCTTCCATGAAGACTTGTAGCCATATCATCTCCTTAGCTACCTCTATTTCAGCCACATATTATGCCTCTATGGTGGATAAAGCAGCCACCTTTTGCAATCGATAAATCCAACTCACTGTTGTACCACCAGTTGTAAATGCATAACCTGTGGTACTCTTCCTGGTATCTATATCCCCTGCCAAATCTGAGTCAACATAGTCTTTTAAATTTGTATTAGAGCCCCCAAAACATAAACATATATTGGATGTACCTCTCAAGTACCTGAGAATCCATTTTATCGCATTTCAATGCTCAACTCCAAGATGACTCATATACTTGCTAACAACTCCTACTACATGAGAAATATCCGGTCTTCTGCATACCAAGGCGTACATTAAACTGCCTATAGCTAAAGCATATGGTACCTTGGATATTTTTTCTTCCTCCTCTTGTGTCTTTGGACACATATCCTTAGTCAATTTTATATGAATGGGTAAAGGTGTGCTAATAGCTTTTGCATTCTCCATATGAAATCTCTGCAACACCTTTTCAACATAATCAGCCTGAGATAAAAACAATTTCCTGTTTTTCCTCTCTTGTAATCTTCATACCAAGGATTTTTTTTTCTGCCCCAAATCCTTCATAGCAAATGAATTTGCTAACTGTTTTTTTAACTCCTTTATGTGATCCATGTTAGACCCCGCTACAAGCATATCATCAACATATAAACATAAAATAATGTAGCTATCTTCACCTAACATCTTAAAATAAACACAATGGTCTGAATTACACCTGTTGTAGCTTGCTCAGCCATAAAACTATCAAATTTAAGATACCATTGCCGAGGTGCTTGCTTCAAGCCATATAAACTTTTCTTCAATATGCACACTAGTTTCTCCTTACCTTTGACCTCAAATCCTTGTGGTTGTTCCATATATTTTTCCTCTTACAAATCACCATGAAGAAAGGTAGTTTTAACATCAAGTTGTTCTAAATGCAAATCTTCAACAGCCACAATACTTAAAACAGTATGAATAGAAGTCATTTTCACAACTGGAGAAAATATTTCATCAAAATCAATACCCTGTTTTTGTGCAAATCCCTTTACAACTAATTTAGCTTTAAATATTTTCTTACCTCCATCCTCCTCTTTCACCCTGTAAACCCATTTGTTTGGTAAAGCCTTTTTTCTTGCAGGCAACTTGCATAATTCCCAAGTCTAATTTTCCAACAAGGATTCCATTTCTTCTTCCATTCCATGCTCCCACTAAACCTTGGTATCCACCTGCATAGCTTCATGATAACATTTTGGTTCACCAGCATCAGTTAATAAAATAGAATACAAAGAGGGAGAAAATCTTTCTAGAGGTCTACTTATCCTTGAAGATCGCCTAACATTCATTGGAGTTTGTGGTATTTCTTTTTGTTGTTGTTGTGGAGCATGAGGAACCACTAGAACATTATTGTTTGTAATATCCACCAGCACTGCATAATCCTTTTTTGTCTTCTCATGTTGTTGCAATAGATCTTTGTACAACACTTTCTCATTGAATATGACATCCCTGCTTCTCACAATTTTCTTATTTTCAAAATCCCAAATACTATAACCAAATTCATCAATGCCATATCCAACAAATATACATTTCTTTGATTTTGCATCAAGCTTGGTTCTATTTTAAGAATCTATATGTGCAAATGCTTCGCAACCAAAGGTTTTGAGAAAAGAATAACTCACCTTCTTACCTATCCATGCTTCCTCTAGTATACCAAAACCCAAAGAATTAGAGGGACCTCTATTAATTAAATAAATAGGTGTGTTTATAGCCTCTACCCACATGTTTAAAGGCAACCCAACATGCAATCTCGTAGTTTGTGCACGCTCCATTATTGTTCTATTCATGCACTTAGTCACTCTATTTTCCTGTGGAGTCCTTGGAACCATTTTCTTCCTACGAATACCATTAGAGGAACAATAATCTTCAAAATATTTGCTAAAATACTCACCACCATTATCAGATTTGAGATATTTTAGCTTTTTACCTATCTCATTCTCAACCAAGCTTCTCCATTTTTTAAAAGTTGCAAATACATCAGATTTATGCCTAAGGAAATAAATCCATACCTTCCTAGTTGCATCATCAATGAATGTAACATAATACTGAGAGCCACCGAGAGAAGATACCTGATTTGGTCCCCATACATTTGTATGCACAAGCTCCAATTTATCATCTTTCTTTTGTTTCCCATCCTTGAGAAAACTAACTCTCTTTTTTTTTCCATAAACACAACTTTCACAGAAATCCATATTAACACATTTTAGACCTGGTAAAACATTATTTGAATGAATTAATTTCATACCTTTTGCACTCATATGCCCAAGTCTATTATGCCATAGTGTTGATTCAGAATCCACAGCAACTATCTAATTTTCTGCCTGTTGAGCTGCAGCAACTGTTCCTGAACATTGATTTTTATCTACAATAGCTAAAGTAGTAGGAATAGTATGACATGTACAAAGATATAAGGTGCCTACTTTCACACCTTTTTCAACCACTATGGCACCTTTTGTAACCTTCCAATTTTTATCACTAAATGTAACAACACAACCTTCATCATCTAGTTGCCCTCCAGAAATTAAATTTAGTATGACATGTACAAAGATATAAGGTGCCTACTTTCACACCTTTTTCAACCACTATGGCACCTTTTGTAACCTTCCAATTTTTATCACTAAATGTAACAACACAACCTTCATCATCTAGTTGCCCTCCAGAAATTAAATTTCTTTTTCACTTTGGAACGTGCCTTACCTCATCTAGTAGCCAATGATTCCCATTTTGAAACTCAATTTTGATTCTTCCCTTTCCAACAATCTGACAGGGTTCATTACCTCCCAAATAAACCCGCCCAAAATCCCCTTGGACATAATCAAGAAAATAATTTCTATGGGGTGTAGCATGAAATGAAACTCCTGAATCTAACACCCAAGAATCATCAATATTATCAAGGGAAAGAATCAAAGAATCCTCATCAAATTTATTACTTACCACATTCTCCTCTTTATTTCCTTCTTTTTTGTCTCCTTCTTTATTTTTTTGAGACTAGTAATCTTTCTTTAAATGATTTTGCTTACCATAGTACCAATAATCCCTCTTGTCTCTAGATTGGGACCTTTTGTCCCTTGATTTTCCTCGTGACTTCCCACTACTTCCAAAATTGTTTCCTCTCTCCTTTGTTTCACCCCTGCTTTTTGCATTCAAAACACTGCCTGATATGGATGTTCCACCTAAGCTTTTCCTACGAATTTCCTCGCTCAAAATAACACCAACAACATCATCAAACTTCATTGTATTCGAACCAGAAATAGAATTTCTAACAACCATTACCAAGCTATTCCAGCTTTCAGGCAAAGAACACAAAATCAAAAGAGCCCTAACTTCTTCATCAAAGTTTACTTTTACAGAATTTAATTTACTAGTAACTGTATTAAAGTTATTTAAATGATCAGTAACTGACCCACCTTCTACCATTTTCATATTAAGCAAATGCTTCATAAGAAATACCTTATTCGAAGTAGAAGGCTTTTCATATAACTTTGCTAGGGTTTCCATCAACTCTTGAGGTGTCTTTTTTGTTGTAATATTGAACGCCACTGATTGTGCCAGGCATAAACGAATACAAACAAGTGCCTTTCTATCTAAAATATCTCAGTCCTCATCTAACATTGATGTGGGTTGCTTGGTTTTCCCTTCCAATGGCTGCCATAAATCCTTCTGATAGAGGTATTCCTCCATCTGCATCTTCCATAACTGATAGTTCTGCCCACTGAACTTCTCAACCTTCAACTTACCCTCGTTTTCCATTGCTCCAACTTAACCGTGAGACTCCCACTCAACCGTGAGACTTTCTTGCAGACAATAATCAGAAACAACTCGCTCTGATACCACTTGTTAGGGTTAGAAGGCAGATATATAACAAGTTAAATGCATATTTGAACAATAAAATAGAGTAATTAAACACGCATAGAAGACAACACAGAGAATTTAACATGGTTCACCCAATCTGGCTACATCCACAAAACCGCAGTCATCCAATGATTTTATTATCTAGTGCAAAATCTATTACAATATTGTGAATAATGTCATACTACAACTCTTCATCCCAGCCGCTTATAACAAGCTTTTAGAACCTTCCAAAAAATTAAGGTTTACATCATAGAAAAAAAATTGGAATGAAAAAATGTATAAAGAATGGTGGTAGAAACAAAGAGCATATGAGTAGATAAAGAAGTAGTGGTAGAAACAAATGGGTTATGTACTCAAAATGGGTGATAGAAGTAAAGATAATATGTGTATTCAAAGAGAGAGAATATATAGGATAACATATATAAGGTTGATATGGCTATAAATAGGCATAGGGATGGAAGGTGTGAATATGGATGTGATATGTAAAGGTTGAAAAACATAAAAAGAGGGAAGAGGAATGGTTATGGACCATAGAAAAGAGAGTTATCATGGGAAAAATATGAGAAGGTAAATGATCTGTGACACCTAGAGTTTGGAAAAAGGGTAGAGAACTCATACACAAACTAGTAGTAGGATTAATAAAATCTAGGGCTAGGAAAGGATTATGGAAATATGGCCGACCATATGAGGATACTGTGTATCATAAATCAACTTCCTTATGGGCTTGATTTTTTTTTCCCATGTTTCAAGTTAAAAGTATGTGTGAAACGTAGAAAAATGTATATGTGTGTGTGATATGTGGTTACCAATATGGAATGATCTAAAGGTTTAAACAAACGTACAATTTCCATAATTTCATTAGAAAAAGAGATCTCCCAAGGATATGATTAAATTTCAACCTTGAGGTGAGTCAGCCCTATTAGGAAGGTCTAATGTTTTCTTATGACAAAAATGACTGATTGGAACTTTTGAGAGATGATTTAAAATGCATTAAGAAAATAAATTGCATGACCTAAAACTTGAAATGCGAAATATTATGATAGTAGAAATGGAAACATCAATTTGTAGGAAAATATGAGAAGGGTAGAATGGTATGCACCTGGCATAAAAAGTGGGTTCTGATTTTTGTAGTAGGATTGATTCACCCTAGGGTGAATGGGTCCTAGTGCAAGGGTCCAAAATCTAATTTTGTAATCCTAAGATCCTAAATCTAAGCTTCTAATTTCTCCAAGTTTGACTATCAAAAAGCTAGAAATAAAATTTGTAGGTGAGTTTCCATGGCTTGACAATAATGATGACAACTTCGATAACTTTATAAAATTTCTCCTTTGATCAACTTTCAGTCCTTCACCTATAAATCTAAACATACAAAGAGAGAAGAAAAATGTTTTTTTTTTGGTGAATGGGGGTTTGCCTTAGTCAAACCCCATGTTGGTAATTAAACCTTGATAATGAAATGATGATAAATGGAAGGAATTGATGAATGAACAAATCTTTATCACAACTCACCAAACCCTTAATGGCTACCCTTAGAGGATTTAAGTATAACACATCTCTCTAAGGTTTGGATCTTGCATGAATTGTCTTGATTGCTTGCTTGAAACCTACATCATAATGTTAGCTCCAAAACATGACATGGATACACATGAACTTTGACATGATGATATGATATTGATTGTTGTTGTAGATGACTGATAAATCTACTCTTCAATGCTCTTGACAATAATTTTTCCTATAGGATTGATCTCATAAAGTTGTTTCTTGTTGGTTAGATTTGAATTGATAAAAAGACTATATTTATAGGTGTTCATCTAATTTCCCAAAAATTAGATTCCAAAATTTGACATTTAAAACTTGAATTTGAATCATTAAAATGCTGCCAAAAACATATTAAAAATCAGGTCCTAGTATTACACCCTATTTCTCAATTACCAGATTACTTTTACCTTGATGAGTAAATATGATGTTAAATGCAAAATCATGACTTTAATATATTTCATGGGTGAATGAAATACTTGAATATGCATTATGATGCAATTGATTTTTAATTCTTTAATGATGCAAATGATATATGATGAATAATATTTTCATGTGATCACTAACTTCTTTATGATGCACTAAGTTGGATGCAAGAATGAATCAAGCCCTCTAGTGAGGAGAGGGAGAGTATCACTTGAGAGAGGAGTTTGGTATGGAAACCCCTTATGTACCTACTTGAGCTATCACACACTTGCATCCTAGTTATTCAAATTAAGTCAAGTCAGTTCAGGATTCGGTAAGTGAACCCTTAGTCACAATTTTTGGGATAACTGAAATGTTTGTTTATTGATCTTTAATTTCCTATGGTTGTTTCTTTAGTTTGAATTCAAGTGATTGAATATTTGTATTGGGTATATTTTCTTCTTCGTGTATTTGATATATATTTTAATCAATAAGTATATACATTAAATATATATGTGTGTGTGTGTGATAACTCGAGTGTATATGAGCATGTACGCGTATGCATGTACATGTAGGTAGAAATACTTAAGTATATGCATATACAGATATGACATACACATGTGAAATTGATTGGATATATATACACTTTATATATATATATATTTATCAATAAATATATATATATATGTGTGTGTACTTATTTTAAAATGTTAAAATAATGATATATATATGTATATATGCGTGTATTTGATATGTGTGTGCTTATTTTAAAATGAAAAAAATAATGATATATATGTATATATGTACGTGTTTGATAATTTATACATACATACATATGTATATATTAATATACATATATACATTTGATATATATGTGTGTGTGTGTATGTATATGATTGGCAACCGAATGGTTTTAATATATAATTTAATACATATATATTATAATGATTAAGCATTATAATATATATATGATTATATATATTGAATAATATGAATAGATACCAATGCATATGTAATGAGAGATAACTGAATAATGTAACGCTAATATAAAGTGAACAACTTAAACATAGCATAAACTAAATGCTACACATATATTCATATATGTGATAGAGTGATTATTGTTGTAGTATTGAGCACATAGTATAAAGCGTATGGAATGCATTATGAATGACATTTAATAAACTAAATGATGCTATTATTTACTACACCATGTAAAATTAAAGATATGCATTTAAATATCAAAGTTGTTAAGTATTTAGAAAGTCACGCTCAAGCAAATAAAAGTGTTGGGCTTGGTCAAAGACACAAGTTGGCAGCAAGGTAAAAAGAGTTTGTATTGTTTTTGAATGGCAACCATTAATATAGGTGTCATAAGCAAATTGTGGCAAGAAACAAAAGCCATGATGGAAGTAGAAAACTTGTAGGAAACCATTGCCATGTTTTGACTTGGTAAAATAACTATTGCTGGCAATATTTTTAGAGGCAATTCATCCATATAGTAGAAGTTGAGTTTGTTGGTACTATATATATGTTTGTATTATGATTCTTTAAGCAGCCACATTTCACCCAATCTTTCTTAGTTGACTTAATTAGGAAGAGAAGTTGGTTTTGGATTTATTTTTGCAGTTTAGAGGTAGCAAGAGGAAGGAAAAAGGTGGTGATTAGAGAAGTTAAACTATAGCATTAATTTTCTCGATGTTTAGTATAAATAGAGGGGAGCCTCTTTGTCTTGGCATTCATTCTTTGGGAGTTCATTCGCTTACATTCTATTGTAGTTTTTTTTTTTTTGCAAATAGTATTGAGTGAAAGTAGTGAATAGTGAGAGATTTCTTGAGTGTTTGAGAGTTATTTAGTGAGATTTTTTAAGTGTTGGGAAAGAGGCTTGAATTGGGGATAAGCTTAAAGTAGGAGTAGAAAGCAGAGTTTGGTATTGAGCTTAGAAGGAAAATTCATCATTGGAAGCTAAATTTCTAGGCATGCTAGTTATTCTAACTTTTACTCCTTTCTATGTTGGACTTATGTTTTGTTGATTGAATGCAAGTGCTTGAGCAAGTTATAGTTATTTGTCATAGTTGTTAAGTAAGCTTGTGCATGTAGCTAGATTAGTTACAAGTTGTTTTGGATATCATATTAGTATGATACCTATATATAATTATTATGAATGTTATGATTGTATGGCATATTTGTATTTAACTATCTAGAAGGTATACATAAATGATACTTGTGATCCCTTTAAAATGCTACTCCTAATGCGAGATGCTAAACAAAACTAATGATGAAATACAAAGCAATAACATAAAAGAGGACACCTCAAAATATTAGCCTAAGAAAATGGACTTGCAAAGAAGTAAGATAACCAATCGATAAATTATTATACCTTTCTTTTTGCTCCTTCCTTGGTTGGCCCTTTGATTCTTGAAGAGTTGTGTGCTCCTTGGATGACAAGCTAGGTTGAATATCCAAGATGATATGCAAGATGGATGGAGGTATGATAATTATGAGATGAGAGCTCAAATGGAAAATTGGAAAGAGTTTAGTAGCAAAATATTTGATCCCCCAAAATGAGAGAAATGAGGGGGTATTTATAGGATAATTGGAATTCTCTAGAGAATTCAACGGTTGAGATTGATCCAACAAGATCAAGATGAAGGGCTATGGTGAGTTGAAGACTCACAAGCCCTCACATCTTGACATGTGGAATGTGAGATGTCTTAGGGTGGAATGATATGGAAATGAGGTGGAAGAGAATTACATGAGGTGGATGAAGGACAAGTACCTTGTAGGTACCTTGGGGGATGAGAATATTCCTTGGAGGAATAAAAGTGAATTAAAAATTCACAATGATTGGAAGATCCTAGTGGATAAGAGAGGGTTTCCAAAAGGTGGGGATTTTCCACATGTGAGAGATGTGACAAGTCCAAGGTTCTAGAAGCCTTGGGCACATGTAAAATGACAAGTCACATTTGCATGGGGATAGGGTAAACCTTGGAAGAATAAAACTGAATTAAAAATTCACATGGGGAAGAGAGGAACCTAGGATGAATAAAAAGGAATTAAAAATTCCTTGGGGGATGGGGAGAGTTGACCAAGGTACTAATTAGGCTAATGACCTTGATTAAGGTTGTGCAAACACAAGATTATGATCATTAATGAGAGTTTAGAGGCAAGTGGGAGATTATGGAGGATGTGACACTAGCCTTGATTAAGTGGTGCACATCCTAATCATAGATTAATTAATTTAATTTGGATTAAAAGAGGATTATTGAGAATGTGACAAGGAGAGAGAAAATTTTGTTTTAATCCAAATAGTTCAAATGAAAAAATTAAATAAATTATCCTATTTATTTAAATTAGAGAAGAAAAGGTGTAAGGTAAAGTATTTAATTATTCAATTACATACTTTAGGAGCCTTAGGCAGAAAATGAAATAATGATTAAATAAATTATTTAATCACTATTAATGACATAGATGGATAGAGTAGACGATTTTGATCGTATGGAAGTGATCAAATTTAGATGTCTAAAATACCAATATGATTACAAGTTACACATATGTTTGCATGAATTATGATGTTAGTAATGCTACAAGAATAATAACATGTTAGATATGTCATCATTAAGAGGATATGATGTTATGCAAACCATGTTGATAGTTTATCCTTAAATGGTTACTCGTATTTTCCTTGAAAGTAGGAGAATAGTCTATTTCCTAGGGTTAGGGTATACTCTTGAACATGATTATATTGATATTCAACATTAGGGTTGAAAAAATATAAGTGATATATATATATATGTATTATGATTATGCTAGTATCTATACTTGACCAAGAGTATATACATTTTCACAGTATTGTAGTCTTAAAGAAGGAATTACGTTTTGGCAACCCAAAGCCGTAATATGAGAGGACTTAAAGGTGTAGAAGCACAAATTCCTCTCAAGATAATAATGTCCTCCATATTAGATATGAATTTAGTGAATATTTTAAACATGTGAATATTTGAGTCATTTAATGTTGTGATTATACTTTTGAAATGGAGTCATACTTTTGAAATAGAGTCATTCAATGTTGTGATTATACTTTTGAAATGGATTCATTTAATGTTGTGATTATACTTTTGGAATGGATCATGAGTTATGAGTAATGATTATTGCATTGAAGTGTTATATTGAAATTGTCAATTTGTGATGTTATATAAACCAATGTTAGTAATGAGGTTTATTGGATTAGGATAATTCATGGATGGGAGTAACCTAGATGGTCATTTAGATCACTTGAGTGTACATTACCTTTTGGGTTGGAATCATGTTATGTGATATAATCTTGTCAAGAGTTATTATAGTCATGTTATTTACCAAACCGAGCAAAGGGGTGGGTGAACATACGACTTTCACTTCATAGAAGTGATACACCACTTCTTAGAAAGTGATTTTGATGAAATTATCGAATTTTTTCCAAAGTAAGTGTAAGTTACCATTGTGTACACTTGTCAGTTCACTGTGAGCCAGGATTGTATAACTAAGCTGGTAATTTCATGCATGTAGGTGGGTATCCACTGTATGGTAGCTCTAGTTATGTAAGACACAACACCATACTTAGGTAGGCTATTATTATGATGGTTACTAGACCAATCTCTTCATTGAAGGGAGATCAATCTTACCAATTAGGTAGATGTGTGGGGGGGTGTAGTAAGTCTGTGGTTGGAGGAAAAGCACTTAGGTGATACTCTCCCTCATGTAGTCGACAATCAAAATTTGAGGATGTATGCCCAAGAAGGGACAACTAGACCAATTGTACTCTTAATCCATTCAGCTCTTGGAAGCTATGTAAGCTCTTGTAAGCTATGTTATGCAATTATTATTTTGCATATTTATGGAAAAAGTATTTGAAAAATGAAATCATTGCATGGGATTATGTAATGTTACTTTATTTATGCAATGGAAATTATGAAATGGGTTTATTTTGAATATGCATTTTTTTCATTGAATTGGAATTTTTTTATTACTATGTGTTAGTAAACTTGAACTTTTCTCATATGAGTTAAAACTTGGGTGAAAACAGAACCACCAAAAATAATTCATTTAGGGAAAAAAGATTCCCCAATAGGCTCATAGGGTTTTCCACCTAAAAGCTTGGTTGAGAAATGGCCTCTTTCACACTGAGTATTTTTGGTTTTCATTCAAAGATTAGGGTTTGGAATAGGTGTGATGTGTTGTGTTTGGAGTGTGTCTAAGTGTTGCAAACTAATGAACTATCTTTTTGAATGCAAACTAATGTAATGCAGATGTGTTGAAAAAATAAATAAAATGACCTAAAATGCAAGCAAACTCTAACAGAACTTAATAAAGCAGAAGGGGTACACCTGGAGGCTGAAAATGGATGGCATGAAGGTCTAAAATCCTAGAAAAGTTGATGCAAAAGTTGATTGGGACACTTACGCCAAGTTGGGCGACCTAGTCCCAGTTCTGTGAAAATCTATCGGAACTCATTTCTGCCAAAAGGGTACTCAAATCTATAGAAAACCCTGAAATGCATATATAGTGGGACTAAGTCACCACTAATGGTGACCTAGTCCACTTTCATATTTCAGGAGATCTCAAGGTGCACTTTGTGGCTCTTGGTTTGCACTTTTTCTCCTAATAAGTTTCCAGACCTAAAAATGTAGAGTATGATCTGTAGGAAATTTTTGTGTAGATTCTTGACCTAACCAACAAGAAGATTCCCTAAACAAGTCTTTAACCCATTCTTGAATGATATCCAAGCTTCCAAGATACCTGAATCTACAAACACACAAAGAGAGAGGAAGAGATTGCGATTATTAGGGTATGGGGGTTTGTCTTAGTCAAACCCCTTTTAGATAATTAAATCAAATGAAGAGACAAGATAATAGAGCATGAAATATGAAATGATGGATTTAATACCTTTCCATGATGAATGATCTTGTGTTGTTGCAGCAATCATCCCTTGAGTGGTGGATGAGTGTTTGAGAAGATTGAGTGATGAGTGAATAATGAGCTAGTTAGGGTTAAAATGAGGGGAAAAACCCTTATTTATACATGTTATGCCCTAATTCCCCAAAAATAACACATGATAAGCCGACCTTAGGGTTTTGGAGGCGAATTCTTGTTAGAATTTTGTTTTAATTTTGAATTTTATGCCAAAAGGGACTAGGTCGCCCAAGGTGGCGACCTAGTCCACTTGGACAAATTCAAGTGGTGGTCGGGAATTAAGTGGTGTTTAATGATGATTAACGAGCTTGTCTCCCGAAACACACTTAATTCGGGCCTAAAAGTACTTTAAGGGGCAATTTTAACATTAGAAAGGGTTGAATAAGTGATGACAAGCCTAGGAAAGTGGGAAAATGTATTGCAACACCTTACAACACTTTGGCACAAGGCTTGGAAAGAGGTAAAAATGGGTTGCTTAGGTAAATTGTGATGGAAGGGTCCTAGAAAAGTGAGGAAATGTGTTACAACACTTCACAACACCTTTGCACGATGCCATAGAATCTAAGAAAAACTAGGCCAAAAACCACAAGAAAGGGCCCAAATGAGTGAAAAGTGTCAAGGCTACACTTTTTGGCGACACAAAAACAATGGGTAAAACATTGGGCTTGTTACACCTAGGACTTAAAGGGGACCCATTTTCCCTTGGGTGAATGGGTCTTAGGACCTAAATCGACGACACACAATTTCTAAGGTGTTTTAATTAATGTTAGAAATTATTTAATATAGGTTTCCCTTTCAAAAACGGGAATAATAAGGCTTTGGAATACATAATTTGGTCAATTAGAGGCTTAATTAAGTCCAATTAATTAAGAGGATACAAACATAGTGTGAAATTATAAAGGTGTAAAATTGTCTACACTATTTTAGCCCCCACTTTATTGAGAGTATGAGCCCACACTCAAACTCACACTAAAGTAGAAAAATAAGTCAAGAGAGGTCTAGTTGTACAACTGTTGGAAAGATAAGATGACAAGGATCAAGGAAGATGGTCAAGCCCTCGGGATCAAAGATCCCATGGCAAACCAACAAAGGCACAAAGAGACACATGCATGTAGCAGTGACACAAGATACATAATCATATGATGTCAAATTAATGAACAGAGGAAGAAGGGTGGATCAAGATTTGATTGTGTGTCCAAAAGATATGGATCAAGCCAAAGCTATTTTTCCAAAAATAAACTCACAAGGGCTAGTGCAATTCAATATACACTAGTGAGCACCAAGGCAATAGGGTGAGAAACACACACTGGGTCTACAAGGTGTGAGCTCACTTAAAAGTGATATATGGGCAATTCATGCTAGTTTTGCAGGCTCTCATACGTTAACCATATCAAAATTTATACTCCTTGATAACTTTGATAAGGTGCCACACAAGATGGACATAGTTTTTCACAAGGCTAGAAAGTTGCATTATGCTAAACACTTATGAAATAAAGGCACCACTGGAAAGCAAGTTGTATTATGCTTGGTGGCCAAGAATTAGTTTTAGGATAGTCAAAGAAGTTTTGCTTAGTTCATGAAAGGTCTCACCTTAGGTAACATCACACTTGATATCACCACCAACAGAGGACTAGCCAAGGGATAAAAGATTCGTACCTTAGGGAATACAATCCATAACATTACCACCAAAAGGAATATTATATGCCAAGAAAGGTCACACTCTTGAAGGAAATCAAACAAAATCTCACCGCCAAAAAGACACATCACATAAATTGAGAATACCACACTTTGAATAAAGTCATGTCATTATGCAAGCAATGAGCGAGAGGCTTAATGTCCCCCACTTTAAAGAAATTGCTAAATACCATGTTGTGAGAAGAAATTTCTAAACACCATGTTGTGAGAAATTAGTTTAAAGTAGAAGATGGTAAAGTCTAATGTATGAGAGATTATTTGGAAAGCCCTATGCAAAACATATGTTTCCAAATGAAGCTACGTCATGGAAAGGAGGTTGTTCCCCATATGCAATCCTAAGATAACACATAAGGGATCTACTGATTTGGGGTCAGTGTATGTCTTTCTTATAGTGATATAATAGAGCCAAGGAACCATTATCATTCCCCAAATACTCATAAAACAACGAACATAGAGGAGGAATGACACATAGAGAGTGAAAACAAAGGAAAAACCTTTTGGGTCAACATGGAAGAGACCTAAATGTCTCAATGCTTTGCATCATCCCAAAAAATAAAACACAAGACAAGTGAAAAGACAATGGTTATGACATATAGAAGAATGTAGATATAAATAGAAGAATGTCACAACAGATTCGCCTCCCTGGTATCCTTGCACCAATAGAGTGACAAGGGTCATCCTATGTAGGCTCACAAACATAAAGACACACTAAGAAGCACAATATGAGGGATCACATTACATACATGCAATCACACAAAGAACATGAATAGATATAAATCTAGTATGACACATGTGAGCCAACCAAAAGCAAGTCGTTTACATCCCAATCTTGTTCAACATATATGGAAGGCAAAAAACTAGCCAAAGGGGAAACAACAAGTGTCATACTACGAAAATCACCAAGTTCAAAACATGGTGATGCACTATTTTTAAGAGGATCATCATGGTTGTTCTCATCTAAGTGTTGGAAGCATGCAAAATATTAGTCCTATATTGTCATTGGTGTCACCATGTTGGTCTGGTACCTTGTACCGGTGTGCAGATCAAGCTTATCTCATTTGATATTTGATTTGATATTTTAGTCTGCATATTCTCTCTGGTAATCATTGAGGTTTAAGGTTTTGGGAAAAGGATTATGATCACTAGAAGCGTGCATGTATGTATTCTCAAATGTTCATATGTTCGGATGGTATGTTGGCATCAGTTTTTTATTGCATTTCGTTATTAGGTTAATCATGGTCAGCCTAATAATTAGTCTATAGCTCAACATAAATTTTCATTATATGTGAGACCTAGATTTGGTCCCAGCTGACATAATATTGCATGACACGAGTGAATTACTTTCAAAAAAAAATTATATGAAGCCGACAAGTTATCATTTTGAAGATATGAATTGCATCCAATTAGGTCAACCTAATTGATGCATGTGGATATATCAAGTATATATGCAAGATGGTTTGAAGATGAATGTATGCAAAAAAAGGAAGAAGTGTGTGTGTGTGTGTGTGGTGATAAGTGAAGTATGTGAAAAGAAGGAAGAAAATTATTTTGTTGTCATGTGAGTGAATACTCTAAGCATCAAGGAACTGAATTTGCACTTATGGTGTGTAACTTCATCAGTTCAACTCTAGCGGTTAGCCATTTTTGGTTACATAATTTATGTAGGTAGTGAGCCTCCATGTTTGGACATTGAGTCCTTGTAAGCAGTGAGCTTTTGTATCTGGCAGTGAGCCTCCTTTGTAACTAGTATTGAAATAACTATATACTATGAGCTAATCCTCACCATGGTTTTTCTCTCATTGGGTTTTCCACGTAAAATCTGGTGTTCTTGTGTTGTGGAATTTTATTTTTTTCATTACTCTTATTTGTTCTATGTTGTAAAGTAATTAAAGGTGTTTTTTCAATAAGTTTTAGTGGATAATGATTCACCCCCCTCTTAGTATCCCGATTATTCAACAATTGGTATCAGAGCATTGGTTCCTCTGGAGAAGTCTAACAGCTTGAGAGAGATCCTATAGATTGAACAAATGGATAAAGAAGAGCTTCGGACTGCCCTTGAAAATCTTGACAAGGCTGAAATTGAAAATCGAGATCTGAAAGAAAATCTCGATGAAGCAAATGAATGCATCCAGAAATTGAAAGAGCAGTTAAAGAAATTCAAAGAAAGATACAAAGAAGTGAGTGAGCAACTCAAACAAGAAAATGAAGAAAATAACAGACAAAATTTAAAAATAGATGAAAAGAAGAGAGTTGAAGAGTGCCTGAAAATAGTGATACAAAGCAAGGTTGATGTTTTCTCTAGGCTTGAACAGGAAGTGATGAATCTGAAAGAAGAACTTGAGAAAACAAAACTTTGTGAAGATGATTTCAGTACAAGCTCCATCAAGCTTGATGAATTAATAGCAAGAAATAAACCTTCTAAAGACAAAAGTGGTTTAGGTAATGAAGCTGATGAAAAAATGCAGAACTCAAGTCCAGTAAACAATTAGAAGACTCAAGATAAAGGAAAGCAGAAAAAAAAACTTTGGAAGGATATCACCTATCAGACAACCAAATGCACAAAGGTACTCATCATTCAATGGTTCTTGTTTTTCATTTAATAATTTTGGTCATAAGGCAACTGAGTGTAGGAGTAGAATGAATCAGTTTTTTGGTCCCTTCTCTAGACAATGTTATACATGCAAGAAGATCAGACATAAAGCTATTGAGTGTGGATCTTCAGTAAGAATGATTAGTCCGGTGATGATGAATAGGTTCGCTGGAGGAAGGATGAATCAATATTTTGATGGGTATTGCTATACCTGTAATATGTTTGGACATAAAGTAAATCAATGTAGAACAGGGATTGATGGAAATCAAACAAGATAGAGAAATATCATCTGTTACTATTGCAAAAAATTGGGACATATTTCAAAAGTGTGCATAAGTTAAAAGGGAAAGCAGTTTGCTCCAGTGGAAGATGATGAACCCATAAAAAATATTGATAAGGAAGAGGTTAATCAGGAAATGAATAAATATAGAAGAATCAGAGACTACTGATGTGTTTGTACCCTCATCCGATGCAGATGAATCCTCCAGGAAATAGACCTAGAATGGTCTTAGGGGGAGCATTATCAGAAAATAAATTAAACCCCTAGAAACTCAGTGTGTCAAGTGATAACACTTGGATATGTTGTAAGGAATCACATGACAAAGGTGATGCAAAAGAAACCGAAAGAAAAAGAGAGAGCATGTTCTTTTGCAGAGTAAATTAGGGTTTCTCAGTAGAGTGGAGGAAAAAAATTGTCAACTTTTTGAAATTAATGTGAGTTAGGGAAAAAGGATGGTGTATAAAGGAAATTTCACAAATCATTTTGACCATCAAATGCATTCAAAGGATTTGTAGAGTGACTTGGAACCTTCTTGGAGAATTTTTGAAGCGATTTGAAGCCCCTCGAGAGATCTTTGTGGACATTCAAAAGAAAGCGACGGAAGTTTTTCTCTCTCGCAGTTGCAGAGGAAGGTAATAGAAGAAATCCTTGTTGAATTTTAAGAAGTTAAGGGCTATAATGGAAATTTCTAGCAGAGGATCCAATAGAAATATCCCACTAAAACTAAAAGGTGTCGAGCTGGATGAATTTGATCATCACAAAATAAAGAAGATGGAATTAGGGCTAGAACCGACCAACTTACGGAACTTACAAACCCTAGGTTTGGATTTGTGAGGAGAATTCCCTTGGATTGATGACAGAGAATTTATCTTGTTCCTTTTGAGAAAATTCAAGGATGCCAGCATTATATTGGATAAATCCTATCCCATTACAAAGGAAGCAATCGAAGCGGCTACCGATTTTTGCAGCGTTGGAGAACTTCCTGGACGAATCACTATAAAATACAAGTAGAGGAAATGAAAGGAGTTGACAAAGATCCCTAAGAATTGTTGATTGATGCTATTAGCGATTCCTCAGTTAGGTATGTTGTGTATTGGAATTTCTTATAAATTTTATTTCAGAAATCGAGATGGCTCTACTTTGGCTATTGTTGTGTATTTGGCACATAAAATGGTAAAAGAGAACAAGCAATTTGATCTGTGTAGACTAATTCTTGAAAATATCACCAAAAACATACGAATCTCACTAGAAGGACGGTACCCATTCTGTTTTGGGTCCTTGCTTACATGTTTAGTACTCTATTTTCTAAACTAGCTATCGAGAAAGAAAGATGTTAAGTGGGAATTTGGGATTCCCATTGCAAGACAAATATGCAGAAAGTTGGAAGTTTTAGAAGATAAAGTAAGTATGTGTAAAAACTTTTTCTTATCCTTGTAGAAAGTAATGAGCTTCGGTGAAGTTACATCTAGTCGATTTAAGGAAGGTTCTTCCTCCAAAATAAAATAATTGGAAGTGGTCACTAATGATTCCCCTCCAGAATCAAAGAAAATTTGTCTTTGAGAACATCATTGTTATTCTTGCAGAGAATGAAGAAGAAGAAGAGTCTCTGCTTGGATTAGAATCTTCCGATCCAGATGACATCCGGTCTATGTTAGTAAAAGGGAAAATGAAGAAAATTGGTGAATTGTGGAGTACGGCATCTTCGGTTGATAGACTCAAAATTGATGATGCCTTAGTTGAGTATCTACTTGGTAAAGGTATTGATGTATCAATAATTTATGATTCCTTACCGAAAAATTTAGTCGAAGTAGTTGAAGAGAGAATGTTGCTTGAAGGTTCGGAAGGACGCAAGTTGGAAGCCTTGGTTGAAAAGAGATGTTCTAAAGAAAAGAAGAGGCTATCTGAACTCATCATGGAGATGAAGAAGTGCATAAAATAAATGTAGGATATCTACAAATATTCTCTCTGGTGGCCTGTTGCAGTTGATAATTTCAGAAGCAGGATTGAAGCAATTGAATCTGAAGTGAACAGCATTGGAAAGAAGTTTCATATTTTTAAGACAAAGAGGAAGAGCAAAGGCTAAGAGTAAGTGAACTACAAGATGAACTAATCATTGTGCAGAGACAAAGGGATGATGTAGTAAAGACCTTCTAGCTTCTTAAGGAAATTTTTGAGGTCTAATTAGACCATCTTTCTGGAATACTCTGATGTAGAAGATTGTGAAAGACAATGTTCATCTATAGATTGGTCAACCTCTTTCACATTGTTGTCTCTATTTGAAAGCATATGTACTAGAATGGATTCTATAGTACTTAAATGGAATAAATTATATCATGTTATCAAAGAAAGGTACAAGAAGGTATTTCAGGTGAAAAGTGTCATTCTGATTTGAAAGAACTTTAAAAGATTGGATGCTTGAAAGTTTTTCAGGTTTTGAAATTTTGAATATTGGATGTCACTATGTTTACATTTTATTTGGCACCCTTTTCCATTGATTTCAAAGGAGGAGAGATTTGGAGAAAACTACAAAGAGATTCGGAGAGATTGAAGGAAGTTTTGAATTGAAATTTTCACACATGTTGCCTTCAATGCCAAAGGGGGAGATTATTGGAAGTATGCAAAAGATTAGTCCTATATTTTCATTGATATCACCATGTTGGTCTGGTACCTTGTACCGATGTGTAGATCAAGCTTATCTTATCTGATATTTGATATGGTATTTTGGTCCGCATATTCTCTTCAGTAATCACTGAAGTTTAAGGTTTTGTGAAAAGGCTTATGATCACCAGAAGTGTGTATGTATGCATTCTCATATGTTCATATGTTTGGACGGTATGTTGGCATCTATTTTTTATTGCATTTCATTATTAGGTTATTCATGGACGACCTAATAATCAATCTAGAGCTCAACATTAAAAAATATATATATGTGAGACCTGGCTTTGGTCCCAACATACATAATATTGCATGACACGGGTGAATTAATTTTGGAAAATATTTATATGAACCCAACAAATTGTCATTTTGAAGATGAATTGCATCCAATTAGGCTGACCTAATTGATGTGTGTGGATATATCAAGTATATATGCAAGATGGTTTAAAGATGAATGTATGCAAAAAAAGGAAGAAGTGTGTGTCTGTGTGTATGTTGTGATAAGTGAAGTATGTGAAAAGAAGGATGAAGATTAGTCTATTGTCATGTGAGTGAATACTCTGAGCATCAAAGGAACTGAATCTACACTTATGGTATAACTACATCAGTTCAACTCTAGCGGTTCGCCATTTTTGTTTACATAATTTTTGTAGGCAGTGAGCCTCCATGTTTGGATAGTGAGTCCTTGTAAGCAGTGAGCTTTTGTATCTGGCAGTGAGCCTCCTTTATAATCAATATTTATATAACTATATACAATGAGCTAATCATCACCTTTATTTTTCCCTCATTGGTTTTTCCATGTAAAATCTGGTGTTCTTGTGTTGTGGAATTTCATGTTTTATCATTACTCTTATATGTTTTGTGTTGTAAAGTAATTAAAGGTGTTTGTTAAATATTTTTTAGTGGATACTAATTCACCCCCCCTCTCAGTATTCTGATTATTCAACACTAAGCTCATGGAAGAGAAAAATAATAAATTTAGCTCATTATGCACTTCCTCATCAATCTTAACAATCTCATCATCATTATCCAAGTTTATCACAGTAGGAGGTCTAATTATAATATCCATTGAGGTTCCATGTTGTTGTTGTGGTGAAGGTAGGGAATCATCATGCTTTATTTGAGTTAGATTTTGATCTTGGTTTGTTGTTTTGTTCTTTTCTTCTAAATTTGATGAGCAATAGCACGACATCTACACCTACACTCTTTAGCATTTCAATTTCTTTTAAGACATAGGTGGAGGAATCATGGTTGATTTTTCTTGGTTACTTGGAAGATATTTTGGTTCAATCATAATTTCATCAATGATAGGAGGTTCAATCATGGATCCAAGAATATTGCTAAGGGATAACTCTGCTATGTGCTTTACCTTGAACTTTTGGTAAGATTTAAAAAATATTTCCTCACAAGGCTTAATAGATTCCATGGGTTCGAGCCAAAATAAATCTAATGATAAATTCCCATAGGAAGACAAAGAATTAAAATTGTTATGATGCATAGTGAAAAAATCATTTCTAAATGAAAATTTCAAGCATTTATGCACTACCAACAGGACGACATCTATGGAGTGTAGCCATGAGTAGCCTAGTTTCACACAAAATTGGTTCAATGATGGGATGATAGAGAATGAGATGTCTAGTTGTTTCGGTCCAAATTTTAATGGGAGAGTGATCAAACCTATCATAGGGCAAGCAAAACCATTATGTTTTTTATCAATTATTTTGATAATTTATAAGAGTCTTAGTAAATTTCATGCACAAACAAGGATTCCTCAGTGATCACATTTTCTACACACATAGGATCAATTAATATCCCATTGGTAGGCTTGTCATTGATTCTTTCGGCTATGTAAAGAGGACCATTGGGTGCATGTTTAATTATGTCATTTTTTGAGGAAGGAATGTTAGGAGGCAAGTTGGTTTGGCCCTTACGAAGTTGAACGTCAATGAGGTTGACCATAGTTTGTATGTCATCCTCATTATCACTCATGTTATCATAAAGTCATGTCTTGTAAATTGTCAACATTCATCACATCATTCTTGGTGTCACTAGCTTTAATAAATGAGATGTTATGATTTCGCATCGGATTCGTAAAGATTTGAAATTTTGGTTGGGCGAGGCAACAGTCTTATTTCATTGATCATTAACACCACCAATCTGAATGTGATTAGAATCAATGAGGTCTTGAACAATATTTTTAAGATGCATACATCATTTTGTATTATGTCCATTTTGTCGATGATAATGGAAAAATACATTTGGATTATGGTTCAAAGGTAAAGTCTTAGTGGTATCAAGGGTTCTAATGGGAGGTAAGGTAATTAGGTTTTTTCCCAAGAGTTGCAACATGATGGAATGAAGGGTACCAAGTAATAGAGTAAATTGCCTATTCTTATCACTAAATTGATATGGATTTGTTGTTTTTATAGATGCCACTTGAGACTCAACATGTTAATTTTTTTGAGTAAGATTTATTTATATAAAGCTCTTATTTTGTTTCTTGAATGGTTGGAAGTTATTATGAGGCACAAATTCAGATTTTTTAGGATGATTGGATGAATTTTTTACTTCACGATGACTAACTGAATTTTGATAGTCATGAAGAGTCATGCACAAGTGAGTGAAGGAGGAAAAATTTAATATCCCAAGCTAATATTGAATATTGGTTTGAAATTTTTTAATGAATATTATTTGAAGATTAACATTAGGAATCTTAAAATTGATTTGTGAATAGAGAAATTGATAACGTGTTATGAAATCAGTGACCTTTTTTCATTTTTGTTTTATTTACATTGTGTTAAATCCAATAAGGTCATCTTGGGACCAATGTGCACTTGGAAATGGTTGAGGAAAGAATCAAAAATTTCATTGAATGAATGAATTTAATTATTCAGTAAAGATAAAAACCATTACAATGCTATATCTTTCAAGGATCTAGGAAAAAGCTTAGCCAAGAGCTTATCTTTTAAAATGAATTCACTACATAAGGTTGTATATACCGAGACATGGTTACTAAGATCTCCTTTACCATCATATTTCTCAAAATCTAGGAATCTCTATGACTTGTGGCATTTGTACTCTCAATATCTCCAATGATAATGGGTTTCGTTTGGCATATTGTGAATGTTGTCCAATTTGATTTTGGTTCAACGTGGAAATTTATTGTTAGAGGGATGAAACATTTTGTAAAAGCTGGTTGAGGATGGAATCATTGGTTGTGTTTTGAGATGGAGGTGAATAAGGTGGAGGTGTATATGTGTTGGGAGGACAAGTGAATTGTAAGTTTGTGAGAGGTGATGGGTTAAGAGATATGATGTTTGAATTCGCAAAGCTAAAATAATTCCCAGTGGACATACCTAAAGTTGGATTGATGTTCTAGTTGGTTTTCTTCTTGTAGTGATAGTTGAATGAGTATATGTAGGAATAGAAGCCATCATTATAGGGGAGGAATTTTATTTCCACCTTGACTTTGAGTGTACCCAAAATTTTGAGTGCAACTAGCCACTATAGGAACATGATCATCAATAATATGAGTTAAGCTATGCACAATTTCTATTTTGAGTTCATTATTGAGAATTCTCCTCATGTTATCTATTACAGGAACTGCAGTACCAACAATATATTTAGCACTCACAAATTTTTGGAGTTTTTCTAAGGCTTCATCCATTTTTTGCAAGTTATCTTGAGGGACATGAGCAACAATGGTTTCAACATCAATGGGATTGGAAGTTATGGGACATGTTATTTCAGGTATAGATTCCAACATGGGTTGACTATTGTCAACATTGTGAGTGAAAGAGTTGGAAAACCCAAGATCCATAGTGGATGTACCGACACGAGATGCCATGAGTCTTGACCTACGTCTCACTGAAATATTGGAAATAGGACACCAAGTTTTAATACTCATACAAGTTTCACAAAACCAAAAAAAATCCAAAAATAGACAAAAAAATATTAAACAAATGTAGCAAACACCCAAAAATAGGACACACAATGCAAATATGTAAAGATATGTTGCAATTTTTAGATCTAACATATAAGTGTAGATCAGGGTAGAATTCGGGGAAATAAATCATGAATCAATAATAGCAACCACTAAACTACCTAAATTCAAGCCATAATGACCCTAATCTAATAATGAAGCACAAATGATAATAAAAATCTAAATAATGAAGCAATAAACCTCAATTCCTATGTCAGTTGAATCATCTCCATTAATCATCTCCATTTTGATTTATTTGTTCTCATATTTTTAGTATGCAAGATATTTGATAAGCTTGATGTTGATGCAAGATAGCTAGATCTCGAGATAGCAAAACTATAAAGATTGTGATTAAGTTGAAATGAAAGTGATGGCTTGTTTTTATAGAAATACCAATTCAAATGAAGGGTGAGGATTGAATGATGATGTATGATGATCAGTGGATGAGATTAATTAAGAAGAAAAGAGATAAGGATGGGAAGGATAGACCAAAAATTAATAGGATTTATTTAATTATGGAGGCATTAATCTAATGAATAATTAAACAATTAAAATAGTTATTTAATAATAGAAGAGAGTCGGAAAATAAGCATGAATAATTTAATAAATAATAATTTATTTAATTATAGAGGGAAATTAGTGACGTAATTTAAATAAATTGATATTTACTTAAATTAATCAAAAGAAGAATAAAGATAAAGTGAATTAATTAAATAATTCAAAATTACTTTATTAATAGAAGAATGTGACATTAGGAAATAATTGAATAATTAAAATTATTTAATTATGCAGGAAAGAAAGTGAATTAGTGATAAAATGTTACTTGTAGGCTCGGGACATTTTCCGATGTCTACATTTTGCCCCTCTTTGATACAATGTGATTCTGAGCATTGCATCAAAGAATAATCAAGAAGATTCAGGAATCTTGTATGGGGTTAAAGTTAGTGTATAATATTGTTGGGAGAGATGGAGTCGTTGGTCGAGGCTGCTAGGGTTTCGGTAGGGCTAGGCGCGATAGGCGGAAACCATTTGAAATGTAGAGCTTCGGTGGAGAAGGCAGATGCAAATGGTCTAAAGGTTTCACATCTGGGGGAAACGAAGAAACCACGTGGGTCTATATACCATGGCAATGGCGGTAGGAATATTTTCAATGGATCCCTGCTTGCGTCGAGGGAAACAGGGTAGGTTCCTCATGCGTTTGTTTCATTGCAGGCAGAGATTGAAATGGAGGTAACCCATAATGTCAATGTTTTTTTCTGAACTTGCTATGATTGGTCATTTCAGGGGATTTTGGCCCCGTCTGTGTGACCTCCATAGTTGGATCTCAAAGCATTGGGAACCTATGGTAGATGGTTGTATTCAAATCTACCCAGTTTCAAGAGGTTTTTTTATTATTTTTTTTTAATCTGTGAAGGATAGAAACAAGATTTTGTGTGATTATTTCTGAAATTGGGAGTGAAAATTTGCTCTATCTTTGAAGCCATGGCATCCGGCATTTACTCTGGTAATAGAGAAATTTTAAAAAGTGCCATTATGGGTGAGACTTCCAAAATTTCCTCTTCATTTGTGGTTTGATTCCTGTTTGGAGGCTATAGGTAACTCCTTAGGGAATTTTTTTATGGTTGATGATGATTCCTCAAATCTTATGCATTCTACTTACACCTGGATTTTGGTGGAAATGGAAGTAACAGAGGCTCTTCCAAAGGAGATTTCAATCAACATCTCCAAAGGATGCTAGAAGCAGACTTTAGACTATGGAGGTGTTAAGTTTTGTTGTAGAAGGTGTCACAAAACTAGGCATTTGGTTGTGTAATGTGCTATGCCCCAAATGCCCAAACCAGCAACTTGGTGGAAGGATGTGTTGCACCAAAATTATGCGGTGGAGAAGCAAGGTGAGAAGAAGGATGTGCAAGGAAATATCTACTCTCGGGTTGTGAGTAACCCAGAATAAGAGTTGTCAACCAGGGCAACACAGCAAATGGGGAGTTCAGGACTTGATGAGGGGCCTTCCTCAAATGTTTTTGATGCAATGAAGGCGGTTGAGGCCTTGGTTGAACAAAACCAGGGGGGTGCTAAAACCTCGAAATGTAGGGAGAAATCAGGGACAACCAGGGTTCTTGGAATGGAAGAGGTGAATGACACCTCAAAGGGCCAGTGTGGAAATATTGTATGTGGCAATCTTGGAGAGGTTGGGATACAACATGACACATATAAGGAATGGTAGAAGAAGGTTGCAAGGTTGGAGGAGGGGTGGCAAGTTGTGAAGGGGAAGAGAGAAAATAAGGGCGGGAAGGAAACCTTTGATATGGTACTATGGTCATAGACTAAGGGAGGAGTCAGAGGTAAAGGACACGTTTGAAAGGGTCGATGTTATTAATGGGGGTTAATGTGTTCTTGTTCTGTGTATTTGATTTTTCTTGTTGGTGTTCTGTGTTGGGGGAGATGGTGCCCCTTGTCACCATCCCTATTTCGGGGCAGGCAAAATCTCGAAAAAATATTAATAAAATAAAACCCTATTATCGATAAAAAAAATAATAATAATCAAGAAGATTCAGCCTAGGATATGCCCCAGTGTGCCCTGCTAGATGTAGGATACAATGATGCCCCATCAGGAAAATTGACAATTTTTTGAAAAATTCCAAAATATTTGGCAAATTTTTCAATAAGCTAATTTGATAGGTGTGAATGCAAGGGCTGATGAAAGAAATTTTAGCAAGAGGAAAATGTTAGTGTGGAAAGAAGATTAATGAGGAACATAAAAGGAAGAATGGAATAGATGAAATGAGATTGAGATCTTAATATCTTGCTACTAAATTTTCAAGCTTTTATTTTATTGCATAATTATCATCATAGAAGTCATTATGGTAGTGGATGGTGAACACCAGGGTATGATATAGACCAAGGTGTGATATGTTACCCCTTGTAAAATAGACACATGACAAACAACGAGTGCCATGACACAGACTAGTAACCATAGAACCTTTTTAGAATATGTGAAGAAGTAACCACAAAGCATGTTAATCTTGATGCAAGAAAGTGTTAGATGACCTTTATCTTGCATAGGATGTTTTGATTATGCCAAATGGAAATTTGATCACACACAAGGAACTTAGTTGCCCAAATCATTTTGCCAAGACAAATCGTAAATAGAAATCAAAGAGAAAAAGGTCATGATCCATCATCGCTCCTCTCATCACTTGTGGACTTCCTTGAGGTGCATAGTAACATGACCAAAGATAAATCAAATAAAAAGATAATGCAAGCTAGACCAATAGAGTCAACAACCACTGACATCTCCTTGCCAATAGTGAGTGCTTGTATGATAGGAATTTGGATAAAGATGACTTCTAGTTTTAGGAATGAAAGCTTGTTGTATAATACTGGGGATCCTAATGATGTAACATCCTATATAAGACTTGTGACCCAGGATATCAGTATGGGCTGATTATGCTTGATCCATGAAGAATTGAAGCATATTCATGCCACTAATTCTCAATCTTAAACAAGATCATTCAAATGAAAGTTAAACTAAATATTTATTGGAACAAAGCATTCTAAACTATGAAAGCATTAAAATGTCTACTCTAATCCATTTGAAACTTATCCCGTTTTGGAATTGGTGTCGTATTGATGTGGAACAACAACCCTTTCCCAATCCCATGAATAGTGATCCTGTTTCAATCGATTTTATGGAAGAGAATCGATGAAACCATTGTGATAAATGGATGAAAACCTGATTTATGCTAAAATGAGTATGATGCAAGATAAATTAACATGATTTTATGCTAAATTTGATCTAACTATGCAATTTCTAAGCTAATTTAAGCTACTTATAAGCTAAAAGATGGAAACCCTAATTTATAAACAAGCTAAGATGGATGCATGGAAACCATTAATGGAAGCTTAAAGCTATTATGCAACTAAAAATGAACTAAAACAAGATAAATGTGAGTAAATTGAGAGTGTGAATATGAGTGATTTCAACAACATAAGCTTGCAATTGAAAGATGGATCCATTTGTCTCCAAATAGATTTCAATTTATAGAAGAGCAAATGAGAAATGGAGGGTTGAGATTGAAAAGATTAATCAATGGTCATAAATGGAAGAAATAGGAGGCATGAATCATGGATTTTCATCAACAAATGAGAATGCAAGATGAGAATTAATCAAGGGCTCACATTTGTTCCAAACAAACACACTTTTGACTTGCACACATAGGTCACAAGGTGACTTGCTCAAGAGGTTACAAGATAACTTGCCTTTGAAGCCAAGTGAGATGATTGGAGGAGAGAGAATATTATTTGGAATATTCTCATGGGTGAGGATAAAGATATTTAATAAATTAAAAGAATGTTTTAATTGTGCAAAAAAGGAGATATGGAATATTCCATAGGAATATTCCCCTTTTAGAGGAAAATTAGTTTAATTGCTAATTTAACAAGGTTTAATCACACAATTAGGGGATTAGAAGAAATAAGTGGTTTTCATTAAATTAAATGATTTAATGAAAGGGGGGAAGGTGAGATGACATTTAATTAAATAACTTAGGGTTATTTAATTAAATTAGAAGACTTAGGGAATTTAATTAATTATGTTGATTTATTTAATTTAATAATATGAAATGTTAGCGTGAAAGGGGGTGAATTAACCCGATTTGATGAATTAGGTTAATAGACAAAAATGACATAATTAATTAAATAGTTAGGCTAATTTAATCAATTAAGAGAAAAGGAGGTGGGTTTTAGAATGAAATGATGTTAGTTAGCCAATGTGATCCATCAAGACATTTTTAAGTGTACATTTTGCCCCTCTTTCAAGCAATGTACTCGTTGCATTGGTTCAAAGACTGATGTTGATTTTGATGTTAATGACGATGCAGAAATGGATATCAATGACCTCTTTGAGATTTTGATATCCAAGCTAAAATTTTATTGATCTAATTGATGTATTGATGATGATAACATTGTTGAGGATACACAACAATGTAAGGATTATGTTGAATAACACAAGGATTGATAGGGAATGGTATATCCCAATGATGGTTGATTTGGTAGATTGATCAAGATTTGCTAACAAGGTTAGGAAAAAAATTTGTTAGATGATTTGACATTGATATGATCGAAAGATGGTTGGTTGCCCCCTCGAGAGATCGAACGGAGAATAAAGTGTTTTGATCGAGCTCGGGATAGGTGAAATCAAACTTGTGCTTGAGATGCTTGAGATTTTAGGTTGATTTTGAATAAAAGATATGAAAATTTTTAGATGGTTGAGCTAAAGATGATATAGATGCCCTATTATGCCCTAATGGAAGAGGGATTGTTGGCATGCTAGCTCAGATATTGATGTAGACAGATTTCAAGATGTATAGACAGTCATCAGCTATGGGTAGCCTCATGTATATTTTGAGGTGGATCACATAGATTCGATGCTTGGATAGAATTGTTAGTAAAGATGGAAGAATAAGAAGAATAAGGTGAATGGATTGACCATTGGATTTGATGATTGTTGTGAAAAAACCCAACAAGTCCATGGTCCATCAAGACTTTATTAGAGATGGTGATGAGAAATGCATGATGAGGATGAATGTAGGATGATGATTTGCTCACATATCAGGATTGGGATTTTCCATCGTTCCTTATTTTTTGATATAACACATAGACATGATGCATCAAAGTATTGATAACCAAGAAGGCGTTGTATCTAGTGTAATGGACTTTGACTCTACCAAAAAATAGGATAGTTCTTGTTCACATCTTGACATACAGAAACCTCGTTGGAATGTAAGTCAATAGTCTAGAATATATCAGACCAAAGTATAACAATATTCAACAACATACCCCAAACAACTTTCCCACACACAACTAAGAAATTATGCACCAAGATTATTTTACAAGAGTATCCACAAGAATAGCCAACAAAATATAATGATCGATGCCCCATTCCTTTCTCTCTAAATCATTTTGATAGACATCATTGAGAGGTCCTTGGAATGTTTCATTAAGATAAATCATAAGAAAATATCAAGGGAAAATAGTCAGTTTCATCTATATATCTTGCCTGTTTAATTTAGCTAAGATGGTTTCTAATACTAATGCCCATTTTAGGAAGGATACATCCTAGGATATGTTGATCAGAGGGTTGTTTGATGTTAGGATGATGATGAGATTTATGATAAGTCGTTGATACAAACTTCATTGACGCATTTACCTGTGATCTAGACTTTAGAATTTGACACTTAGGTTCTCACTTTACAACTCCCTATACTTGCCTTGCCAAAGAGTGAAGGTGACGATCCATTTTATTATGGATGAAAGTTTATTTCCGGTGAAACTGAGATGGGATGGATGGTTTTAGATTTTTTTTTAGAATATTTCAATGTTTTTGGTATTTTGAAATGTTTTTGAGGTTTTTTTTAATCTTTTTTGAAAGTTTATGTGAATGTTTAGGTTTTTGATTATTTGAGGCTATTTAGGTCTTTTGAATGTTTTCTATTGTTTTTGGATTTTTTTCAATTTTCAAATGTTTTGGGCTTTCTAAGATTTTGAATGTTTAGGGATTTTTTTTATATTTGAATGTTTAAGGCTTTCTAATATTTCAATGTTTAGGTATTTTTGGAATATTTAAATGTTTAGGGATTTTCGAGAGTTTTTCGACCAAGAACCTAACCTAAAATACCTATCCTAGGGGCCTTAGGGGTTGATAAAAGATAAGCCTTGCCTACGTTATACACGTAGAGACCATGTAGTTTGACGGACTTGATTTATTGGAGTATGAGATATGAACAGTTGATGGAAATGTCAGTTTATTATGAAAGACTCCTAAAGACTGACCTAGGGTGTCTTGGGGGCACATCAATGATGGCCTTGCCTATGTTCAAGCTCAAAGATTACATAGTTCGATAGATGGGACTATTTTTGGATTTTTAATTTTTCACCTTTTTAAGGATTTTGATATTTTTCATATGTTTTGGATTTTTCGCATGATGTTTGTTGAGTTGAATATGGATATGTGATGATTTCAATGATCTGTTTTGGGGTTTTGTTGAAAACCAAGCTAGGGTTGTTTGATTTGATTGATGGATTGATGACAATAACATTGTTGAGGATACACAACAATGTAAGGATAGTGTTAAGCAACACGAGGATTGGGAAGGATATCCCAAGATGATGATGGGTTGATTGGATAAGATTGATCAAGATTTTCAAGCTCCGTTTGGAACAAATTTGATTGGAATGATTTGATGTGACATTAAAGTGCAAGGTAGATTCAACTGATATTGATTGTTTGGATTGATGTTTGATAAATGATAAAGATTGATAAGGAACATCTTCTCTTCAAAATGTGCCATGGGCTACTTATTTGGATTTTTTTGGATTTTGACTTTACAATTTTCTAAATGTTTTTGGATTTTTTGATGATATTTTGAGGAAAACAATACCTAGATCATGATTTTGATGTCACATTATGAGGTATAAGACATGGATCAAGATTTATTTGAAAATAGGAGTGCAAGAACCTACCCCCAGTTTCTATAAATTCTTCATAATGCAATGGATAACCAAGATAGGTAATGTATATGCAAAGAGTTTGATAGAGTTTTAGCATGCTAGATATATGCTATGGGACTTCATGAGATAAAATGGTAAAGAGCCTATCAAGAGCTTGCCATGAGTAGAGTTGAAGTATACTCTAAATATTTGTCAAGATCAAGATAAAGTGGAATATTTGGATAAAATTTGGATTTGGATAGATAGAGGGAACATTGGATTTATCATGACAAGGATGAGATGCTCTTGTCTGAGAAGGATCATATAGATGCTTTATTCTACTCATGACACATGTTTGCCAGGTTTTCATCAAAGTACTTTCCCAAAGCACCACCGTAGTGGTTTTCACTAGAGGATGATTTTTGTTTTTACTATTTTCTTGATTTTTTTATTTTTTGGAAGTTTGTACCCTCATGTTGAACCACCTCATGGTACTGATGTAGAGGCCACTATCATAATGTTCCAATGATATCCTTCTTGAAGAAGTTGCTTTGCTAATATACAAGCACTTGAATGCAACCTTGAAGAACTCTGATTTACCTTGCTAGTACCGGAATTAACCTTATCTATGTGCGCACATCGTGATAAAGTGCCTTCAAAATCCTTATGATGAAGGGTAGCTGCTAACACACAATCAATGCAATAATTATATATTGTGCATGGAGTGTATGGTGTCATGCATGAAGGAATATGAAATGGATTGGTCGATGGTTTGGAACCTTTGATTCTCCAAACTTGGGAAGATGAGCAATGATGGGTGGGAATGGAGGTTTTAATGGAATTGGGACCAACCACTGGATATACTTTGTTCCTTGCTTGAGAAGCCTTCTTTTGTATTTGAGGACTCTTTTGATGGATACATTTCTCTTTTCGATTTTTCCCCATAGTTTCTTTGACTTGTGGAGTTTTGGAGGGATGATTTTCTTTATTTTTCTTTGGTATCCATTTGTATTTTCTTTGTCCTTTTTTCTTTATTGCTTCATTTTCTTTGATAGTAATTCTTCTTTTTACGTTGGTCCCAATTTGTGTATGAGATGATGGGTGAATTCCAACTCAATATACGGCTAGTCGTAGCGTTGATAGTATTTTCATCATAAGGATCCTTCGTGCCCCATATGTTGATGTCTGTTGTAGACACTTAGATTGCCCCTGGTGTTGTGAAGTTATTATCAATACCTAATCCTTTGCCCTTATAATGTATCCTCTGATCCATAGCCACTAAATATGACTTGTCATGAACACGTGATATTGCCATGGGTTCCTGTTGTTCAACAATATGAACTATTTTCTCTAGTTCCATGACATCATTATTTGTTGATGTTGACTCAAAAGATGTTGATGATGCACAGTCTTGTTCAAGAATATGAACTATTTTCTCTGATTATATGACATCGTTATCTATTGATATTGCTTCAAAAGATGTTGATGTTGACTCAAAATATGTCGATGATACACAGTCATGTTCAGGAATATGAACCATTTTCTCTGATTCTATGACATCGTTATTTGTTGATACTACTTCAAAAGATGTTGATGTTGACTCAAAAGATGTCGATGATGCACAATCATGTTCAGGAATATGAACTATTTGCTCTAATTCTATGACATCGTTATTTTTTGATACTACTTCAAAAGATTTTGGTTTTGATTCAAAAGATTTCAGTGATGTACAATTATTGTAAGAATCAAGAATCTCAACCATTTTTTACTCTTCTGTAGGAATATCAAGAGTGGGAGACTCTTGTTTTTTATTAAAAATGCCTATATGTCTATTAGAAAGAAACATCTCGAGGGTGATATCGGGGACATATTTGGAGTTTAAAATGGTTTGGAAGAATTCACTTAGCTCTTGGTGAAACTTTGGGGATAGCGGTTCTTGATCCTAACTCGATTCAGAGCAACTTTCATTATCCTCAAGAGCCTCCTCTTGGCATGATCCTTGGGTGGATGATATATCTTCAGTAAAAGACTCTTCACAACATTTTGTGGGTATGGGTGCAATAAGCGATATTTTTGGCTTGTATGGAACTTCTTCAACATGCCCAATCATTGATTCATATGTGGGAGAGATATCACAATATGCTATCCACTTGATGTCATTGTGGTATAAAATAGCGCTAAACATTGTTGATGGGTTTGGACTTTGGTTTTAAATAGTATCTTGATACATGTCTAATTCCTCATATTGTGATGAATAAATATGTTTCTTCATGGTATCATGAGTATTGTTTCGATTTTTAAAGTTGATGTCTTTCTTGAATCTTTTGCTTTGGTATGGTCAGGCATAGGGTTTGTGTAAATTTTTAGATTTTCATTCCCATATTTTCAATCGATATGAATGTCTCATTGTTCAATAAGATCTTCTATTAGATGTTTGATTCTAACACAATTTTGTGTGTTATGACCTTTGTATTCGGTCAAATTGACAAAAATGATCTTCTTTATAGCTATGAGGTTTGACTTGTGGCTCTTGATAGTTTGAGAAATCTCGAAGTGAGATCATATTAGACTATATAAATATCTTCAACACATCCTCCATAGGTTCACCTAAGGAAGTGAATTGCCGCTTAGGAGCACAGTTTGTTCTTTGTTGTCCACATTGAGTGTTTGTAGCATTGATCATTGTTTGATTGTGTGATGGTGACATGTATGATTGTTGTTTATGGGTTGGGTGTTTTCTTGTCTAGGATCAGTTAAGACCACCCTTGCATCAACAACACCATCACTAGTAACATCTTTGTTCTTGGCCCAATAGTGGGGCTTGTCGTTAAAACTAGTGGATGGGTGGTTGTCTCTATACGCTTGTGTGTTTCCCTATGAGATTAGAGCTCTCTCGATGTTCAGGGCTCTAGGGACAAGCTCTTTGTAAGTGGTAACGCATTGAATTTTTAAGTGAAAGGATAGATTTGGATCTAGATTTGCTATGATGATTCCCACTTGTTGTTCATCAAGAATGGTCCACTTTCTTTTACTAGCTCTTTGCCTCCATCATTGCAAGAAATTGGTGAAATATTCTCCTTTGTTTTGTTTGAGAGTATGAAAATCTTCTAAGCTTACATCCATGTCAATATTGAAGGAGAAGTGATCTATGAATTTTTCAATGATTTCTTGGAAAGTTTTGATGTCTGGAGGCAATTGAGAAAACCAATCCATGGCAGGACCTATTAAACTTCATGGGAAGAGGCGCATTAAGTAGGAATCATTGTAGGTGACCTCCATACACATGATGTTAAACTCCTTGATGTGGTCCACAAGACTTCCTCTCCCTTTGTATTTTTCAAAACCGAGAGGGAATGGTACCATTGTGATGTTTCAATCAAATGGATAAGGACATAGGTTTTGTGTATGGGGCTTCTTTGTCTTGCCCATTCAAAAATATTGCATTTCTTGTGATAATTCTTTGAGTTGTGATGCTAGATCGTCTTACGGGTTTGGTGGAGGAACATATGTTGGGATGAAAAATGGGTTGTATGTGGGATTCTAATATGATGATGTGTTGTAAGGGGTATATGGTGGTGTGAGGTTATGTGAAGGTGATTGAGGTGTTGATGTATATGTTCCTAACGCATTTGGGTTGATGATGTTTTGTTGAGGTTTATATTATAGACCTTGTTGTTGTTGTTGGGCATATTACTAAGCAAGCAATTCTTGTTTTTGGGTTTGATGTTGTTGAGTTTTTTGTTGCATGGCTAAGGTGGCTTGTTGGGTTTGTTGTTATTGTTGCACTACTAAGGTATTTTTTTGAGCTTCTTGTTGTTGTTATGTTGCTAAGGCGGCTTGCTTCTATTGTTGTTGTTGTGTTGTTAAGGCTGCTTGTTGGACTTGTTGTTGTTGCGCTACTAAGGTAGCTTGTTATTATTGTTATTGTTGTTGTGCTACTAAGGTTGCTTGTTGGGCTTGATGTTATTGTTGTGTTGCTAAGGCTTCTTGTTGAGCTTATTTTTTTTGGACAACTTGTTGATAAACCCATTGTGCTTGTTGTAAAGATAAGGCATGTGTTTTCAATGTAGGATCAGTTGGTTGTTGGGACACTTGTGATGGATCGTGGGTGTTGATGTTTTGGATGGGTTGTCAGCTGGTGATGAGAGGTTGGGGGTTCCCTTGGTTCAACATTCGTTGTGGGATAGTGGATTGAGGTGGAGGAATGTAATTTTGAGGTCCCATTTGATTTTGCATGACATGGGGGACCAAGGGGAAATATGATGTTGGTGCCATTTGGTATTGCGATGGTAATGTAACATTCATACCTCGTAATTGATTGAAAGGATCCCCTTGATCAATGGGTAGGGGGTTCCCTTGTTGTATTTGAGGGTGATCAAGGTATTACCTTGGCTGATGGGATTCGTAACCAAGGTATTGTTTTGATTTGGGTTGGTGATAGTTGGGTTTGATGTGGATGGTGGATTGACTTGAGTAGCTTGGGTAACCACTTGTTTCGATGTGTCAATGGGGTTGTTGGAACCACTTGCCAAGGGTTGAATTTACGTGAGAGTGGTAACTTTCCCTTGTTTTCCTACTTGATGCACTTGGTTCACATTACCTTGTGTAATATTAGGCACACTTGGGGTATTTGTGGTGATGGATGCAAATGGTTGAGCTTGAAATGTCAAGGTCATTGTGGTGTCATGGAATGTAAGTGGTTTGCCAAATGTTGGTGTCCAACTTATGTTTTGGGGAAGGTTAGTGGTTAATGCAATGGTCATTTTTTTAATACCCAAAGTTGTGTTTGTTCCTAGACATGAAGTGAGACCAAGGTTGGTTCCTAGCCTAGTTGCAAGACTAGAGGCACAAGGGATAGAGTTGGTTGAATCGTAGATGAACTCAAGCCTTGTGTCAATGATTGTGCAACAAAAGATGGGTGAATGAGAGCCACACTTTTTAAGGCTTGATGCTCCATGATTTCTTCCCTAGTAAGTCCAAATGGGTTATTCGTGACGTCTTCAATCTCATATGGTCCTGATGGAGATGAGGGTTGCTATGACAGGGTGACTTGACTTCTTGGGTCAAATTCTTGAGGATTGGGATCACTTGAGGTGAATGTGACTTTGGTTTTATCCATGATTATCTTGTGTTGTGATCTTTTCTTTACCATAAATTTTGAGTCATCTATAGGAGAGTTATGTTGAGATTTGTAATGTTTAAACTCTCTAGTTGACTCAAATCTAGGTAAAAGGGATGCTCTAAGTCTTTTTGGAGCAATGATGATAATGGGGGATGAAAAGATGGGTGATATGGAAATTGGTCTTTGTAATATTTTTGGGACAACACCTTTGACTTGAGTTTGATTTTTTGATGTTAGGATAAAATATGTTGATGAACTTGAGAATCCTTAGGGTAGACTCATGACCTTCAAGATAAACTAGTCCAGAGATGATAACTAAATTAGCTAGGTGCATGGAAAAGGATACATTTCACATACAATATAGCCAAGTTAGAGGTTGGTTTGATAGATGTTGAAGTCAAAAAGTGTTGGTGTATTCGAAATTTTTGCAAAGTTTGGTGAAGTGAAGGATGAAATTTTGATGGAGGGGTGAATGAAATGTTTGACCCAATGTTTACCTAGAGTGAACCTTTATTTTCCAAGACCAAGGTATTGAGAAACATGCTATACAAAGTGATTAAACCCTAAGAAATCAATGATTTTGGTAAAATAGGACTCAAATAATTTTGGAAATAGGACCCAATGACTTTCACAATAAAACTCAGTGACTTTGGATAATGGAACTCAATGATTTTGCAATGTTTTTCTTGTCTCAATTGGCTTATTTTAGGGAGTCAAAGTTTGAACATAAATAAATGTGTGTGTTCAATTGATTTGATCTTAGATTAATGAGGTTATTTTTATGACATACACTTGTCTTGATTATGCTTTCAAACTAAATGTTTATGTCAAAAACATCATAACTTTCACAATGTCCATTTCATGAAAATCATGAGGTTGAAGCCATAATTTCCTATGTTGTCTTTGGAAAATATGGATTGAGATATAAGTCAATATAATTATAAATCTCTAAGGATAGAAATCCTTAGGACAAGCAGTAATATCAAGGCTAATTCAAGAGGTAACCATATTTAAGCCAAAGTGTTTGAAATTTTGAGGAAGATAGTGAATGTTTGTTTTTGTATCGTTTTGGAACCAAGCAATGTATCAACTGAATCACAATCATTTACAATCCTAGGTTCAAAATGGCCATACTTGTTGAGCCCCCACTTGGATTTCTCAAAACACTAAATAATGTGAATAGTTAGAGATTTGGTGACACTGGCTCCCCCTTTCTCAGCACACACTTCTCGAGACCACCAAATCTCAAAATCCTTAAAATTCGAAGATCAAAAGGATTTTTTTGTTTCTAAAATTGAATAGTAAGAATGTGGGGTAGATTAAGAATGATCGTTCTAGCACCAACAAATATTAAGGAATTTGGATTCTCAACAAAGGTTTGTAATAAGGGTGTATAGAAGCAAATTTGCACCCCTTACGCAAATTCCCCATTTACACATCCTCACCTTAGAAAACCAAATCCGAAGGAAAAATTCCACATAAGCTCATTGCCTTCATTCCACTTGGAATCCATTTTGTGTGTCGTAGAGGAATAGCTGTCGAGGACGCCTGCGAAGCACATAGACGTTTGCGCGGTGCGCTTATGTCCCTAGCAGATTCTCACGTCAGGAGCCTATAGAGGCATTACACTTCCCATTGGAAGTCCAATTGTAATGCCTTAAATGACCCAAATATGGTCGTTTCCTTCACTCTCTTCTTCAAATTCACTCCTTCTTCATCCATTTCATCTTCTTCCACAATCTCTTCTACAACTTCTACACTCATTCTAAGCATTATAAGCATTCAGTACAGCTCTCAAGCAAAAATTTTGTGCTCCATAGCAACAACATCAACACTTTGTCAACTCTATAGAGAAAGTGTGGAATCAACACCATTGCATCAAAGGCTTGAGTCCTCTCATTTTCTCCTCCATTAGGTAGTGATGTCTTAGTGGAGGTGGTAAGCTTTCTACTCCTCTCCTCTATGATTCGGTTTAGTAGCATAACACTGCTTTGTAGTGCTTTTGTGCTATTTATTTCATTTCCTACTTTATCATACTTTTCTCCATTATCATCATCTTGGTTTTCTGTGGAGGTGGAAACACCAAAACAGGGGTCTGACTAAGGTAGACCCCTATACAGCCCCCCAACCATTTTCCTCTCTTTTGTGTGTAGGTGGAAGTATTCTTGGAGCTAGCTAGCAAATGAACATATTTGTGAGATCATCCTCACTATCCTCACTCTTTTTTATTTGATTTATCATATTCATGCATACATTATTTATGTCATAGTGTTTTTTTGGAATTTTGAATGTAGCTAGCTAGGTCACTAGTCGGTTTTCTTGAGTCCAGCCTTGTCTCTTTAGTCCTTTGGTCGTACGAACGCCAGCATACCTAAGAGATGCCAGCAAGCCATGCTGTCGTCCCAGAGCTGCACTTTTTTCCTCGAATAGAGATCCTTCTAAGACATATTTTTTATCCTTAAAACTAACTCGCCTAGCCCCATTTTGAGTCTCGGGCCTACAGAGTGGTCGAAGGATTTTATAGTCTTCATCATTCTCATCCCACATTTCCTAACACTCCCTTAAGTTGAGGTAAGTTAGGGAAGCCTCCTTCTCTCAGCCCTCCATGACCTAGGGCCTTGACGTGGTTGGTCCAACTCTCTTACATTTTTGGTGAACCCGACGTGAACCAACATCTACTCATTTGGTGATGTTGATATTTTCCCTTATACCCTATAATCATTGTACTCCTAAGTTTTGTGAATGTTTATGAGCATCACAACCCAGTCCATGACCTTTGGGTATATTGTTAGAAGTATACGACACCTTTTGATGGAGAAGATGAAGGTCACTTCTAGTTTCTCTACAGGCCTTTTCTCTGGTTCTTCAATTGGCCTTACTACTCAAGAGTAGGTGTCACGGGGCAAGTCAAGATTCTTTGATGAAACTGACTGCATCCCTACTCCTCCTGCATCTCCCACATCATCATCCATAGATGAGTGTGAATTTTTCCACATCCCTTCTGATTATGTCGCTAGTATGAGCAAAGGGTTAGGTTCTTTGGAGAATCATCTGAAGAAAAACCTGAAGCTAGCTAGGAACGCTAAGGTTATCAACGAAATAAAGTATATGGTAGGAAAAGACCGAACAGGCATAGAACTCCTGGTTAGTCTCACTAGTCTGATGAAGTGTGCACCCCTTCAAACCATAGTAACATGATATGAGGTGGCCCCTTAGAATAACATGAGAGATAGTTAGGAGTGTCGATGCCTCCTACATCTGTGTACATGGCCAACACGGTCCCTTCAATCAGTATACCTGCGACTTCTAAAAGTTCTAAAACTATAAAAGTAAACAAGACCCCTCTGGGTTTTCACTTCACACCTCCTGTCACCTCTAGCAGTGGAGGATTTGGCGGGATGATCAATGGAGGTTTTGGTGGTGGTAGTTTTGGTGGCAGAGGTGGTACTGGCAGAAATGGTTCTGGTGGAGGTCATGGTGGTGGCTTTGGAAGTGGCGGTGGTGTCGACGGAGGTCACATTGGCAACGGTGGCACTGGTAGTGGCTCTGATGGTAGTCACGGAGATGGTTCTAGTGGTGGCTCTGGTGGCAGTTCCACTGGTCCTATATCTTCTAATGACCCGATTTTGAATACTCTTCTTCAGAATATGGGGAAGATGCAGAACCAGTTGGAAAATATCTCCCAAGCTTCTGCCCAACCTATCTTCCAACCCTTCTTCTGACATATCCCATTGTTGGTAGCGATCCTAAACACTCTTTTACCACAAGGAATGGAGATTCCTAAATTCAAAAAATATGATGGCAGAGGGGACCTACAAACACATGTGTTCACCTTTAATGCCTTATGTCTGGACTTCTTCCATCATGATGTGTTGATGGCAAAACTGTTCCCCAAATCTCTCAAGGATACAACACTCGAGTGGTACTATTCCTTGCCTGGAAATTCCATCTTTATGTTTGATCAGCTTTTCAACCAGTTTCTACGACAGTTCTAAGCCAACATCGGACCTAAGATGACCTTCTTTGACTTTGTTTGGTGTAAGCAAGGAGATAATAAGAAGATCATTGATTTTATAGCACGATATCAAGCACTCTTTTCATAAATATCATACCCGTTACCTGATTTAGATGTGCAAAAGGTATTCATAGGGAACTTACAACAGCCTTGGCAAGAGAAGTTTTCCCTTATGAAATACCCTTCTTTCACACATTTTTGTGTATCCCTACAGGAGTATCAACAGATGGTGGTTCAGTTCAAGAGACCCCCCTCATAGTCCTGTCCTGAAGGAAAGTCCATTGTGTCAATCTCTAGAAAAGGAAAAGTTGTTGCGAATGTAGTAGCCACTATAGATGACAATAGCCTTAGATGCAACCAAAATTTCACAAAGTTATCATAATCTTATTCCTCCATCTTGCAAAATTTGTTTAAGGATAAGATCGTAACCTTGCCAAGCCCTAAACCAGTTAAGGAACCTTACACTAGTTGGTATGAAGTGAATACCTATTGTCAATACCATCGAGTAAATGGACATGATACCGAATGTTGCATGCGCCTACATCATGAAATACAGGATCGCATCGAGGATGGTACTATTCATCTCGATGGAAGCAAACAAAATATGAACAAATCAATGGCGAAAGCTAATAGTGAATTGTACGTATACACTAACCCATTTCCGTCACATTCTACTAACATGATTATCAATCCCTCTTATTTTCTTACTCAACCTAAAGCATATGTTAACATGGTTACTAAAACTCCTTCTCCTCATCCTACAATAGGTTCACAGGATGTAACATTAACTTTGCAGGATTTACCAGTGAACAACAAACCTTCTATGCTTTCATTCTCGCTCGCCTTAATGGCAACATCATGGCAAGAGTCTTAGTCGACCCTGGGAGTAGAGTGAATGTCATTATGGAGGAGACTTTACTGTTTAAATCCCTACAAAGGGAGGAATGTGAAAAAAAAAAGTCCATCATCCGTACGCGTGATGGCCTAGCTCTAGAACCATATGGATCGATAACTCTATCTGTCCTAGTTAGCCCTAGTAACGTAGACACAATTTTTGATGTTATTCCTAAGTCGGATCTATTCAAGGTAAAGCTAGGCATACCTTGGTTAGATTTCATGAATGGGATCTCTTTTGTTATCCATAAATATTTAAATTCTCCCATGAAGTTGTTGTGCATGTGGTACATGATACTGGCTATCAGCCCTTGGTATCTCATGGGGGATATTCATTGGATCAATTTGGCCCACCCTAGTTGGTTTGCTTCCTCCAAATATGAATCTACTTTATAAGAACTACATAAAGTATAAAATTGGGGGCAAGGAACAACCGAAACTGACCCTTCCTATAGCACAACAGCTAGCTGCCTCCTCTTCCTGAAAGGGAAAGGTGAAGTCTACTCCTTCTTGGGCTACCTCATCTACTCCCCTTTCTTAGGAAGATTATTGGATGAGTAATCCTAGCCTTTACTCTCTGAATCTGATGGTGCCTGCTTGGCAAAGACCCAAGATCAGGATATTGGATCTCCCTACCAAGCCAACAGGACTTTGATACTACTTGTACAGTAGGCAAAAATCCCCCCATGGGGAATCCTCTATGGTCTGGCCTTTGTGGCCTCCTACCATCTCAACTCCTAAAGCAGTGAACAAGAAGAGGCCTACCACGTAGGCGTTAGAGCTAACTCCCCCAGGTGTTACTGAACCTAACCCTCCTACTCCCATTCAAGAATATGTCCCTCTACTGGAAATAGCTATGGAGGACACTCCCATGGTTGAGCAGGAGCCTTTCGTTCCCTTGCAACCTCCAACCTCTAGTTCTAAGAGACACAAGAATTTCATTATGCGTTAGTGCAAGCATCGATGAAAGGCTCTCTTGGCTAAGAAATCTACCTCACAGAGGAAGGAAGAGGAGATGACTGCCCTTGTATCAGGGCCTCTTGTCGCATCCTCCTCTCTCCTCCCCTTTGTTTCCATCCAAACCAGCTTTGTATCACTTCTAGCTTCCGTTGTGAGTGCATATGCGCCTAACCCTAGAAAGGTAAAGGTGTTCATTGCTCCTTCAGTGGAGCCACCTTTTTTGACATCCATTCTAGATGTTCCACCTTTCCCGAAGCCCATAGATATGATTAACAGCTCAGTCATATCTACTACGGTTCTTTCCTCATCCTCTACCCTTCTTGCCTTGTCTGTGGGAAGTTCACCTCCCCTGATGAAGAAGAAGGTGGAGAGTGGTCCTTCTCGAAATAGAGGACATAAGAGGATCCCACCTTCTCTGAAAGGTGGCCCCATGCTAACTTGTTTTGTCCTAGTAACAAAACCAATCTCGACTTCTCTTGAATTCGTCACCGCTCTTGAATCACTCGGTGAGCTTAGCGGTGAACCTCGGATGCAACCTTCTCCGTCCGTTGAAGTGAAACATGGCACTCCTATTAAGTGCATGTTTAACTCAGCAGATGAATTTTTTACCCTATCAGCGATCTTCATGAAGTCGTTGAACTTAGACCCACAAGATTTGAGTGAAGGAGACCTTGTAGATCCTTCTTCCTTATCCTTTGTTGCGGGAGGGTTGGAAGCTCCTCCCCTTAACATTCCACCACTGCAGGCGCATCCTCCTTCCCCTTACAATGATCTAGAGTTGGAATTTGATGACCTCTTGGTTGATCAATGTTAGAGAGAGGCCTCTTCTTTATCTTTAGATTAGATGTGTGTGTGTTGTGATCTATTTCCCCCGTAATTGTGCTATGTGTGTCTACATGACCCTCGTCACCCCTGTCAGTGCTTGGATACAGGCATGGTGTTGTGTTGTAAACCTTCTTCTATTTGTATCATCATTCTTCCATGTTTTTGATTGACTTTCGGCAAATTGGGGATGATGCAAAGCATTGGGAGTATTTAGGCTTCCCTTCCATGTTGACCCGATTTTTTATTTTTACTTTGTCTTCTTGTGCATTCTTCACATAGGTTGATATAGTAGGGGGTTGATGATAGTTCATTTATATACTATTATTATACTTATATATTTATGAGTAATTCTGACCCCAAAATATCAAGCTACCCCTGTGTCCTTTATTCGTGTTCTCTTTCCTTTTGCTTTCCTTTATCTTTCTCTCTTCTTTGCTTGAGTTTTCCCTCTTATGTGTGACAATGCCACCTCTACACCACTTTGATCTTTAAAAAATGCACTTGTTGCCAACAAATCTTTTCTCAAGAATCTCCACACACCTCTTTGTAAGAATTGCATTCTCAACTTGAAACCCTAATGGAACATGTTTCCTTCATCATGGGTTCGTAAAGAAAGAACTTGGAAACCTTCCTCTAAAGTGGGAATAGCTTTGATCTTCCCCTCACGTGGGGTCATATTCTTCCTTTCGAATTCTTTGATAAAGTAAACATCTTTCAGAAGGATTCCTTGATGATGAATCGATTCGAGAAAGAAGACACCAACTTTCGAAAAATGTGTCCCTTGAGTGGACCCCCTTTCTTTATGTCGGGTTCCCAAGGCACCCCTTTGAAAGTTTATTTTACCTCAAATTAATTATGTGGCATCTAGCTTGGGGGTAGCTTGACTAGACCTATCTCATGTCTTTGCATCTAGCTTGGGGACAGCTCGACTAGACCTATTTCATGTCTTTGCGTCCTGCTTGGGGGCAACTTGACTAGACCTCACTTTTCAAACAATGTGTCCCTTGAGTGGGCCCCTCTTCCTTTTGAAGGGTTCCCGAGGGACCCATTTGAAAGTATTCCAACTTGTTGACAGTCTACGTGACTATCCACTTACTTTCCTACGTGGTCGCTTTTTGACATGTTCTATTTGCGGGTAAACATGTTGCTTTACAGGTGCACCCATAAAGGTGTTTTTTGACTCTACAAAGTCTGCTTTCCTAGGTCTCCCCTCCAGTGAGATATCTTGGGATACTAATTCCTTGTAGGTCTACGGGCTTGTAAGGTACCTATTTCCTAGGTCTCCTTCCAACGAGATATCTTGGCATACTCCTTCCTTGCAGGTCTTTGGGCTTATAAGGCTCTTATTTCCTAGGTCTCCTTCCAGCGAGAGATCTTGGGATACTCCTTCCTTGCAGGTCTACAGGCCTGTAAGAAACTTATTGTCTGGGTCTCCTTCTTGTGAGAGATCTTGGGATACTCCTTCCTTGCAGGTTTGTGGGCCTGTAAGGCACTTATTTCCTAGGTCTCCTTCTAGTGAGAGATCTTGGGATACTCCTTCCTTGTAGGTCCGCGGGCCTGTAAGGCGCTTATTTCCTGGGTCTCCTTCCAGTGAGAGATCTTGGGATACTTCTTCCTTGTAGGTCTGCAGGCCTGTAAGTCGCTTACTTCCTAAGTCTCCTTCAAGCGATAGATCTTGGGATACACCTTTGTTGTAGGTTTGCGGGCCTATAAGGCACTTTCTTTCTTCAGCTTCATGGTTCTACAGAGCTATGAAGTCCTTTTATCCTGCACTCTTAGGTTCATCGGATCACGGTTTGCTTCCTCAACGGTTTAGGTATACATTTCTAACTCTACTACTTCTCTAATCTACTTTACCAAAGCACTCATCAGTATTTGTGCTCGCTAAAATGGGGGAAAAATGTATAGGAGCAAATTTTGACCCCTTATGCAAATTCCCCTTTTACACATCCTCACCTTAGAAAACCAAATCTGAAGGAAAAATTCCATATAAACCTACAGACTTCGTTCTACTTGGCGTATGTTTTGTGCATCGACAGAGGAATAACTGATGAGTAGGAGGTTTCTTCCACAACGTGTCAAATTATGATATTGCTATCAGGATTCAATCGTGTAGTTTTCGAGTCAAACTCATTGACCTATGATTCATGAGTAGTGGTTCACAAGAACCCATCTCTCATGATAATGAATGGTCCACTTAGCACTCATTGCATCTAGGTGATGCTCATAGAGGTGAAGCATTGGTCTGTCCTAAGAGGTCACCCATCCCAGTACTACTCTAGCTCAAGCGTGCTTGACCATAGAGTTTTCCCCAAGGTTAAGCCCACTTAGCTTGCTACCCCATTTGCAAAACCTTCAGCAAGTGTTATGCCTTATGAACCATTCATTATAGATCCCCTTTAGCTCATCAATTGATAAGTAGGAGGTTTCTTCCACAGCGTGTCAAATTATGATATTGCTATCAAGATTCAACAGTGTAGTTTTTGAGTCAAACCCATTGACCTATGATTCATGATTAGTGGTTCACAAGAACCCATCTCTCATGATAATGAATGATCCACTTAGCACTCATTGCATCTAGGTGATGCTCATAGAGGTGAAGTATTGGTCCACCCGGGAGGTCACCCATCCCAGTACTGCTCTAGCTCAAGCGTGCTTAACCATGAATTTTCCCCCAAGGTTAAGCCCACTTAGCTTGCTACCCCATTTGCAAAACCTTCAGCAAGTGTTATGCCTTATGAACCATTCATTATAGAGCCCCTTTAGCTCATCAATTGATAAGTAGGAGGTTTCTTCCACAGCATGTCAAATTATGATATTGCTATCAAGATTCAACCGTGTAGTTTTTGAGTCAAACTCATTGACCTATGATTCATGAGTAGTGGTTCACAAGAACCCATCTCTCATGATAATGAATGTTCCACCTATCACTCATTGCATATAGGTGATGATCATAGAGGTGAAGCATTGGTCCATCCCGAGAGGTCACCCATCCCAGTACTGCTCTAGCTAAAGCGTGCTTAACCGCGGATTTTCCCCCAAGGTTAAGCCCACTTAGCTTGCTACCCCATTTACAAAACCTTTAGCAAGTGTTATACCTTATGAACCATTCATTATAGAGCCCCTTTAGCTCATCAATTGATAAGTAGGAGGTTTCTTCCACAGTGTGTCAAATTATGATATTGCTATTAGGATTCAATCGTGTAGTTTTCGAGTCAAACTCATTGACCTATGATTCATGAGTAGTGGTTCACAAGAACCCATCTCTCATGATAATGAATGGTCCACTTAGCACTCATTTCATCTAGGTGATGCTCATAGAGGTGAAGCATTGGTCCGTCCCGGGAGGTCACCCATCCCAACATTGCTCTAGCTCAAGTGTGCTTAACCACGGAGTATCAGGGAAGTTCGTGTGGTGCACAAACATCCTTGGTAGATTCTCGTGTCTGGAGCTTGCAAAGGCGTTACACTTCCCATTAAAATTTAAATTGTAATGCCCCCTTCGACCAACCAACCCGAATATGGCAATTTCCTTCACTCTCTTCTTCAAATTCACTCCATTCATTTCATCTTCTCCCAAAATCTCTTCTACAGCTTCTACACTCATTCTAAGCATTTAGTTCAGCTCTCAAGCAACATTTTTATGCTTCATAATAGCAACATCAACACTCTATCAACTCCATAGAGAAAGTGTGGAATCAACACCATTGCAACAGAGGTTTGAGTCCTCTCATTTTATCCTCCATTATCTAGTGAGCTCTTGGTGGAGGTGGTAATATTTCTACTCCTCTCCTCTATGATTTGGTTGAGTAGCATAACATTGCTTTGTAGTGCTTTTTTGCTCTTTATTTCATTTCCTAATTTATCATAATTTTCTCCATTATCATCATCTTGGTTTTTCATGGAGGTGGAAACACCAAAATAGGGGTTTGACTGAGGCAGACCCCTATATAGCCCCCCAACCATTTTCCTCTCTTTTGTGTGTAGGTGGAAGTATTTTTGGAGCTAGTTGGTGAATGAACATCTTTGTGAGATCATCCTCACTATCCTCACTCTTGTTTATTTGCTTTATCATATTTGTACATATGTTATTTATGTCATAGTGTTGTTTTGGCCTTTTGAACATAGCTAGCTAGGTCGTCGATCAATTTTCTTGAGTCCAACCTTGTCTCTTTAGTCCTCTAGTCGTACAAACGCCAGTGCACCTAAGAGATGCCAATGCACCTAAGAGACACTAGTGCGCCACGCTATCATCTCGGAGCCAAGCTTTCGTCCTCAGACAAAGAGCCTTCTGAGACATAGTGTTGATCCTGAAAAATGACTCACCTAGCCCCATTTCGAGTCTCGGGGTTGCAGACTAGTTGAAGGACTTTATAGTCCTCGACATTCTCATCCTGCATTTCCTAACACTCCCTTAAGTTGAGGTAAGTTAGGGCAGCCTCCTACTCTCGGCCCTCTGTGACCTAGGGCCTTGACATGGTTGGTCCCCCTCTCTTACAAAGGGATTCTAGTTTAGGGGATACAATGATAAACTCTATCAAGAGGTCTTCCAACCCTTAGAACAAGGGTTGTACGCATCATAAAGATATTGGGGGAGAGCTATCATGTACCACATCCCATTGATCACAATTTTCATTTCAACCACACATTTATATAGTGGTTTGGAAGAACTTGGCTTCAGTTTGTTATCACTTGGATCGTTCCCTCCTTTCGAAGCGGGGAGGCAGGCCCTCTAAAGATAAACAATATCAAGGAAGTATGTTCGTAGTTCGATCATCTTTGCTCATATGAACAAAGAGAGAACACATGCCACATCTTTTTCTCACACTCACAAAGGGGTTCAATTTTAATCCAAAATGAAAAATGTAGGTGATTTTGCAAAGTGTAAGGAATTTTTTTTTTCTCAAGGTCGTCAAATGACGTGAGAGAATCGCATACGCATTCAATAACAACGTTGTAAATCAAGACACAGTAAACAGTTGTAAATTTTAACAGCTCAAAGCAGTGATGACTTCGTTTTAAGCACCAAATAAAATGTTAAGTTGCCTTGTTCAATTTTAAACCCAAAAGAAGATGATGAAGTGAGGGTTCAATTTTAGCCAAATTTGAAAGTGAATTTTAAGCCCAATTAAAAGCTAGTTGTCCTAAGATTGTAAGTTTTAAAACCCAATGGAAATTTAGTGGTCCTAAAATATAAACCAAAGCAGCATATGATGGGTTATAATTGTCCCACAAGTGTCAAAACACTGTTACAATAACTACAACTAAGAAAAATCGAAAATTTAAATTTTCAATTTATTTTTATTTTTTCTATGTTGTAGTAATCGCATTTTCAGAGGCCTTCGGAGCGGAATTTGGGGTTGAAACTTGTATCTGTCCCTAAAAATTGACTATTGAAGGAAATGGATTTTTAGGGATTGAATTAGTCCTCTCGGAGAGCTTTCCAAAGATGCAAACGGATTTGAATCTGAGCAACAGGTAGAAATTTATGACCCCAAAAAGTTGGGGTAAATTTTTTCGTAGTTTTTTCTCCAAATCTACAAAACAGTTAGTCTAAAAAGAAAAAATGAGAGGTCAGTGACATGTTAGCATTCATATAAAGTCAAAAAAATAAAGTACATGTTGAAAAAACAATCGTTAAACTTCTTACCAGAATTGGGCGTCACTGCACATGAGAGTGTTGTAATTAGTCATTTGGGCGTTGCTCTGGTGAATTTGGGCATTGCTCTATGGTCAAAATAGAGAGCATGATAGCATCACTATTTTTTTGGGTGTTGCTCTAGTGAATTTGGGGCATCATTATTTGAACTCTTTGATACCTCTATATTTAATTAACGTCGCTATCTGTTTAATCGATGTCAGTGCATTTAATCAGTGTCACAATTTAAAATGGCGATAGCGTCACTATATGGCGACACACTTCAAGGGTGTCGTTGTATTTGATTTGGGCATCGTTGCATCCTGCAAAAATAAAAATGAATGGAATTCGAGCTAGAAATTGATAAAATTTGATTGGTTTTCCCTCCTAGCACTAGAATGTGACCGAGGATATTAGTATGGGTCAATTACACTTGATCCATGAAGAATCAAAGCATATTCATGCCACTAGTTCTCAATCTTAAACAAGATCATTCAAATGAAAGTTAAACCAAACATTTATTGAAACAAAACATGCTAAACAACGAAAGCATTAAAATTTCTACTCTAATCCATTTGAAACTTATCCCATTTTGGAATTGGTGTCGTGTTGATGTGGAACAATGACCCTTTCCCAATCTCATGATTAGTGATCTGTTTTAATTTATTCTATGGAAGAGAATCAATGAAACCATTGTGATAAATGGATGAAAACCTTATTTATACTAAAAATGAGTATGATGCAAGCTAAATTAACATGATCTTATGCAAAAATTGATCTAACTATGCAATTGCTAAGCTAATTTAAGCTACTTCTAAGCTAAAAGATGGAAACCCTAATTTATAAACAAGCTAAGATGGATGCATGGAAGTCATTAATGGAAGCTTAAAGCTATTATGCAAGTAAAAATGAACTAAAACAAGCTAAATGTGAGTAAATTTAGAGTGTGAATGTGAGTGATTTCAACAACATAAGCTTGCAATTGAAAGATGGATCTATTTGTCTCCAGATAGGGTTCTATTTATAGAAGAGCAAATGAGAAATGGAGGTTTGAGATTGAAAAGATTGATCAACGATCACAGATGGAAGAAATAGGAGGCATGGATCATGGATTCTCATCAACGGTTGAGAATGCAAGATGAGAATTAATCAAGGGCTCACATTTGTTCCAAACAAACACACTTTTGACCTACACACACATGTCACAAGGTGACTTTCTCAAGAGGTTACAAGATAGCTTTCCTTTGAAGCCAAGTGAGATGATTGGAGGAGAGAGAATATCCTTTGGAATATTTGCATGGATTAGGATAGAGATATTTTGTAAATTAAATGAAATTTTTAGTTGTACAAAAAAGGAGATAAGGAATATTCCATAAGAATATTCCCCTTTTAGAGTAAAATTAGTTTAATCACTCAATTAGGGGATTAGAAGAATTAAGTGATTTTCATCAAATTAAATGATTTAATGAAAGGGGGAAAGGTGAGATGACATTTAATAAAATAACAAGGTTATTTAAGTAAACCAGAAGACTTAGGGAATTAAATTAAATATGTTGATTTATTTTATTTAATAAGATTAAATGTTAGCGTGAAAGGGGGTGAATTAACTCGATTTGATGAATTAGGGTAATAGATGAAAATGACATAATTAATTAAATAGCTAACCTAATTTAATCAATTAAGAAAAAGGGGGATGGATTTTAGGACAAAATGATGTTAGTTAGCCAATGTGATCCATCGAGACATTTTTTAAGTGTCTACAAGACTAAGGATAGGATTGATGGATAAAGTTTGGCTTCAAAAACGAGGCATGTCGTATAAGACCAAAGATCCCGATGATGCAACATTTTGTATTAGACTGTTTGATAGGATGATAAGGATAATTAATGTTTGATTGATGTTGGTAGATAGGTTACCTTTGATTAGGAAATTGATCGATTTGGATTGAAGATTGATTGGATAGCTTGTTTGTTGATTTCAAAATTCGGTGAGCCCAGTTCTTTGTTTGATGATTTTGTTGTTTATGTTATATCAAAGTGTCAACCTTAGCAAGGGACACTTTATTATGAGACGAATGATTATGATGGATGGAGACCCTTTTATGAAAACCCTAAGGGATTACCCTAATTCCTCGAGGGCTCATCAATGATGGTCTTGCCTATGCAAAGCACAAAGACAACGTAGTTCAACTGACCTTGACCATGGATAGTTTATTATGAAATGTGGATATGGATGGATTGACAATTTATTATGATAAAACCTAAAGGATTTACCTAAGCCTCAAGGGCTCATCGATGATGGAATTTTCTATGTGAATTCGTAGAGGCAACATAGTTTGACCACTTGGACTGACACGGACTTTATTTTTGGAGTTTTTGACACTTTTTTGGATTTTGAATTTTTATGATTTTATTTTCTAATTTTGAAGTTTTAGATGTTTTGGAATTTTAGAAGTTTTGATGTCTTTGGATTTTTGGAATGTTTTGATTTTTTTGGATTTTTTTGAATGTTTTGATTTTATTTTATTTTGGAATGTTTTGATTATTTTTTTTGGATTTTTGGAATGTTTTGGATTTTAGGATATATGAACTTATAGGATATGTTTAGATCACCCATTGAATTAAAAGACATATGTAAGGATTTATTTCCAAGAAATATGCATTCACTTGTCCCTAATGTCTAGCAAGGAATGAAACATTATGATGAGATGAATGGAGTGGTGCAATGAAAAATGGATAGGTGAAGAATGGGGGTAACTTATTATGGAATGGGGAGCCCATTTTATTTCCAAGGACTAACTCACAATGGGATACATTGGTTTTTCCAAGCTAATGGGTTAAACATATGGCTATGGCAGTAATGAAGATGTAAATTAAATGGTATGTGGTCTAAAAAAATGGACATGTCAAGAGTTTGCCAAAAACATGTTTTGAAGTATATGCCCCTGGGTTTTTATCAAGATCAAGTGATGGATTTGGATAGGATATCAATTAGATATGGATAAAATGGAAATAGGACATGAATAGGATATGCAAGATTGAAGATGGAAATAAGACATGGATAAGATAAGGGATATAGCTTGAAGAGTGTGCATAAGGTGAAGTAGATAAATTACATGCTACTTATGGAGATCCTTAGCCCTATCAAGATCAAAGGTGAAAAAATGGAAGGATGAATGTAAGGAGGGTAATGGATAGGAGATGAAAGATAAAGGGTAATGTGGTAGGTGGGATAGTATGGATGAAACTTTCCCCCAAGTGTAGAGTGAAAGCAGATAATGGATTACACGTGACACATATTTTCCAGGTTTTCATCATGGTACCTATCCAAGGTGCCACAAGAAGTGGTTTTCACCATTGGACGAATGATTTCTCTTTAATTTTTTTTTCTTTTTTTGGAATTTTTGGGAATAGGATGGATGGAGAAGGATAAGGATATGGATAAGTGGATTTGGAAGTTAGTGAATGCATGATAACGAGATGGATGAAGGAATCAAGAATCTAATTTCATGGATTGTATCCCTTGAAGATGTGCTCGATTAGACCATGGACAATTGGAGTATACTCATAGACATTGGTAGAGTGATGGTAAGGGGAATGAAATGGATGGGAAGATATTTGATGGATGTGGATTTATGCAAAGTATTGGATGAGAGGAATGGAAGGATGACAAATGGATGTTTGGATGATAGATGGGTTGATGGAGGACTTGTGGATGAGTGGATGGAAATGTTGGAAAGGTCAACATTAGCACACACCTTGAAGGGTAGTGGATTTGTGGAAGAGAAGTGAAATTTTTATTTTGAGGTTTAGATGGAGGAGTGAATATAAATTTTGGGATATAAGGACCCAAAATTATGGAGGTGATGAAGGATTATTAGATGGGGTGAAAGACTTAGGAGTGGATGGAGATTTTGAATAAGCGAATTTGGATGCGAATTTTTATTTTTCTTTGGGATGCATTGATTCTATGAGTATTTTTGGAATCCACATGGTTTTTTACTTTGATTTTTGACTCATGGGCCTTTGTGGCATTTGGGATTTCATTTTTATTTTGGATCATATTTTTATTTTTTGTTGCATGTCTTTTTGAATGGACATGTTGATCCTTTGATTTTTGTGGATTTTTGGATTTATGCATTTGATATTTGGCATCCAAACTGCTTCCAAGAGCAATGGGATAGGTGGATGGAGATGAATGATATGGAGGTATTATAAATTGGTTGATGTAGGTAGGATTTTGGAAGGATTTCAAGAATGTGTGCCTTCGTTGGTCTTGATTAGGGATATGAGGTGATGGATAAAGAGGATAATGGGATTTTAGAGTAGGAATTCTAGATGATAGAATTTAAGGAACCAAGATGGATGGAAGGGATGAAGGACTTGGTTTTGGGATATAAGGGACCAAGATTGATGAAAGGGATGAAGGCTTGGGCTTTGGAATATAAGGATCCAAGATGGATGGAAGGGATGAAGGACTTGGTTTTGGGACATAAGGGACCAAGATGTATGGAAGGAATGAAGGCTTCAACTTTGGGACATAAGGGCCCGAGATGGATGAAAGGGATGAAGGCTTGGGCTTTGGAATATAAGGACCCAAACTAGATTTGGAGGATGGAGAATATGAATATTTGGATTTAGATGGTAGGGTTTTGGATTTGGGGTGGATGGAAGGAGTACCAATATCTAGAGACTTATAGCCAAGGCCATGATAATTAGGATATGCTTGGATCTTCGTGGTTATGGGTTCTAATATGCCTTGCTCATGTAGGCCTAACCCTTTTCCTTGATAATTCCTTTTTGAAAAATCCTTTTTCAAATGGGATACTCATTTTGGAAACAAGATGCGAGTCCATTTTGAAGAGGATATGGCATGGAAGGAATGATAGGTTCTTGGAGGAAACTAGTTTGGATGAAGGTGGAAGAACCCATTTGATAGGTGTGGGGTTCATGAGTAGCTTAGATAGGGGTGATGAGTTCTAGTGGAGGATTAGGATCATGACATGGAGATGAAGGGATACTTGGATCATGAAATGGAGATGGAGGAAAATTTTGATCTTGACTTGAGGTAGGATCATGGGATGGGGTGGAAGGGATATATTTCTCTTGATATGGAAGTGGATCATGAGATGGAAGGGGATCATGTGATGGAGTGGATGTGACATCTTGATCTTGATTAGGAGGGGTATCATTCGATAGGGTGGAAGGTGTGATTTGATTCTTGATTTAGAGAAGGATCATGAGATGGTATAGAAGGGATACTTTGCTCTTGGGATGGAAGGGGATCATGAGATGGTATGGAAAGGATACTTTTCTCTTGATTTAGAGAGGTACCATGAGATGGTATGGAAGGTATACTTTTCTCTTGGGATGCAAGGGATCATGTGGGAGTGTGGAAGGGATGCTTTGATTTTGATATGTAGAGGAATCAATGTTAGCATGCTTTGGATTATTCTCTTGACATGGATCCAATTCCAAATATGGGGTATGAGTTTGGATATGTATTGGGGACTCTTGGATGGATTCAATATTTTGACATGATAGGGTTGGGTTTGGAATGGGGCTCTTTAGAGTAGTCTTGATTGATAATGGAGTGAATGATGGTGTTGGATTTGGTACTTATAAACCATGATTTGTATCAAGAGATGAATTAGCTTACATTTCGTGATTACCTATTGTGGATAGCCATTGGGGATAAGCTTGAAAGGTTTCATTATTGGGTGATTTATTTGATGGCTATGGTCTATATTGTTTTTTCAAAGCTTTAGGGGATGAAGGAATTGTGAGAGAAATGAAATTATATGAGGTGGATGTATCATTGGTGTGATATTTTTGGAATGACCCATTTCCAAACATAGGTAGATGATTTTGATCATGCTTGGAAAATGTGTCTTGACATATGCTTAATTTCTCATTAGGTGAATTATTGGTATAATATTTAGTAGTAATGTCACCTTGATCGATAAGGTCTTAAATAAGATTCTTACAACTATGGAAATTTCTTTTTTTGTGACCTTTGCTTCAGAGATACTCACAATATTCATTATCATTCCACCATTTCCGGTTTGAAAATTGTTGGTTCATAACTAGTAAAATTACGAAGTGTGATAATATTAGAGGCAATTAAATTCCTTAAGATCAATTCAATAGGTTCCCCCAAAGGTGTATATGTTCTACTTGGCTTATAGGTGGTGTAGGCTATCTTGGGTGCAATTATTTGTGTGTTCTCCCAATTATTTGATGGGGTAGGATTGCTTTTTGTGTGGCTAAGTGGAAGTGAGGTTTTGTTTGGTTGGTTCAAGTTCATGTTTTTCATGTGTGTTTGTGAGCTAGGAGGTGGTATGTTGGATTGTTGGTAGAAGGGATTTGTGAATTAGATCTTTTTTGGTTGCGATTGGGGTGATGTAAATAAATATGTGGAGGTTGGATAATTTTGAGACATGGCTAGGTTGGATTGATGTGATTGATAATTTGTTTGTGATGGTATGGACTCATGAGGAAGGTTGGTCCAAGTTGGATTGATATGGTTGGTAGGTTGGTTGTGATGGTATGTACTCATGAGAAAATGAAGGTTGGTCCAAGTTGGATTGATATGATTGGTATGTTGGTTGGTCAAATTTGGATTGATATGATTGGTAGGTTGGTTGTGATGGTATGTTCTTATTAAAAGGATAAGGACATATTTTCTCCAATGTGTATCTCTTTTTTGAACCCCTAGTTTGAAGATTATCAAATTATTGTTGGAGATCCTAGAGTTGTTGAGTTAGAGTGTCTAGTGATTGGTTGCCTAGTGTGGATCCTATTTTTGGTTGTGAAAGTGGAGGTGAAGAGAAAAGGTAGTTTTGGTTGTATTGTTGATAGTTGTTTTTGTAATGGTATGTTTGGTGGTTGGGAATTTTTTGGTGGTGAGAACCCATGTTTTTTTTTGAAAGTAGAGGTGGAGAGGGAAAGTATTTTTGGTTGTGTTGTTGATGGTTGCTTTGGTTTATGGCTTTGGTTTGAGAATGATTCATTTTGGAAAGAGATATAACAACAAGAATGAAAGGACACCAAGAAAATTAACAACCTCTAGACTTTATTATTTACTTATTTTGAATTTTGATTATTTGATGTAATAAGAAAATAAAAAAAGGAAGACACTATTCCCATGGCTCAATTTGGATATTTTGTCCCCTTTTGGTTTCAAGTGGGGAGGGTGATCTAAACATTAAAGCACATAAGACACATGTTAACAAGCCTAATCAAGTGGGTGTATCAATCCTTGTATGCACAAGAAATGATGCCCAAAATTTCAACTATAGGCTTTACAAGCTCAACTAGGGGTATCCTCTATATACCACAAGGGTATTTGAGGCCTAATCCATAGGTGAAAGGAAATACTACCAAACAACCAAGGGGAAAAGGTAACCCAATCTCCACCTCACTTCTCTATGGTATAAAGTTCTTAGAGGCTTAGCCCAGATTGATAATATTTCACTTCCAAAAGGCATGTCTTTCAATTCAACCCCCGCTCTTATACTCCATTGGAACATGGGAGTTGAGGTCATCCCCTAGAGTGATCACTTCTCTAAGAAGGCCTTCTAAAAATAAAAAGCAATATCACTTATTTTTGGTGCACTCAAAGTCATCACTAGGATGCGAGAGGAGAGCATATGTAAGTAGATCTTGGAGATTAAAAGACAAGGATTTTATTTTAAGCCAAAATCTAAATTTGTATGATCAATTTTAAGCCCAATTTCAATATGTGGAAGACACACCAAGCAATATGGTCTAATGAAAGAAATGATTCTTATGATAGATAACAAAAAATTTGATTACTTGGAATGTAAATGAGATAGTTTAGAACAAATGCACCTGGATTTAACGCTTTCCAATTATGTTTGAAACCCCTTGATCCAATATGATGAGCTCCAAGCTAGATTTTATCCTCATCTAATCAAGTGTGTGAACACATGCCAAACATGACAGTCCAAAGAAAATAAATGCGTTACAAAAATTGATTTCTTATGACATTAGGGCTGATAATAAAGCTCTTTCAAAGATTATAAATTAATCTTATGATGCAATAAAATATATGTATAGAAAATATTTTCCCATCACAAGATTGCAATTTTTTTTTGTTTTTGACCTATTCAAACAAGATCAGATTATTTTTCTATATTCTTGACTCCAAAAATAAAAATGCCCCTAATAAAATTTTGAGAGCTTTTCAAAAATATAAAAAAAATCAAAAATAATCCTTAATTTGAGCCCTAGGGAGCAAATTTATGAAGAAGTACTAATTTTCAAAGATCTGATTTTATATTAATTATTTGAGGTCAAAATAAAAAAATTTAAGAACAAACCCCCTATATAATTTGGAGAAATTTCCATATCTCTAAATATTTCCAAAAAAATGATGATTTACAACCAGAAATTAAAGTTTATTAAAAATCATTAAAACATCATGACTTGCTCAAAAATGTCGACCTAAATCTAAATTTTGGAGTATAATATTCTAATATGATCCTTGACCTGTAGTAAAAAATTAGAAAAAAAAAATGTAGCTGTTTGGGAAATCTTTGGAAAACCCTAGGGTTTTGTCTTCAACTTGATCTACACAAAATTAGTCCTAAAATTTATGAACAAACCTTAGAAAATAAAGATATAATAAGGATGTGTTTGATTCACGTCAGGTTCACCAAATGTAGATCAGGTAAAATTTGGGGAAAATACATGAATCGATAATAGCAACCACAAAACTACATAGAAATTCAAGCCAAAATGCCCTAATCTAACAATGAAGCACAAACGATGATAGAAATCATTATTTATTCTCAAACATATAGTATACAAGATATTTGATATGCTTGATGTTGATGCAAGATAGCTAGATCTCAAGATAACAGAACTTCAAAGAATATGGTTAAGTTGAAATGAAAGTAATGGCTTACTTTTATAAAAATCTCAATTCAAATGAAGGGTGAGGATTGAATGATGATGTATAATGATCAATGGATGGGATTAATTAAGAAGAAAATAGATAAGGATGGGAAGGATGGACCAAAACTCAAGAAATTAGTTGAGATTTAGGGCATAACTAGGAAAAGGTAAATTAAATAATTGAAATAATTATTTAATTTAGGGAATGGTGAGTGAATAATTAAATAATTAAAAATATTATTTAACTATAGAAGAAGAGGTGGGATACTAAATATTAAATAATTAAAAAATAATTATTTAATGAAGGATGGATGAAAATGACAAAAATTAAATAATTATTTAATTATAAGGGAGAAGAAAATAATTAAATAATTAAATAAATATGATTTATTTAATTATGGAGGAAAAAGCTAATGAATAATTAAATCATTATTCAATTATAGAAGAGAGAGAGGGAAAAATGAAAATGAATAATTAAATAAATAAGAATTTATTTAATTATAGAGGAAAATTCGTGACATAATTTAAATAAATTAATATTTACTTAAATTAATCAAAAGACGAATAAAGATAAAGTGAATTAATTAAATAATTCAAAATTACTTAGTTAATAGAAGAATGTGACATTAGGAAATAATTAAATAATTAAAAATTATTTAATTATGCGGGAAAGAAAGTGAATTAGTGATAAAATGTTGCTTGCAAGCTCAGGATATTTTTAGTGTCTACAATAAGGATTTACTGATTTTAGAATGCAGCAATTTGAAAATGATGTCTTTCAAATGCAATTTTTTATTTTGAACAATGCACTTGTTTTGACCAATTGATGTGAATGCAAACAACTATAGAAAACTACAATTTAAGAAACTGAAATTAAGATCTAGAAACAACAAAATATAAAGCAAACAAAGACAAACTTGTCCCAAAAAATTAGAAATTGACCTATACAAGGAAAAATTCACTGAAGGATAAATGGGTCTTTGCACAGGGGTTGGAAAAATTGAAGTCTAAGTTTTTGAGTTAATGTTTAAGGTCTTTGTTTTAGGTTGCAGATAGATACTTTCAGTTACAAGTTTCCAAAATTTATTGATCATCTGCAAATGCAATTTTATGAAAAACAAGTAGCAAAATGACAACTTTTTTGATACAATTTTAATTGATTTTTTTGATGTAAATGATTGAAAGACACTAATATGTAGACTACTATGTAAAATGAATGTAATATATATGCAATATTTTTGGATTTTTGAGATTTTAAATGATGCAAAATACAATTTTGAATGATGCGAGATGCAATTTTGAATGATGGAAGATGCAATTTTGAAACCCTAAATGAGATGTAAGACTAACTAATGCAAATCCTAGATCTAGGGTTTGAGAGACTTCCAAATCAGAATTTATGATGTACAATGTTGGGTTCACTAAAATGAGACAAAGAAAAATGTATGCATGTGTGTGATATGTGGTTACAAATATGGAATGATCTAAAATTTTAAACACACTTACACTTTCCATAGTTTCATTAGAAAAAGAGATCTCCCAAGGATACGATTGACTTTCAACCTTGAGGTGAGTCAACTCTATTAGGAAGTTATATTGGTTTTTATGATAGAAATGATTGATTGGCACTTTTGGGAGATGAATTAAATGCATTAACAAACTAAATTGAATGAACTAACACTTGAAATGTAGAATATTTTGATAACAAAAATGGAAACAACAATTTGTAGGCAAATCTGAGAAGGGAAAAATGGTACACACCTAGCATAAAGAGTGGGTTTTGAGCTTTGTAGCAGTATTGATTTTCCCTAAGGCAAATGGGTCCTAGTGCAGGGATCTAAAGTTTGATTTTTTAGTCCTCAAATCCCAAATCTAAGCTTCTAATTTCTCTACGTTTGATTGTTAAAAAGCTAGAAATAAAATTTGTAGGTGAGTTTTCATGGCTTGACAACAATGATGACAACTTTGATAACTTTGTAAAATTGCTCCTTTGATCAACTTTCAGTCCTTCTTCACCTATAAATCTGCACATACAAAGTGAGAAGAAAAATGTTTATTTTTAGGTGAATGGGGGTTTGCCTTAGTCAAAGCCCATGTTGGCAATTAAACCTTGATAATGAAATGATGATAAATGGAAGGAATTGATGTATGAAAAAATCTTTTTCATAACTCACCAAACCCTTAATGGCTACCCTTAGAAGACCAAAGTATAACACATCTCTCTAAGGTTTGTATATTGCATGAATTAGCTTGATTACTTGCTTGATTTGATACTTGAATGCTTGCTTGAGTTCTTGAAACCTACATCACAATGTTAGCTCCAAAACATGACATAGACACATGTGAACTTTGACATGATGATATGATCTTGATTATTTCTATAGATAACTGATAAATCTGCTATTTAATTCTCTTGACAATAATTTTTGTTATAGGATTGCTCTCATAAAGTTTGTTCTTGCTAGTTATAATTGAATTGCTAAAAAAACCATGTATTTATAGGTGTTTATCTAATTTCCCCAAAATTAGATTCTAAAAGCTGACATTTGAAACTTTAATTTGAATCATTAAAATGTAGCCAAAAACATATTAAAAATTGGGTCCTAGGAATTAAAGGGGGGTGAATGGGTCCTAAGACCTAAATCTAGGATACACAAATTTCAAGGTTTTTTAATTAATGTTAGCAATTGTTTAATATAGGTTTCCCTTTTGGAAAATGAGAATAATAAAGCTTTGTAATAAATAATTTGGTCAATTAGAGGATTAATTAAGTCCAATTAATTAAGGGAATGCAAACATAGTGTGAAATTGTAAAGGTGTACAATTTTATACTCTATAATGTGTAAGATAATCAAATAGAAAATTAAGTAGACATATCATCACATATGGTAGCTTGGTGACTACAAAAGGATTTTAATGTATCAACCATTTCATGTTTCTGTTGATATCCAACAATTTCAATGAATGTATTACAATCATAATATATATCTTCTTTATCAAACTTTCACATGTGATCAACATAAGAGGTAGAAGAAAGAGAGACAAGCATTGTGGCACCATTAGGGTTTTACCTAACACTCTATTGAAGAGGATCTAAAGATCTAAGGGGTTTCTTAGGAATCCAAAGATAAAAATTATAGCATGATAAATAATAATTACATACAATAATAGGCTAACAAAAAATAAATTATTCCACCATAAAGGATAGGTGTGAATGTTATCGATTCACCAAAATACATAAAAATATTTAACACATCCTCACATAAAGGATCCAAGTATAAAGTTGAAAGGAAGTCGAGTGAGCAAAAATAGCTTCTTACACTAATCAATGTAGGGGAGAGTTACAAAAAAATCCTTTTAACACCTTATATAGTTACAAAAAAAGAGAAACACATAGAAAGAATGAGATAGAATAACAAGTACACATAAACAACAAACACCAAATACACATGGGGAAAACCCTTTCAGGTAAAAAACCCAATCTATTAAATAAAATAGAGGTTACAATGTAGCTTCAAGTACAAAGATTCTTCAATAAGTGTTTCAAAATAAAAACCTATTATGGAGTGAATCTAGAAAGACTTCGTTACTTGCAAACAAACTATGCATTCTAAAATGCAAGGAATACAATATATAGAGAATACAAGCCAAGAGAATAATTTAGAAGAGGATAGGCATCCAAATCCATATGACACAATATCCCATGCCATAGACATGCATTTGGACATGTGTACAATTGTCTCTTACACCCCTTAAAACCGTCATGACATGCAATATTCTCTCTCCAAGCTTGGGTGCCCAAAATATGCTCATAATAGCCTATGATAGATTCCTTACAACTATCTTAAAATCTATCATAAATATTCTATAAATCTACCACAAGATTTGTCATAGAATCCATCATAACTAACCAAAATATTTGATTCTCTTATAGCCTACCATTACCCAACTTGGGTGCCAACTTTCTCCATGCATAAAGATGCCTTATGACATGTCATATAATCTATCATAAGCCAAATATTCCAAAGTGGTACACCTATTTCCACTTGGGATGATGATGTATCATCTAGTCACCTCCAATGGGATGCCACCCAGTTGGTGGGTCCCAATTTATGACATGACACTATAGGAAATTAAATATTACAAATAAATACAATAATACATTAAATTAATAATGTTCTGATTCTAAGGTTGAGACACCTTAATCGCAACATTCTCCCACTTATCAAAGACCTGCCAAGAGTCATACTAAATCATCTACTCAGGGCCCTAAGGCCTGTGGAATTGAAACACCATTTGAACTTCTCTGTGCTCACTGGTATCATCAGTCCATCTACAAAAATCTCCAAAGTGTCAACCTTTTCCAAGTTCACCTTTCCATCTTCTACCATATCATAAACAAAATGATACTAAACATCTATGTGATTAGTTCTGGCATGGAAGGTAGGATTCTTTGCTAAGAAAATGGCACTCTCATTATCAAAACAAACAATAATTTATCCTAAATCTAAACCTATATTAGAACATAGTCTCTTAAGCCAAATGGATTTATTACAAGCATGAGTGGCTACCATGTACTCTACTTCTATTGAGGACACAATGACTTCAACCTGTACTCATCTAATTGATAGCACCACCAAACATCATAAACATGTAACCACTAGTGGATCTTTTGTTGTCAATGTCACCTACCCAATCTAAATCCAAATATCCACAAATACTCATAGAATGTTGAGGTTTGGTAGGATAACCATGAAAACACAAGTCATACTCAAAAGTACCTCGTAAATATCTGAACACTCTTAACTGCATCCTAATATACCTATCCAAGATTAGCCATAAAATAGCTAAGGACTCCTACTTCTTGGGAAATGTCTGGTCTCATACACACCATAGCATACATCAGACTACCAATTCCAATCACATATGTTACTTTGGTCATGTCCTCCATCTCAATAGGAGATTTGGACAATCATTCACAAAAAGCTTCATCCCCTACATCACAGGAACAACTAATTGTCTACAATTTACCATACTAAATCTCTCCAACACTGAGTTCACATACTTGATCTAGCTTAACAAAAACTTAATGTTAGCTCTATCTCTCGCGATCTCCATTCCCAGAATGTTCCTATATACACCTAGGTATTTCATCTCAAACTGTGCTGACAACTAAACTTCAAATCTAAAATCATACTTTTACCATTCTCAATAAACAACATATAATCTACGTATAAAATAATAATAAGAATGCAACCATTATCAGATTTATAAAACACACAATGGTTAGATTTAGATCTTTGAAATCCCAATTACAACACATAGGTATCAAACTTATGGTACCACATTCTAGGAGACTGTTTCAAACCATAAAGAGACTTCTTCAATTTGCAAACCAAATTTTCTTTACTTTTTTCAATGTAGTGCTCTAGCTATGACATGTATATCTCTTCCTCCAAGTCATCATGAAGGAATGTTGTCTTCACATCCATGTGTTCCACTTATAAATCATACGATGTTGCAAGTGATAACAGGAACTAGATAGATGTTGGCTTCATAATAGGAGAGAATATCTCACCATAATCAATTCCCTCCACTTGTCAAAGCACCTTAGTGACCAACCGTGCCTTATGCTTCTCAACACTACTATCAGGACCACACTTTTTCTTGAACACCCATTTACAACCAATAGGTTTTCCTCCAACAGGAAAAGGTACCAAATTCGAAGTCTTGTTTTTCTTTAAAGTATCCATCTCCTCATCCATGGAATTTATCCAAGAATCTACATCACTCATACCCATAGCCTCTCTAACAGTCCCAAGCTCATCCATGTTATCAATCAAAGCAAAAAATGCAACTAGAATCCAATAATGAATAACAAATATTTCTACTTATCACCTAACTCATGTAGACCTCCTCAAAGGTTGGGGTTGAGATTCTTCTTCTTCTGCTTCATAAATTTTAGAGCTTCTCGAGCTCTCCTCATCATCAATTCAAACATGAGTGCATAATTCATCTTTCTTTAGAGTAGGTGGAATTTGAACTACCTCCTTCTATTTCTCCTCTTTCTTTGGTTGCAACTCCACAATGGAAGGTTTCATCTCTCTAAAACTCACAATTCTTCTATAGATAACCTTTCGAGCTTCTAGATCCCAAATCTTGTATCGTTTCACGTTGACACCATAACTGATAAAGATACACTTAACTTCCTTATTCTCCAACTTTGACCTCTTCTCAATCAAAACATGAGTGTAAGCTTCACAACTAAATACTCTGAGATGTCTCATTGAAGGGATTTTACCAAACCATGCCTCCATGGGTGTCTTTCATTCAAGCACCAATGTAGGAAATTTGTTGATCAAATAACATACAATGGCTATTGCTTCTACCTAGAATTATGCTCAAGGCTAGCATCACTCAACATACTCCTAGCCCTCTCCATCAATGTTTTTTTCATCCTCTTAGCAACTCCATTTTGTTGTGGAGTGTAAGGATTTATCTTATGTCTTTCAATCTTGTGCTCTTTATAAAACTTTTCGAAATCTTCACCATTTCCAGTCCTCAAACACTTAATATTTTTGCTAGTATGATTTTCTACCAAGGCCTTAAACTCCTTAAACCAACTAAAGACTTCAGCTTTACTTCTGAGAAAATAAATGAATTTCCTTCTACTATAATCATCTATGAAAGAAAAAAAATATACAAATTTTGATAATGAAGGAACATTCACAGGACCAAAAACATCTAATCCAAAACCCTAAAAGACTTGTGAGAACTAGAGTAAAAAGAAACACGGTATTTTTTTCCATAAATACAATGTTCACAAAAGTCAAACTCGAGAAAACAATCATCAAGGCCTTCAACAAGGCTCTTATTCTTCAGGGTTCTAAGACCCTTCTCACCAATGTGACCAATTTGTTGGTGCCAAAACATTGTCTTCTTTGTAGGAAGCTTCATTTCCATGGAATGAGCACCCTTAGGTACCCAAAAAGCATGACCATCAGATGTAGTTGCAACACACTTCTTCACTGCACAATTTGATAGTGAGGATGAAGAATCTAAAGCTCTCTTCTTTGGTATGTCAAAAGAACTATTGCACTGAACTATGCATGCATCTAGCTTGTACAAAGTGCCAACTTGAACACCCTTAGCCAACACCATAGCTCCTCTTGTCATCTTGCATCCTCTACTAGAGAAAACAACTTGCACTCCCGAATTATTCAATTTACTTACAAAAAGTAGGTTTCATGCCAAAATCGGGATATGCAAGACACCATCAATCCCCTTCACTCTTCCATCAGGAAATCTGATTTTGACTCTTCCATGGCCATTGATCTTTAGGTGAGATTCATTACCCAAAGTACACCTTCCCACCATCGTATTCTTCATACTTCGAAAACCAACCTCTATGAGAGGTCATGTGAAAAGATGCACCTGAATCTATCAACCACTCATCTTCTAATGCATGGGTTGCCAAGGCTACAAAAAATTCTTTTGCCTCATCTTAAGAAGACTTGTCAGATTCATAATCGGAGAAATAATTGTTTTTCTTCTTTTTCTACTTCTTGTATTTGTAATGATATAAAATATTAATCATGCAAAATAGATCTAAATTAGAACATGCATGCAATATAAATAATCATTCAATGGAATGCAAAGGAGAAATCATGAGAAAAGGAATGAGACTAAAATAGTCTCACCCATTTCTCTCCTCCAGACTACTTCCATTGTACCTCCTCAAGCTTGCTGTTATAATAAATGGATGCCCTTAGATTTGAGAGAAAATTCTATATGTCTAGCCTTAGCAAAATGCCTTTGAAGGATTTAATAAAATAAACTATGCAAACTAGAAAGTTAATTCTATTATGCAAATAATTAATATGTGCCTATGTGTGATAATGAAAGATGATAGTGAGTTTATAAAAATGCTAAGAAATAATAATGATTCATCGATCCCGAAAATGAGATCAAGATTGTCATTTTATAGAAAATGCAATCTTGAACGGACAGACAAGATGAGAGATTTGAAGAATGCCCTAGAATCAAAGGTCGAGATTCAATAAGGCAACTCTCATTTACGGTTAGGGAAAAATACCCATATGTGTGAATAAGATTTAGTTAAATGAATTAAATCAAGACTGAATGTGACAGTTGAGATGAAATTAGTAAAAATCAGAAGACAAGAGCATGAGATTTTAGAAAATCAGTAATTTTAGAAATTACTTGATTTGTAGAGGAATAATTCTATTTTGAATTAAATTAATTCAAAATAAGGATTTTGTAAGATAATAAGTAATTGATTTTTGAAATTAATTACTAAATGAAGAATCAGTTAACCATGTGATATTTTTAAATGATTTGTTTTTATTTAAAAATATAGAAGTGTCACATGCCATAATTAAATAATTAAAAATAATTATTTAATTTAGAAGAAGTAGTTAATTAATTAAATAAATTAGCAAATCTATTTAATTAAGAGGATTTAGGAATTAGTGAGATATTAAATCAATATATTAAAATATATTAATTTAATAATCAGGGGGACATTAATGATACAGATTAATTAAATAAATTGATTGACTTTATTTAATTATTAGAAAACTTTGACAATTAAAATAAATAAATAAGATTTATTTATTTAATAATCATGAAGAATGAAAGATTATGAATTAATTAAATAATTGTGAATTATTTAATTAATAGTTGAATGTGGGTTAGAAACATAATTAAAATGTCATAATTATGCTAGGGCAAAAGGTGATAAAATATTGCTTGCAGGCCTTGGTCATTTTTATGTGTCTACAGTATTCTTTTCAAAAAATGATCGATTTCACCACAGTTCCAACATTTTATCTTAGAATTCTTACCGGGAGACTTAGATCTCCTCGAAGACTTTGACTTAGATTTCTAGTCCTTCTTTTTACCTTTCTCCTTCAGTCTTCCATGAACAACGAGGGCCTCCTCGCCCATCTCAGAAGAATTTCTCTACATCTCTGTAGATAACAACAAAGCAACCACCTCATCCATTTTGAAAGTGGTTGTTCTAATTCCAATAGCCATTACTAGGTGATCCTCTGAGTTCAATAAAGAACATAATAGGAGCACGCAATGGTTTTATTCATCAATCTTGTCTCCAACAGAATCCAATTTAGCAATCAACATGTTAAAGGCATTTAGGTGGTTTGCCACAGATCCTCCATCTTCCATCTTCAAAGAATACATCTTCTTTCTCATGAATAGCTTGTTTACCAAGGATTTAGCTTGATAGACATCTCTAAGTTTCTTCCACAAAGAAGCAATAGTCTTCTCTCATGAACATTCAAGAGAATGAAATCAACCAAACAGAGTCTAATGAGACCCTTGGATTTCTGATCCATGAGCTTTTATTCTTCTTGTTTCATGCCTGATGATTTGGTTTCAAAAATAGCAACCCATAGATCATGATCTACAAGCATATATTCCATCTTAAGCTTCCAAACCCCGAATTTACCAATATTAAACTTTTTCTTCTCAATCCTCTCATATATGTCTGCCATCTCTTTCCTACAACAAGTTCATGAAATGAACTACAAAACTCCCACTGAAACAAAGATTGGCTCAATAAACTCTTTTAACCCAACAAAGGAATCAAGGCTAGCCTGACTCTGATACCAACTGAAAGGAATTCGGGTGAGCATAAATAGCTTCCTACACTAATCTAAGTAGGGGAGAGTTAAAAAAAAATCCTTTTAACACCTTATACAGTTATAGAAAGGAGAAACACAAAGAAAAAATGAGATAGAACAACAAGTACACATAAATAAAAAATGCCAAATATATGGGTGCAAACCCTTTTGAGTTAAAAAACCCACCCTCCAAAAGCACAATACTACTATATTAAATCAAATAGAGGTTAAATGTAGCTCCAGGTACAAAACTTCTTCAACAAGTGTTTCAAAACAAACACCTATTCTGGAGTGAACCCGACAGTTACTTGCAAAAAAACTATGCATTCTACAATTCAAGGCATACAATATATAGAGAATACAAGCCAAGAGAAGCATCTAGAAGAAGATGGGAATCCAAATCCACATGACATAATATCCCATGCCATAGATGTGCATTTGGACACATGTACAATATTCCCTTACACCTCTTACAAGCATCATAACATGTAATATTCTCTCTCCAAGATTGGGTGCCCAAAATATGCTCATAATAGCCTATGACAGATGCCTTACAACTGTCATAAAATATGTCATAAATCTGCCATAAAATTTGCAACAAGATCTGTCATAGAATCCATCATAACTAACCAAAATATTCAATTCTCTTACAACTTGTCATAACCCAACTTGGGCGCCAACTTTCTCCATGCATAAATATGCCTTATATTGTGTCATAAGTCAAAGATTCCAAAGTGGGACACCTATGTCCACTTGAGATGTTGATGTGTCATCTAGTCATCTCCAATGGGGATGCACCCAGCTGGTGGGTCCCTATTTATGACATGAAATTATAAGAAATTAAATAATAAAAATCAATACAATAATACAATAAATTAAGAATATTAGGACTCTAAGGTTGAGACACCTTAATCCCAACAAAAGCCTTAATTGGATTAAACCATGGAATCCTAAAAGGTGTTGAGAATGATAAATGTAAATAAATGTTTAATTAACTAAGACAAAGAAATGAAAATATTGAGAAAAGTCCAAGAATTTTATCTCAAATAGTTCAAACATTAGGTTCTTATTGTGGAGACCCAAGTTAAATCCCCAAAGGGATATTTAACATAGAATTATAAGTTATGATTCTCGGTATCCAATTGTTGCATTATAGTATAGATATCTTAGATGTTATCTAATGTTAATTCTCAAAAGAAGCTAAGTATTGGTCCCATTAGTGATAGTAAGGAGCTTATTATTGGTCTCATTAGTTCTGATAAGGATCTTAGTATTGGTATCATTAGTGTTTGTAAGGAGCTAAGTATAAATCTCATTAATTCTCACAAGGAGCTAAGTATTAGTCTTATTTGTAACCAATTTTTTGTATGATCCATATTTGCAAACTTCGTCAATATAAAAAATCTCATTCAGATGTGATATAAAACTAGAAATGGGAATAATATCAATGATAGTAACTTGAGAAAGAGATATTTTGAACTTAATTATGCGTAGGGATTGTTCATATCCATATTTTATTCTTATAACACTTTTCTCCTACATAATTCTATCCAATTTTGAATTTCACCTTCATATTTACATAACCTATTTGTTTATGCCTATACCTATGTTTGAGAAACAAGTGGTGTTAAAAATAACTGTAAGTGTGAATATGTGAATAAGATTAAAACACTTCTTAATACGACATTATATCAAAGATTAAACTAATTGAACTAATTCAAAACAGTAATCCATTGAAAGCGTCATATTGCTCTCTATCTCCAAAGATTTATTAAATCCTGATTGCTCTCAGATTGTTTAAGCAAATAAGACTGTTAAAATGACAATTCAAATAACAAGATAATGCTAATGCAATACTAAATGATAAACAATGTAAACTAGCATATATGAAATAGATAATTGTAGCTACAGGAGGCAGCCATGGTTGAAAACTTGATTGTTTGATGCTTGAGGTGTGAATGCTTGATGCTTGATGCTAGAATTCTTGCAGAGTAAGAGTGCATAAGTTTAATTATCTGGATCCTTTTCTTGGTTCAATGAGGCTGTATTTATAGATTTCCTGGCTATAGAAATGCACAGGGAAAGCTTTGAGAGGTTTGGATTCAATCTGAAGAATTGAATGGTGAGAGATGGAGGAGATTGAGAGAAAGATGGAGATTGTCTCTACCCATGAAAACACCAGGCAAGAGAAGAGGAAGAATTGATGGAAGAGGATTGAGAGATCAAATTCCAAATTTGTCTCCAAAACTTCTCGTGAAGTTTCAATCAATTAATTTTGAAATGATTTTGACATAAATTAGACATAGGATATCTAATTCATTTTTGAGAGAATATAGATGGAATATTCTTTGTGCTTTAATTCAAATATTTTGATTTATTTAAATTAGCAAAAGAGATAAATAATATAAGAAAACGAACTATAGGATAGTTGTTTATTAAATTAAACAAAAGAACACGGCAATTAATCAATAAAGTGTTTTGTCTTTATTTAATTAATTTAAGATGGATGTGATAGATTGAAATAGGGATTTGATAATTAAATCGAACAAAGTATTTAATTTTGTTTATTTAATTAAGATGAATATTAAATGTGAACTATATAAATAAATATTTCTATTTATTCAATAGTAGAGGAAATTAGGATAATTAATCAAATAATTTGTATTTAATTAATTGGATGCTCCAGACCAATTTTAGGTGTATACATTTTTCCCCTCTTCGAAGTGATGTGTTTACACATTGCTTCGAAGAAAATTTGCTGCTACTGCCAGGATCGATGATATAAAAAAAAATAATATGCCCCAGACATGATTGATGATAATAAAATAATTATGTGTGCCCTAGACATGATTTTCAGATGATTTGATGATAATATGCCCCCTCAGGAGATAAATTAATGATTTGATAATTTTTAGATTTCGAAAATTTATGATTTTCTGATGATTTTATGATGTTTTGATTTTGAAATAATTTATCTCCTGACAAAAATGAAGAAATCTAGCTTTCAGATGAGGTTCTAATTAATTTTCTGGATAAAATTAATTAAAAGATAATAAAAATCAACCAAAATACCTTTCCAAAATTTATAAATACTCCAAAAGGTCACTTTCCAATTCATTTTCATTATTTGATTTAAAAAAAAACCTTTGATAGAGACTTTTCCACTAGCTAGAGCAAGATGCCTATCCCCTTCCACACTCACTGATTCGAGCGTGTTTGACGTCACCGACGGCCGATCGCATATGGACCCCCGGTATGTACCCCTTGACCTCCTCGTAATTCATGTTTTTTTGTTTTTTATGCTTTTTAGGTCTTTAGGCGTCATTTTATTTTAGCGCTTTCAAGACGCATTGTAGCACTTAAAGTCTGATGTAGCACTTCCAGTAGGTCAAGTAGTGCTTTGAGTTTTAGCGCTTGCGTTAAAAACTCTAGCGCTTCCAGTTTGTAATGTAGCGCTTTCAGGTAATTTAGCGCTTAGGAGTCTAGAAATAGCGCTTTGAAGTCGAATTGCAGCGCTTTGAGACTTTTAGTGCTTCGATTTAGTGGAGTAGTGCTTTCAGGGTCTGTTCTAGTGCTTCTGGTAAAGTGGAACTTTGACAAATTTCTTTAGCGCTTTGACGTAGAAAAATAGCGCTTCAAGACTTTTAACGCTTCGGGAGCCTGATTTAGCGCTTCGGAGTCTAGAAATAGCGCTTTTGGGATTTAGCGCTTTGGGTCCCTGATTTAGTGCTTTCATGCCAGAATTAAAATTTTTTCCTTAGTAAACCCTGATTTTGTCAATTTTGATCATGTCCATTCTTTGGAGTGGTATGATTTGATAATCCCAATTCATGATGTGTAGGATTGATGCTTTAAATAGGTCTAACTTCTCATGATAGGCGAGAAGAAAATCCTATTTGTGATGATCCTCATGATAGGCGAGGAGATGATTTAATATCCAATAAATCTCATGATAGGTGAGATTAGATATTGTTTTGATGAAACTTATGATAGATAAGGTTTTTCGATGTTTTCCCATGAATTTTGGTCAAAAATTCATACTAGAATTTTGGAATAGACTTGATAATAGATTGACTTTTGATTTTTGACATAGTTCACTAATTTGTTGATTTTCTGTTGTGATGATAGGAGCGTCTAGGTACTTTCCAGATGCGAGAGAGATTTCCACAGACTACAGATTTGATACCTCATATGACACCAGATGAGCTGCAGGTGATAGACCGATGTGGTCTTACGAGCTAGCTTGATATGCCCTAGATTAGGATTAATCAGGGTCTATTGATTGCATTGGCTGAGAGATGCCATAGTGACCACAACACCTTTCACCTATTGATTGGTGAGATGACGATCACACCTGAGGATGTGTGGCGGATTCTGCATATTCTATTTATGGGCGAGATAGTCATGTATGATTCTCACGAGACTGATAGTAGAGATGCTCTTCATAGAGTGTTTCAGGATCAGGACATTGTAGGTCCGAGCATTCGGTGGAGGAGGATTGCTGACTTGTATGCTACACTACCAACAGTGCTAGCTAGATTCATTGGAGGTTTCCTTTGTCCTGATCGCAGGTCAAAGGGATTCCTCGTTGGCTGGGGTAGGACTCTCGAGAGCATGATGGTACACGGTACCAAATATGTGTGGGGGATGTGCATGCTGGCACATCTTTATCATGATCTACACTCGGTCGTGTATCTTGGAGCAAGGAGTTTATCAGCAAGGATGACCCTGTTACAGGTGTGGGCATGGGAGCACTTTGCTATTGCTCGACCTTTTCTAGTTGTCAATAGACTAGCTGGTAGACCATATGTTTTTCGATACAGTGGTCGGTTTACACAGGTCCATATGGGCAAGTTAGAGCATTGGAGGCAGGTGTTCGATGATAGCGAGACCGTTATCTGACACCCATACCTTGACTGTGAGGAGTGGGATGAGGATGGTTCAGTATTGGGATTCCTTTGTGATTCCATGTATCTTATCGACCGTACTCCATTTGTTCTTGAGAGATTTTTGTTGTGCCGAGTATATCAACAGTATGGCATTGTACAGTGTATGCTACAGGGAGTTGCTCATTATGCGAGGTGACAGATGGATATTCCTGATTGGGGTCTGCGTCTATCTTATGATGTGATAGTAGAGGGGTACCGGGCACTGCAACCATCACCCTGGGACATGTAGAGAGACATTGCAGTGGCGCCAATTACTGAGGATTATGCCGCATTTCTGGCCTTGGTTCCACATGTGCGTATCACCCATCCTGATGAGCCGATACCTTTACCTGTGCAAGATGATGTGGTAGAGGGTCCTACAGATAGTGGGGGTGGAGAGGATTCTTCATCTGATAGTAGCTCAGAGAGTAGTAGTAGTTCGAGCAGCAGCAGTGATGATAGCGATGGCAGCAGTGGAGGAGACAGAGGGGCAGGACCAGCCATCAGCAGTGCACCATCATCTAGCAGGCCTTGAAAGAGGCAAGCAGTGATAGTGCCTTCAGTGGATCTATAGAGATAGATAGCTGAGCTCCAGGTATAGGTGCAAACTTTGCAGGGACAGTTGGTACAGGCTTGGGGTTTTCTTGTGCAGACCCAGACTTAGATGCAGGCACATGCACAGGCTCATGCCTAGGCTCTATCGCAGGTGCAGGGACAGTTGACTGCCATACAGACGCAGGTGGCTACTCTGAAAGTTGAGAGAGATAGTGCTCAGTAGATTGCCAAGAGGGCACAGGAGATAACAGAGACTCTCCAGAGAGTTGTTGATGGCACTTTAGCTATGGGGTATATGAGAGAGGTCCTATGAGCTGGTCGAGAGGCAAAGTTCTACAGAGGCCGATATCATGATGCAGTGCTTGCAAAGCGCAGAGTCAGCTACGCCCTGTCAAGATTTGGGTGGAATCATACATGGATAGTGAGTGAGGGGGTGACACAGCCTCTACGCAAAGATCCCAGAGATCCTGGTTCTTCTGGGGGTGGTGGTGGTGGTACAGGTCATGTTAGGTCTGCACATTCTAGCAGTAGCAGATCGTAGATGCTATTGTGAGCTTCTATGATGTATATTATGATGTAGCCTTTTTGGTGATGTATTTTTAGATCAGACTTCATTGTATACTTGACACTTGAGAGATATATGAGATGCAGTTTATATGATATGATGATGGTTTGTGATGAGTTTATTAATGGGTGCATTTATGATGTGATGTATGTAATATGTGATGAGTTTATTTTGATGTAATAATGTAAAGATAAATGTATGTGTAGACTAGATGATATATGGATGTATGATGTGATGTATGTAATGAATGGATGGATAAATGATGTATGCATATTTGTGATGGATAGATGATAATGTAATGATGTAATGTGAATAATGGTAAAAATGAACATGATGTACTTTATGGTACGATGTAATTCATAATTTATTTGATGCATGAATGATAAAATGGATGATGTAATAATGAAACAAAACGATGAGATGATGATTCCTACATGTCTTTGATGATTTTTTTGATTTTTATGTCAAGTATACTTAGTTTGATTTGAGGATTAGATAATCATTTATTGGACACATTTATGCAACAAATACTCTGTAGATAATGCGAAATGAAGAATGCAATCTAATTTTAACATGCAACTATATGCAAAATGATAGTCATTTTAACAACATCTTTGTGCTCTTTGTCATCATAGAGCTTTATTGAATGTTGAAAGTGAGTACAAGCGTCAATGGTATGTGTTAGACTAATGACGACCTGTGTACTTCTTTCATGATTTTTAATTTTTGATATTGCAAGCGAACACAAGCATCTAGGTATGATTGAACCAAGATGACCTGAGCATTCATTTTGTAAACAGGTAGTGGTTAATCATTTTAATGTGTGAATTCTGAATGTCATCGGTGATACATTTGCATAGCACATCCCCTGACAATTCATACATTTATATGATTAATCTTACAGACAACATATAATAAAAAAATCATTCTTTTTCCTTGTTCCTCTGGTTTAATACATCATTGAGAAACTCCAAAGAAATGATAATCAAAAGTTATTTATCCAATGTTTACTTAAAGTGTTTCATTCATTATTCAGATTTAAGATCATCCATCCTGATTTTTTTGATGTTTTTGGATTTTCGAGATTTTGGACCAAAGACTTAACCTACTAACATATCTTAGGGGTCTCGAGGGTTGATTTAAGATTAGCCTTGCCTACGTTACACATGCAGAGACCACGTAGTTCGACTGACATGGACCTATGTTTTTGGGTTTTGCTTTTCAGACTTAAATTTTCGACATGTATTTGGATTTTTCGATAATGATATGGATGGTTGATGTCCTTCTGACGATGACTGATATTGTGCTCTAATTTTTGTTTTCATTTTTCTATTACACTGTTGTTTGCCCTTTGGTGAAAGTGATGTTATTGTTGCCCCTAGTGATATCCAGATGTTGCCCCCAAGCTGTGGAGTGAGACTTGACTATATGAATGATTTTGATATGGAAGTAAAGTGGCAAGATGACTGACATGATATGAAATGGTATTGACTGCCAGACTAATGATCTTGATATATATCAAAATAGATGGAAAAGCTGATCTTAGAATCACATACGATGCCTGTTTCCAGGTTTTCACCATATGCTTTGATTACACTCTTCGTGTTGTATTTTCTCATTTTTTTTTTGTATTATTGTGTTGCCAAGATGCTTGTTTGCTAGGTTTTCATCAAGGAAACAATTTTCAGAAGTATGACCCGTGCACTAGGAAATTCAAGCATATAATTTTTAGAGATGAATAGTGTTGATAGGTTCATCAAACAAATCCCCTTCAGATGTTGATAGCTGATATGATCCTGATCCATATACTGATGTGACGACAAAGGGACCAAGCCAGTTAGGCTCAAATTTTCCTTTCTTCTCTCTGTCTTGCTGATTCGTAGGATTTTCTTTTAGTACCAAATCTCCTACTTGAAAGATCCTTGGCTTTACCCTGTGGTTTGAACTTCTTGACATCGTTTGTTGATAAGCCGTTAGATGATTAACAGCTTGTTGACGATGCTCATCCAACAATTCCAGTTCTTGCAGTCTAGAGACCCTATAGTCTTCATTTGATATGATACCTCTGAGTGATACACGAAGGGATGGAATCTCAACTTCAATTGGTAATATGGCTTCTGACCCATATACCAAGGCATATGGTGTAGCTCCTGTTGGTGTTTTGATACTTGTTATGTAGGCCCATAGTGAAGGATTGAGTTGAACATGCCAGTCACGTCCAACATCGTTAACTGTCTATTTAAGAATTTTGAGTATTGTCTTGTTTGAGACCTCTGCTAGGCCATTCGCTTGTGGATAGTACGGTGTTGAAAACCGATGTTGGATATGAAATTTATCACATAGCTCTTGGACATCTTGATTCTTGAATGGTCATCCATTATCAGTGATAATGGATTGAGGGATTCCATACCGACATATGATGTAGTTCAAAATGAAAGAGGAGATATGCTTCCCAGTGATTGTAGTAAGAGGTACTGCTTCAATCTATTTTGTGAAATATTCTGTAGCTGTTATAATGAACTTGTGTCCATTAGATGAAGATGGATTGATTTTCTCGATTAGATCAAGACCCCATTGAAAAAAAGGCCATGTTGATGTGAAGGGATGAAATTCTTGTGCTGGTGCATGAATCAAATTGCTATGAATCTAGTACTTTTGCATTTCTTAACAAACTGATATGATTCTTTCTCCATGCATGGCCAATAATATCCCAAGCGGAGGAGTTTCTTAGCTAGAGTCATCACACTCGAATGAGTATGACAAATACCCTCGTGAACCTCTCGTAGGGCCATTACAGATTCACTATGTTCTAGACATTGGAGTAAAGTACCATCAAGACCTCGATGATAAAGTATATCACCGATTAAAGTATGTCGTGTGGATTGGCAGATGAAGTTTCTTTTCTGGTTCCTGGATAAGTCAGGAGGAAGGACATTGTTTTTTAGATAGGCATATATTGTTTCATAGATGGAGGTTTCTGTGGTTTTGATATGGTAGATGGTAGTGGATTCTTGATTATTATGGGAAGGACATGATACTTGTTCTACCATAAACTCATAACAAACATGTTTCTCAGGCAATTGTAGTAATGAAGCAATTTTAGCCATAGCGTCTGCAGCTTTGTTCTTAGCTCTTGGAATTTGATCAAACTTGATACTGACAAAGGACTGTTTCAGATTATCTATTTGTTGCTTGTAGGGTCTCAACTTTTCATCTTTGGTTTGATATTCGTCATTTACTTGATAAATAACTAATTGAGAGTCCCCATATACCTGTAAGTCCATGATTTTCCATTGAATAGTTGTTTTGACCCCAATGATCAATGCTTCATATTTTGCCACATTATTTGTGCACTGGAACATTAATCAATATGACTTTGGAATTGTGTGTCCTTGTGGAGAAATGAACAAGATTCCTGCTCCTGATCCTTGCTGTGTATATGAACCATCAAAATACAGTACCTATTGTTGGGGCATTATTGTCATAATATCTGCATCTAGAAACTCCATTGTCATTGGTCGATCATCTGGTAGAGGAGCCTCTGCTAATTGTTCAGCGATTTCCTATCCTTTGATTGCCTTTCTCTCTACATACTGAATGTCAAATTCACTTAATAGCATTACCCACTTTGTCAATCTACCTGTTAAGGCAGCTTTACTGAGTAGATACTTTAAAGGATCAATCTTTGCTACTAACTTGATTGTATGAGTTAACATGTAGTGTCTTAGCTGTTGAGTAGCGAATACCACTATCAAGCATGATTTCTCTATGAAAGTGTAATTGATTTCATATCCATTCAATGTATGACTGATATAATAGATGGCATGTTCTTTCCCTTCATTATCCTCTTGTGCTAAAAGTGCCCCCAATGAGATATTTGTTGTAGCAATGTACAGTATGAGTGGCCATCCTTTCGTGGGTGGCATGAGAATGGGTGGTGACATAAGATACTACTTGATTTGGTTGAATTTTGTCTCACACCCTTTGTCCCATTTGAAAACAATATTCTTATGCAATAGATGATTGAAAGGATGACTTTTATCCACCAGCTGGGAGATGAATCTTCTGATTGATTGGAGTCTCCCCTGTAGTGATTTGAGTTGACTTATGTTCCTAGGAGGTTTCATTTCCATGATTGCTTTGACTTTTGCTGGATCCACTTCTATACCTTTTTCTGAGACAATGTACCCTAGCAGTTTTGTTGATGTAACCCCGAAGACACATTTCTTGGGGTTTAACCTGACATTGAATTTCTCCATCCATGTGAATATTTTGTCTAGGATATGCAGATGTCCTTCCCTAGTAGTAGATTTTTCCAAGATGTCATCCACATAATCCTCCATGAAGGTGTGCATCATATCATGGAATATTGTCATCGTTGCTCTTTGATAAGTGGCTCCTACGTTCTTTAGACCAAATGGCATGACATTCCAGCAGAAGGTTCCCCATGGGCATGTGAAAGCTATCTTTTCTTGATCTTCGGGAGCTATTTTTATCTGATTGTATCCTGAGAAACCATCCATGATTGACAACATGGCATGCCTAGCTGTCAAGTCCACGATGATGTCTATGTTTGGTAGTGGAAAATCATCTTTTAGACACGCAATATTCAGGTCCCTGAAATCTGTACATATTCTGATACTATTGTCTGGCTTTGAAATAGGTACAAGATTTGATATCCATTTGGCATAATCTATAGACCGTATGAATCCAGCATCCAATAATTTCAATAGCTCTGTTTTGACCATCAATGCGATGTGAGGATGCATTTTTCTTAACTTTTGCTTGACAGACTTGATTCCTGCGAGCAAAGATAAGTGATGCATAAGCATATTTGAGTCTAAGCCTGGCATATCGGAATATGACCAAGCAAAGTTGATGCTTTGTTGTTTAAAGAATTGGATGAATGTTGGTCTTTCCTGTTCTGTCATAGATTCAGCCAGATGTAAGATTTGTGCTTTGTCTCCAGTGCCAATATTCACAGACTGTGTTGGTTCTACTAGGACTGATGATCTTTCATGATAGTGTTCTAGAAGAGTGTCAAACCTTCCATCCTTCAGTGCCTCAGGAAGGTTTTCACTGTTAGATGCGTTCTTTATTTTTACTTTTTCCATATCTAATGCTGCCATTGAATGGTTTTCACCATTAGATCTATTTTCCCTGTTGTTATTTTTGCAACTGGAAGATTTGACACCCTCCTGCTGAGTCGCGTTGTTATGAGTATTACAGTCAGAATTTGTACCAGGTTCGGCATGGCATAAGAAGTTTATGATGGCATCATCATTTGTAAATATTGGTATATCCAAAGGTTCAATAGGCTCCCAGTCAATGAGTTCAGGATGGATTAATGGCATTTGGTTATCAGATGTTTGCAAGATGATGGTTGTAAGGGTGTGGACAGCCATTTCGTCATAATCATTTACTGGAATATCGAGGTTCATGATGGTACTTTCTTCCATATCATCCAGTCCACTTGAAGTTTGTTCATCCCCACTCGAATCATCGATATCTGGTGAACCTTCTACGAGTGGTGTAGACCCAGAACCTTGGCCCTCCTCACACGTAGGTGCATATTTTTGGATTACATCTACTTGAATATCAATGAAAAATAGATCAGAATATAATGCCCATTCATATTCAGTTGAGTCTGTTTTGGAGCCATCCCGAAATTGAAGGATATTCTCTACAGCTATCTTTGTTAATTTTTGCTTCTCTTCCTCAGAGTATCCTAGTCCTGGCTTCTCTTTTGTGTGGAGAGTGAGGGGTGAAATAGGCTCTGTGATTCCTTTTTTTTTGTAATCCAATGGGTCCTTGTCCTTCATATCCCATCTTTTCTAAAATAGCCTTTCCTTTTCCATATTGATCGGTGTCAATGGCAACATTTTTGATATTGTCATCTAATGTAGAGGGCTCCTCATCTTTGTATAGCCAATCCAGGATTGCTTTGTTGCTTGTTTCATCCTCTATTGTACCCTTTTTGACAAACCTTTCATCTAGAGCTGTAACTGGCAATGATGTTTGAGACTTGATCAAAGATGGTTGACCATATGTTCTAAGAGATCGCATTAACTATGATAGGTTAAGCGATTGCTCCATTGAATATGTGCCCAACCCTTTGTCCTTCAGTTGGATTTGTTCTTGGAAATTGTGTGATAAAGAAGGTTGTTGATTTGGTTTATTTGTTGATTGAATTTCAATAGGACTTGTCTCTTTTTCTTTACCCTTCTTTTCTACCCATTTAGTAGTGATGCTTGGATGTTGTTCGTCTTTGGATGATGATGCTTCCCTATTGTGTGATATGAAGGTATCTTGAGAGATCCTAAGGGTGTCACAATGTTGAGGGTGATTGTAATCAGCAGATATAGTCACCTCTCATCCATTTACTGGGAACTTCAAACATTGATGATATGTCGAAGGTACAGCTTGCATTTCATGGATCCATGGTTGGCCCAAGAGAATGTTGTACGTTAATTCTTTCTCCAACACTTGACATGCAATATGTTTCATCATGGGCCCCACTTAGATGGGTAATACAATCAAGCCCTTAGACGACCTCTCTTCTTCATCATATGCTTTAATAGTCATTTTTCTGCGAGAATCAATAGCATCATCTAAATATCCTAGTGCATGGATTAGCTTGACAGTGCAAATATTCAGACTAGCTCCCCCATCTATTAAGACTCTCTTGACATGGTGATTTTGGATTAAGACCTCAATATGGAGTGTCGTATTATGGGGATGGTTTAACAAAATATCATCCTGTTCGGAAAATGATAGACAATGTGGGGTAGTCAAATGTCCCACCATAACTTGAAATTGACACACATCTAGATTCTTTGGTACCGTAGTGGCAACTAAAGCTTGTTCGAGAACTTCTTTATGTGATGGTGATATTTTAAGGATCTCTAGTATGGATATCTGAGCAAGAATCCTTTGCAATTGATCGACGATGTTATAGTGTGATGGAGGTGGAACCGCGTGTGTAGACCCAATTCCTTTTAACATGACCTTGGCTTTCCCCCTAGTTGTTACATTTACTGGTTGATGCTCTTGATGTTCTCTTATTTTTATGACATTGATTTGATTATCAGAGTTTGATATATTTGGGAGTAAGTCCAATGGACTAGTGTTATTGATTTTGGGTCCGTCAATGTTGTGGTCAACTATATGATTACTCTCTATTCCAGATAGACAATGGATTTTCGTTTCAAAGACATGGTTGATATTCTTTCCTTTGTTGTTTGAGGATGAAGATGCTCCTTTTTCATAGTTAGGCAAAGGGTCTTTGAAAGCTAAGTGATCGTTGTTGTTTTACGGTGTCTCCACGTATGCTTTATTGTTGTCAATCAAATCTTGTATTGCATGTTTTAACTCCATATAGTCGTTAGTTTTGTGACCCTTGTTGTTATGAAAGTTGCAATAATCAGCGTCATTCCACCATGGTGGTTTGACCTTAGGATCCCAAAATCGGGCTTCTCTTGCAGTGATAAAACCACTAGCTACTAGTTCTTTCATTGCAGATTCTATTGATTGGCCTAAAGGTGTGAACCTTCACTGATTTCATGGTTTCTGATATGGTTGTGTTTTGACGATCTTGTTGTTATGTATGATATTTGGCTTGATAGGTTGATCATTGTTTTGATTCTTTGATGCAAATGTTGTCAAGTTAAAAACCGGTTTGGCATTTGTAGAATCATTTGTTGTTTCATTGATAGTCGTGTTGTGATTCTTTTCCCAAAATTTTGGCTTATCACCACTTGAGTATTGATTTGAGGAGTTACCTGTGTTGTTTGATTTATCGTTAAAATGTTGATAACTCCTCTCTTGACCAATGCTTCCTCAATTTTGAGGTCATTTTCGATGACTCTCAAATGTGGGAGGGCATTGTAGTTCTAATCTATAACTCATTTCTTCTGTTAAGTTGTCAATAAACAATTATATCTTTTCTTTCTCCGAAATTGATCTAGGATATCTAGCGAACAAGCATCGCCATCTTTGGAGAAAAGATAAGAATTTTTCCCCCTTGTTTTGCTTTAGATTATAAGGATCCTTGATTGTTACATCGTGTTGGATGTTGAAGGAGTATTGGGAGATAAATTTGTTGACGAGTTCCTCAAAAGTTCTAATACGGGGTTTTAACTTTGAAAACCACTCCATGCATGATCCTCCCAAACTCCTTGGAAATAGTCTCATTAAATATGTCTCCTCTTATGCAAACTCAAGACTCATTGTTTTGAATTCTCTGATGTGATCAATTGGATCCGTTCTACCATTATACTTATTGTATTTTGGGATCTCACAATGTCTTGGAAAAGGTATCAAGCCGACCGTTGCGTCGAAAGCATAAGGACAAATGTCTCGTATCGCATATCTCTTGGTAGTCCCTTTCATCATATCTTGTATTTGTTGTTGTAACAGTTGCATTTGAGATGTTAAAGTGGCAACTGGATCTATCGTTTGTGTTGGTTGAAAAATTTCAGCCTCACTTATGGTAGGTGCTTCCTTTAGATGGTTTACGTCAAAGTCTTTGGGAAGTTTGGCACCTGATTCAGCCAACATTAAAAGATATTTCTCCATATCTTGTTCTAAAATCTTTTCCATAAATATATGGAACTTAGGATCTTGTTGAGCTGCTTGGATGTCCTCTAGAGTGATGTCATTTTTATTGTTTCGGTTTAGATTGTTCCAAGTATTTTCCTCTACCATTGCTTGGGATTTTAAAATTTCTTGTTCTAAGAATCTCTGTTCTTGGGACCTAGTGATGATTGGCATACAAAATTTAACCCTTTCTTCTGAAATGTTGATCTTCTATGCTGAAAATGTCAATTGAAACTTTTAACAAAGTCGAATAAGATGACAGATCTTATTGATGAGACTATGTTAAAAATTTGATTGCTATACTTAGTTTCGTGATGAAGGATGATAATATCCTAATGATAAAACTTTAGTTTAGTAATCATTTTTGTATTGATTTTGACACTTGTGATTTGCAAAATCTCATTTTCAGTTGATACGATTGAAACTTTGTATAAACCTATCCATTTTCGGTCTCTAGATGGTGATTCTGGTAAAAAGAAATTTAATTCTAATGAAAATTATGGATAAAATGACAGAATGATTGACTGGTGAAAATTTTGAACTCTTTGTTTTGAAAGCGCTAAAACAGAGAACAAAAGCGCTATTTCCCAAAAGTGCTAAAATAGAGTACCGAAGAGCTGAAATAAGTGACAGAAGCGTTAATTGACAATAAGCGCTAAAATAGTGCCTGGAAGCACTGTAGAATTTGATGAAAGTGTTATTCTATTGAAAACGCTGAAATAGTGCCCGAAAATGCTATAAAATTTGACAGAAGCGCTACTTTACTAAAAGCATTGAAACAGTGCCCAAAAGCGCTATTTCCCAGAAGCGCTAAAACAATGACCAGAAGCGCTGAAACAGGTTTTCAGAATGCTTAAAAATAGAAATTTAATATTCTCTATTGTAAAATATGGTCTGGCCTTGTGGCATACTATATCAGGGATTGCGGAAGATAAGAAGGATGTATGCGCTGACTACGGTTGTCATATTGAGTGAGAGCTCTTCTTTGAAAGAAGGCTCGTGAATAGAGCGATTCTACCGCGTAATCTAATGAGTGACCCCTAGCAAAATCATGATATCAGTGAATGAATGTTCTATGCTGCAAGAAGAGTTTCCGATTTTGATATAGAAAATGTTGTTTTCTCAATTTATTTCTATAACCTAGAGGTTTCTTGGGCCTTGTAACTTTGATTTTTCTCTTGACGAATGTGGTGGACTTCCACTTTCGCAACATGGATTTTTTGATATATTTTGACTTTGTTGGTTTTCAGGATGATCTTAAATCTGACTTTAGTGAATTTGTGAAAACACGGCAAGAAGTTTTGAATATTTGTAACTGAATAGATTGTGTATGTTCAAGAACCACAAATGATTCTTATTGATTTTGACGGGTCGTTTTAACAATTGTACACAAATCAAACAGACTCACACTTAAGGACAAGTAGGTCATCATTATACTCACAGCCCACATCTTGAATTACGTTGACTCACACAGTCGTGTCACCCCTAGAGGGCGCCCGTATTTTTGTCGTTGTCAGGCGCATACTCAAAGTGACGGAAGTGGATACCAAATCCCTTGAGCAAGTGGTCCTTGGTAATTATATGGTGAGTGTCTTGGAGGCAAATTCTTCCCTCCCCTTGCACTGTGAGTATGACAATGTATGGATACTGACTCGGCGAGAAACTACTTTATGGTTCATAGATAGGGTTTCGTTCGGTGCGACAAATAGATAAACTCCCTCAAGAGACCTCTCAATCTTTAGAACAAAGATTTTAGGGATGGTTATCTTGCTCACTGAAGGGAAAAGAATGTGGATCTAATGACCCAACAGTGCAGAATACATTCCCTTAACACCTTTACTACAAGGGAGAGAAGCAAAAATGAAAAACTAACAGTTTCTAAAACTTATAGAGATGCATACAGCCATGGCAAGGAGAAACCAGAAAGATAATCAAACAAAGATGACACAGTATTTATGTGGGAAAACCATTTCAGGCAAAAAACCCACCACACAAAGTCAAATCAATTGTATCACAATAATGAATCGATTACATACAATATCCAGACTTCTTTGCTCAGCTCACAATCACCCAGAGAGATTCAAATCCACTGTTACAATGTTTTCACAACATACAGTTCAAAACCCTCTTCAAGATTTCACGTCCTTCTTGTTCTTCAGCTCGCGACTTCAACTTGCTCTGCAACTTCACGACTCAACTCAACTTGTCTAACTTCTAAGAAATAACACATCTCTCATCCAAATGTAACCGACTCAAAAGAGCAATGAAGTCCATCCTCAAATCACGCATTTGGTCGGATCTGACAGATCTCCTGCAACCAGCCATCATTGCATTCAAAGCCATTACTCAAAACGGTTGAGCTCACCACCCTTCGTTGACAAAGGCAACTGCCACAATAACTATCTTGGTATCTGTCCAATCACTATTCAACCAAGTGCCACGCGTCCAAGACCCATCAGCAATCGCAGCTGACAGAGCAACCAAAACGGTCAAATAGACATCGGGCGCGAACAAGACTTCAAGTCAAAAATAGCACTGCCGGAGTCAGAGTCGGAATAGGAGTCGAAACAGGATTCCACCAAAAATACACATTGCCGGAGTCGGAGTCAGAGTTGGAACAAGAGTCAAAACATGACCCCACCGAAATTACAGGTTCAGGAACCATTTCGGTTCTGCATGCGCCCACGGCAAAGAGGAACTCATCGAAAACAGTTTTGACTAGGTAAAGTCAACCCGGGGTCAAACCAAGATGGAAACATCGGAGTCGGAGCCGGACCCGGGGACAGAACAGAAACAGAAACGGGACTTTACCAAAAGTCCAAGATCAAGAACCAATTTGGTTTCGGTTCCGCCTCTGCCAACTGCAAGAAACAACAATCCAAAAATAGGACAAGGCGGAGGAAAACACCCTGAGTAGAATCCAAACATCCAGACAAACCTGATCGTAAAAGCAGGAGTCGGGCTCGGAGTCGGAACTGGAACTGAAATAGGAACTTGGCAAACGGACATTGCCAACTTCCAAAACTGGTTCCGCCTCCGCCAGAACCTGCAAAGCGAAGCGAGAAGGAACAGACGGTAGGAATCAAATTCAGAGCAGGAACGAGAACCGAAACTTGAAACTTAGGCAAATAGAACAATGCCTAATTCCATTCTGGTTCCGCCTTCGCCAGAGACTCGGAACTTAGGCAAATAGAACAATGCCAAGTTCCATCCTAGCTCCGCCTCCACCAAAACTTTGTAAACAACACAAAATCACCAAGGCATGAAAACGAGGACTTCAAGCTGGAAGTTGAGACATAATTTCTCAACACTCACTACCGTCAAGTTGGACTTTCATCAACAACTTGCATTTTTATTATAGTGGGTTGGAAAACCTGGCTTTGGTTGTTCCCACTTAGGTTATTCCCGTAGGGTGAGTACTTTTTCCCACTACGGCAGGCCTGTTAAAGGATTTAATAAAGCGTAAATGACATGAAGTAAAAGTGAATTTGGCACTTTGGTCACCCAGTCAAGGGGAGAGCATAAGCTTAATCACCAAAAGCACAACATATAAGTTTGTCTTGTTTTAAGCCCAAAAAGAAATTTTTTAATCTATGTGAAGGTGTTGCTTCACAAAAATCATGATGTTCTTTTTAACTTCTACTGTAAGAATGTAATGACTATCCTAGGATTGATAGATTTCTTTAAAAAAAACAAGAAAGTGACTATCCTAGGATTGATATATTTTAGGAACTTTGAAGTGACTATCCTAGATTGATCAATTTTAGTCCAACTGTGAATAAAAATAAAATCTGGTCGCAGATGCGTCAGATCTAGACTGATTTTACAAAAGCGCTGGAATATTGCCCCAAAGCGCTAAAACAGTTACCTGATGCGCTAGAACTCGAAAGCGCCGAAATAGGACCCCAAAGCGTCGAAGTTTGCCTTAGAAGCGCTAAATCACCCGATGCGCTAAAATAGTGACCAAAAGCGCTGAAACAATGACTGGAAGCACTAAAACCAAAAGCGCTAAAACAACGACCAAAAGTTCTAAAACTTTTAATGAAAGCGCTACAAGAAAAACACGTCAATAACCTGCGTGACACTTTTCCAGAAAATTGATAATTTTGATAAAATTGGGGTTAATGCCCCACGGTGGGCGCCAAATTGTAAGTGTGAATATGTGAATAAGATTAAAACACTTCTTAATACGACATTATATCAAAGATTAAACTAATTGAACTAATTCAAAACAGTAATCCATTGAAATAGTCATATTGCTCTCTATCTCCAAAGATTTATTAAATCTTGATTGCTCTCAGATTGTTTAAGCAAATAAGACTGTTAAAATGACAATTCAAATAATGAGATAATGCTAATGCAATACTAAATGATAAACAATGTAAACTAGCATATATGAAATAGATAATTGTAGCTACAGGAGGCAGCCATGGTTGAAAACTTGATTGTTTGATGCTTGAGGTGTGAATGCTTGATGCTCGATGCTAGAATTCTTGCAGAGTAAGAGTGCATAAGTTTAATTATCTGGATCCTTTTCTTGGTTCAATGAGGCTGTATTTATAGATTTCTTGGCTGTTGAAATGCACAGGGAAAGCTTTGAGAGGTTTGGATTCAATCTGAAGAATTGAATGGTGAGAGATGGAGGAGATTGAGAGAAAGATGGAGATTGTCTCTACCCATGAAAACACCAGGCAAGAGAAGAGGAAGAATTGATGGAAGAGGATTGAGAGATCAAATTCCAAATTTGTCTCCAAAACTTCTCGTGAAGTTTCAATCAATTAATTTTGAAATGATTTTGACATAAATTAGACATAGGATATCTAATTCATTTTTGAGAGAATATAGATGGAATATTCTTTGTGCTTTAATTCAAATATTTTGATTTATTTAAATTAGCAAAAGAGATAAATAATTTAAGAAAACGAACTATAGGATAGTTGTTTATTAAATTAAACAGAAGAACACGGTAATTAATCAATAAAGTGTTTTATCTTTATTTAATTAATTTAAGATGGATGTGATAGATTGAAATAGGGATTTGATAATTAAATTGAACAAAGTATTTAATTTTGTTTATTTAATTAAGATGAATATTAAATGTGAACTATATAAATAAATATTTCTATTTATTCAATAGTAGAGGAAATTAGGATAATTAATCAAATAATTTGTATTTAATTATCGGATGCTCCAAACCAATTTTAGGTGTATACAATAACCTTTAGGGGGCTTCTATAGACAAATAAAAAACTATTTACTTTCTTGATAGTAGTCAAGCCCCATGACCAATTTAACAAAGATTGAAAACGTACAAAATGAAGAATGTTGATGTAGATGTGGTTAAGATAGAATAAACTTGATTTGAGATTGAGACTATCATTGATGTTCTAAATGTGAATGTGAGGTGATTTATCTTGTTTAAAATGATCTAGGATGATGTCCTTCAATACATATTATAGAAACAACTAGAGAACTTCAGTGTTAGTTGATGAATAATAATTACATTCCTACATGGCTAGCATTAGAAAGGAGATTTGAAACTACCCACCAGATTAGAGCTCCTACCACAGGGTAAAGTGAACGTGGCTCCTACAATCTCCTCGATGGTGAGTTCATTATTGTTTGGATTATCGTATCATAAGTTGGGTTCTATATAGAGAATATAATTGTGTGGGTGGCATTTTCTATCAATATGAAGACCTACATAAGTGAAACAATTGTATTCTATAGTGATGCATTAAACATATAGGATAATAGGCTCGACATTAAAGTCAACTAATCAAATTAAATGTTCAAGCTATAGATTTATGACATCCACAAAAAGTGATATAAAAGTATAGAATATGAACTTTATTAAAAAAAATCCCTTTAACACTTTGTTTAAATAATGTAAAACAATAATTTAAATAATATAAAACAAAAGATAGAATATAATTTATAACAATAAAACATTTGTTAATCTTTTTTTTTTGTTCGGTAAATCACTGTTAAGGGGCAACACCCATCACGTTTGACTGGAGCTATGAACCAGTGAGACCACATACGGGGGACCTCATCCCAAATATTTCCAAACCCACCACTGCTCAAGTGATCTCGATGGTGTCGTAACTACCGACTTTAAGCATTCGCTCCACCGGTGCAAGCTGAGGTGATATCCTCTGTCACTGTTACCTTTTTTGACCACCTATGGTTGCTTTTTCCCTGCAGTAATCCCACAATCCACCATAGGATTTGAACCTTAGATAGCCCAATTGTTGCCCTTGCAACTTAAGCGTTGCACTGCGGGTCAACCCCCTTTAATCTAATATTTTTATCTACTTAAAAACGTGATTTTATTTTTTTAAAGCTACCAAAGTATTATAATTATTCATTTTATTTTCTTCCTTAATATTAAATAAAAATAAAAAACTACTTAATGAAAATAATTATCATTGAATCTATTTGCCTAAAATATTAGGCAAAGAACTCAAGTAACGGTCTAGATTCATTCCTCAAAGTTTGGAATGCAATTACAGTATTTCATACAAGAGTTATTTGATCCACTTTCAACAATTCTATTTGGACTATTTATTTATTTATTTTATTTTCCTTGAATAAAATATTTAAGGTATGAAGAACATCTTATTCAAGTTTTGATTGTCAAGAAATTAATGAATATTAAAATTAAAGAGCCATGTGGTTGTTGCTTGTTAATCACCTTCCTTCATCTATCGTTCAATTTGGCTTTCCACTCACTATGTTTGCTTGTTAGATACAAAATCTTTATGTCACTTCTCTATGAGTTGGATTGGAGATTGAAGTGAAAGGGAAATAAACAAAAAAATTATAGAACAATTAAGTTTAATGAATATTAGAGAATTGAAATATTAAATGCTAACTAAAAACTAAATATAAAGGATAATGGTATTTAGTTTTAGATTTGGTGAAGAATTATTTTGATATGACATTATAATTTAGATGTTTTCAAATTAGAAATTGATTTTATATCTATATCATGTGTTGAATTTGGCACAAACTCTACACTTTATAGTAGGTTGATTTTATGGGTCTACAACATTTCTATGGGCATGAATAAGATCCTTGGTTGTCAATTTGATCTAGTATAATGCACACTCTTGATTCTTGTTTTTCTTGATTCATTGTTGTTTTGTCTATTATTATGATTGGTGGTATTTAAGAATACCTTTAAAAAGTTGCTAGATCACTAGGGTAAATGTTCTCTTAAGTTAATGCCTAAAAAAATCAACTTTATTATTATACAAATAATAGTGGATATCGAGCTTCAAACATGCATTTGCTTCTAACTAATGATTATGTATATTTCTAATTCATTTTAGTGAACCTAACGTAAGTTTTTCTAGCTCGCGCTTCTTAAAATGTGTGAGGGTGAGACCAAATGTGAAATGAATGTGATTGAATGCATTTAACTATAAGGACAACAATAAATTGTGCAAATGTATGTATTGTCAACTTTAGATAGGAAGGGAATGATTAAGGGTTGAGTAATGTTTGAATTTGAATTTAAAAATTTTAGGGGTGAGATCCACATGTGCAAGATCGATCTCATGCCCATGGGATTGTCCTAGGACATGAAAATAATAAGTGTTAGAGTCATTCAAGGACTCAAGCTCCCAAGATCATTTTCAAAACCAAAAATAACCTTCTACTAGAGAGAAAATAATGATCACAAATTTGCAATAATGGATGCAAAATAATATTAGATAAAATGTGATCAATAGGCAATATAATGGATTGATTTACAAATGAGAACCCCTTGGTTATATAACGAATGTGATATATAGGATTACACAAGATCACGATAAATATCTTAACCTATGGAATGAGACAACTAATATTAAATGGCCTAAGACACAAGAAGTAAATAACATAAGATAAGACATAATTCCAACTAAGACTTCTAGAAAGATTCTTAGGACCTAAGTAAACTTAACATGTGAATAGAACTTACTAGTTGACTGGTTAGGTAAAACACCTTATTCACACCAACACCCCCTTAAGTGCAACTTAGGGAGGAACAAAATAATGAAAATGAAGTAAAGATGAGTCTTAGATATTAGTCCATGTTAGGTACCCATGCACAAATGCAATCTATCACAAAAAAAATGAGAATACCCACTAAAACAAAACTCCTCAAAAAAGAGATGAAAAAAAAATAGTATCATTAAGAATGAGGAGTAAAAACCATTTTAGGAAAAATTCCCCCCATAAGAAAGAAGAAGAGAGACCATGCAACCCCCCTCAACATAGAGTCTCTTGTAATGACAATAGATGCTTGATATTGAATGTTGAAGATAATCCAATCTTGTCAAACAAAATTCCTCCCCTTAGGAAGAAACAAAACCAAGATGGTATGTAAGATGTCTTCCCATTCCAAAAAGAAAGATGAAGGAATAAATATGATGAGTGATGTCTCTGAAATATGCTCAAGTGTCTTCCTATTGATGTCGAAAGTTGACCACTCCAAATAGGCATTCTAGGCCACACTGATGAATAAGATATAATCCAAAATCTACTACAGATGATTGTAGAACACAATCCAAAGATAAAGATATCTCCTTTGAAGATAAATAATCCTCCTCTAAATGTTGGCAAAAACTATCCATACTCATGTCAAACTATGAAGAATGATCATGAGGAAAATGAACAAGGGGTTTAGAGTGTTCCCTCACAACAACTAAAGAAGAATCATATCCATCAAAGAGAAGATGGATACAGTCAATGGTATCTCCCAAATATGAAATGTGGGACTCAACAAATAAACCTTCAATGTATGTCAAGTACACATCCCATGTAGCCTTATTTGGAAGACAATGTATATCCTACTGCACTAAATCATAAGAATCAAAAACTATGACAACAAAAGCATCATCAAATGCAACAAAATATGTCCAGGAGATGGAATATAAGGCTCAAGAACGAGGTCACATGTGACAACACCCAAGTTCAAGTAAATAAAATTCTCCTCAAAATCGTGGTCCACACTAGAAGTGTGATCAAAATCCAAAGGATCAAAGCCATTATCATCATTAAAATATGCAAAGATGTATAATCAAGCATCCCAGTAGCAATAATCTCTTTACTCTCCAAGAATCTAATTATAGTTGAATCAAGAGTGAATTCCATAGTCTTCCTTGCTCCACCATGGGTAATCTGATAGATGGAAAGAAGATTGTTTGATAAATGAGGTACACACAAAACATCATTGAAATTTCCCCCAATATCAATAGATCCCTTTCCAATTAAATTCATGTATGTATATTGTTTTCCATCAAAATAGGTGAAATAGCATTGTGATGCGGGGAAAGGGATTCCCTAAAGTTTTATATTTAAACCTAGGGTTAATGCCTTCCTTTTCCCAACACTACATTAGAAGGGGAGATCAACAAGATGAATAGATTGACTATCAACCACAAAGGTGAGCCAATTAGACCTGTATGGATTGGAAATGATTTGAAATGATTAACCTAATTGAACTATATGACCTAATAATGTAAATGCAATATTCAAAAAATGTACAGACGAAAATAGTAAACTAGAAGGATCTAAGAAGTACTAGATTTTTTGTACTTGTCATATAAATTTGAATCTAACATGTAGAGGAGGACACAAATGCCTAGGGGTGTATGGGTCACTGATGGGGGGTCCTAAAAATTATTTGGGGGTCCTTTGACGATGGATTTGATCTTTTGATTCCCAATTGTAGAGTTGTCAAAATGTCATCAGTAAATTTTGTAATTGATTTTTCATGGATTGACAACTTTTAGGGCTTTGAATGCAACAATTAACAACTTGCTTTCAATCCTTCTTCAATCCTCTTCAAACCTAAGATCTACACATTCACAAAGAGAAGATATGTTGGGCCATTTAGGGGCTTACCTTATTCAAACCTCGTGTAAGTGTTTCCACTTCCACAATGGCAATGTCAATGATAGGAATGATAATTGAAAGGAAGGAATGATGAAACTACAAAATGTTGCAACTCACCACCCTTCAATGGCTTCCTTGAAGGACTGAAGTCATGCATATCACCTTAAGGATTTGGATAATTCTTGTTTGAATCCTTGAATTCTTTGGAGACCTACAACAAGGGTTAGCCTTCACAAAACATGAACACGAATACACATAAACTTTGACATGATGTTGGATCTTGAATTGTTGCAATAATGCTCTGAAATGTTGATCTTGACTTTCTCTTGACAATAGTACTTTCTCATGAATTCTTGTTCTTGTTGTTAGATTTCAAATGATAAAATAACTAGGTATTTATATGCAATTGTGCTAATTTCTCAAAAATTAGATTCCAAAAGTAGACACTTAAAATTTGAATTCTGAATGTTAAAATGTCACCAACAACATATTAAAAATTGGTCCTCAATAAGATAGGGGGAACCACACGCCCATGGGCGTATGGGTCTTGACCCTGTCTGCTAGGACATTTAGTGTTGGGATCAAAACATTAATTATTTATTCATTCAATGCTTGCAATCCTTAAGAAAGTGTTAAAAATAGGCTTTGGAATGCATAATTTTAGGAAATCGGGAGCTTAATTAAGTCCAATAATTTAAGGGGAGCAACAATAGTGTGAAATTGTTAAGGGTGACAATTTCTTACACTACAAGCTCAAGACTCAAAATAAGGGAAAATGGAATGTGAAGATGTCATATGGTGAGATGCTCTTGAATCTAGAAGCCATCTTCTTGTTCCAAAAATTATGGAAGCACGAAGAGCTTATCCTTTATTTTAACCTAATTTAGTAAAAAAATCGGGCTCATGCAAGAAGTTGGGTCCACAAAATGTTCAAAAAGAAGTGTTTTTCTTGATTTTTTAGATTTTTACACAGTTGCACTAAATATTTGAAGCACTTACACATTGAATATGTGATTCTTGGAATGGGAATCCTCCTTTGTAAAATAATCTTGATTTTCATCCAGTAATGGAGCGGATGAAACAAGCTTGGGGGGAGAACTTTTTAGACTATGTCCAGTCAATGGATGGCATTTCAGGGAAAGTGACTTGGAAAATTTTGTTTGATTCCTCTTTGACTATGCAACAGTGTCTAGGTGTGCAAGAGAAGCTGAAGGAGTGTGAAGTATTTTTATCTGCAAAACTAGACTGGTTGGTATGGGCAACATCCAACAATGGTAAGTATATAGTCAGCCAAGGCTATAAGGCTCTTTGTTATAAGCCGAGCCAAGTAGGGTATCAGAGGGCATATTCTTTTTGTTGGGGCAGTGCAGTCTTGCCCAAAGCAGGAAATTTTGCTTGGTTGGCATTAAGGAAGCGTGTTCTGACAAGTGATCGTTTAGCAAAATTGAGAATAATGGAACCATTTAAGTGTGCATTTTGCAATAAGGAGGTAGAAGTGGGGGATCATCTGTTCCTTATTTGTAACTTTGCACATAAATGTTGGCAGTGGGTTTTGAATAAACTTAACTATTTAGCTCCTTTGCCAAATTCTTTATGGGACTTGTTCTAGATTTGGTTGATACTATACAAAACAAGTTTGTTTGCAAGTATTTGGAGAGTGGTGTCAGTGCTAGTGATTTGGAATTTATGGTGGGAGCGGAATTTAAGGATTTTTAGGAAAGTTGCATCCTTGGTAGAGGTAGTTTGTGGAAAAATAGAGAAAGCAGTTTCAAAGTCTGTAAATGCAAGTGTCTGAAAGGCTAAGGGAACAACTTCAATATTTACAAGCTAGGATGGTTTGATTATGAACAATTGGACGAGTTTGTAGTTGCTTTTTCCAAGTAGTTTGTTTCAGCCGCAAGTAGAAAATATTGACAGGAACATATCAAATGGAAGGCGCCGCAAGAAGGGTTTGTTAAATTGAATTTTGAGGGGGCTGCAAGAGGTAATCCTGGGGTATCAGGTGCGGGTATTTGCTTGAGAAATAAAGAGGGCAAGGTTGTAGTGGTAAAATCAATTCATTTACCTATAGGATCAAGTAACATGGCAGAGGCAAAGGTTGTTTTAATAGGGTTGGAAATTACGTTGGGGATTGGAATAACACATTTGCATATTGAAGGGGACTCGTTGGTAATAGTAAATGCTTGTAAGGTAAAGAGTATTCATAATTGGTGTTTGAAATATGTTCTTGCCAGATTTTGGGAGTTGCTTAAGAGGTTTCAATCTTATCAGATCACTCATACTTATAGAGAAGGCAATAAGTTGGCAGACTGTCTAGCTAACATGGGATGTGACAAGCACGAAATATTACTAACACAAGGTAGCAATAGTATTAAGAATTGTCCTCAATTAGAGGAAATTATCATGCAAGATGTTTTAAATTTAGACTAAGAGGAAGATCAATGCAGAAAGCAGGTCGAGGCGACGTGTCAAGCAACCGGAGCCCAGCAAAAGGAAAGAGAAGCATCTCGAAGGGAAGCTCTGATAGGATGCCACATGGCAATGGTCAGAAAGTTACGAGCGGTATCAAAACAAAAGGTGACCAAAATAATGGATGTCCAAAAAATCACCATGTGGAAAGCTCCCGGCAAAGGTAACTACGGTGTGGGCCCTATCCGAATAGAAAGCAGGTTGAGGCGACGTGTCAAGCAACCAGAGCCCAGCAAAAGGAAAGAGAAGTGTCTCGAAGGGAACCTCCGATAGGATGCCACATGGCAGTGGCCGAAAAAGTTGCGAGCAGTGTCAAAACAAAAGGCGAACAAAAATAACAGATGCCCAAAAAATTGCCACATGGAAAGCTCCCAGAAAAGGTAAATGCGGTGTGGGCCCCATCCGAACAAAAATCAAGTTGAGGTGACATGTCAAGCAACCAGAGCTTGACAAAAGGAAAGAGAAGCATCTCGAAGTGAAGCTCTAATTGGACGCCACATGGCGATGGCCGAAAAATTTGCGAAGCCACGAAAGAAAGAAAGACCGCGAAGGAAAAGAGCGTTGGACCTGAAATTAAGGGTTAATTCTCTTATTCGAGAAGAAATGCACGCTCAAGCACAAGAAGAACACAAGCCATCGTAAGCCAATTTTAAGGAAATGCAAATGAAAGTGTCACCCGTGCACGACTGATTTGAGGCCCGCCTTTTCCTAGAGTGACTGTTGGAGAATGAGGAGTGTATGAGCAGGTCTTTTAGCTAGCAGAGGGCTTGGAGCTCCAAGATGAAAACTCTGTGAATGGAGATTTCATGGAAGAATAGCACCTACATTTTGGCAGGATTTCATTATTTTGAACATAAATTCTACCGGTTTTTTGCTTTGAAATATGTTATAATAGTTTTCAGATAGTAGTATGTATATTATAGTCTATATAATTCCAGTATCAGTTGCATGGGTGAATTTCAAAATAGAAATTTGAGGGGTAGTAGACTAGATTTTGATATTTTGTATAATCTGCACCAACTTTTGAACTTGAACCTTTGAAATATGTAGCTATTTTATTATATATAATATATATACAGGCTCCCATGCCTTTCGCCTAAGAAAAATAAAATTATACAAATTAATTTTTAATAGGCTTGTATAAAAACCACTTTTAAAAGTCATTTTTTTAGGACCATACCATGCAAATGTATGGACACCATAATTTGACCTAAATAAAAGCATTTTTCTTATTCCTTTTGGGGAAATATGTGTAAAAAACTAAATATTGATGAGCATATTTTTATAATTTGTTTCTAATTTTTTTTTATTAACTTTTTATTGGCCCTAATTTTTGTTTTTGAAAACCCTCATATACAAACACCATAATTTGACCTAAACTAATCATTTTTTGAATTTTTTCATTGTGTAGAGAATTGCTTGTAGATTGATGCCATAATATTAAAAAATAATAATAAATTAAAAGTTATTAAAAAACTAAAAAACCTTGGCATTTCAAGTCTATAGACCAGTTTCATTAGAAATTAATTAGAAAATATAAAACATAATCCAATTATAAATATATATATTGTAATTAGGGTTAAAATATTGAAGGTTAGGCTATAAAGCATATAAATCAAACCCTAATAAACAATGAAGCACAAATAAGCATAAAGACATAAAATATAAAGCAATATTACGAAATCTTCATGCCACCATTGATTCATCTCCATTGCAATTCTCCATTTTGCTTGAATAATATAATTGCCCTTAGATTTTGAGTATGCAAATAGGCCTTTGACAATGACTAAGCAAAATATTGAAGATATTATATGACTATGGATACACTTGACTTGATGTTGATAGACTTGATAGCAAGATGACTCTAGCTAGCTTGTAGATCCTCCAAGATGCTTAAGATGAAGAAATGACAATGATAGAGGTCTTTTATAGGAAAGATAATTTTGAATGAAGGGCTAGGATTAAAAGCTAATAAGACATGTTAATCAATGGCCAATATTGAAAGATGTAGTATGGACTAGGGTTAGGGCAAAATTAGGGCAAATGATAAGGATTGACAGTCAAGATTAAATTATAAATAATTTAATCAAGGGTGGAGGTTAATTGAGACATGGATAGATAAAGACTTGATGTGGAAGACAATATTGGCACAAACAAAGAGGTGATAGGAGATTAAATAATAATAAAATTATTTAATCTAGGTGGCCAACGAATAATTAAATAATTTAAAATAATAATTGAATTATAGAAGAATGTGATAAAGAGAATCTTTTGAATTAAATAATAATTTAATTCAAAATTCAAGAGAGTGGACCAAATTAAATAAATTTTAATGAATAATTAAATAATTTAAGATAATTATTTAATTATAAAACAATGTGACAAAAGGAATCCTTTGAATTAAATAATAATTTAATTCAAAATTCAAGAGAGTGGACATTTAATTTAGGAGAGAAGAGACTAATGAATAATTAAATAATTAAAATAATAATTAATTATTTAATTATAGTGAAAAGTGGTATAAAAATTAAATAAATAAAAATTTATTTAATTTTAGAAAGGAAATGACTTAATTAGTGATGTAATTAAATAAATAAAATTTATTTAATTAATCAAGGAGGAATAAAGAAAGAAATGAAATAATGAAATAATTAAAATTATTTAATTAATAGAAGACTTGTGACTTTAGAAAATAATTAATTATTTAATTATCAAAGACAAAAGAGGAAATGATGGAGAATTTAGAAGTCACGGGCCTAGGACAATTTTTAGTGTCTAAATATATATTTGAAAAATAGACATCGTGTTATATAATGGGTTTTAATTTCATAAAGCAATTCTAGAAAAAAAACCAGTCAAAACATATTGCCAAAGTCAGTTATTTCACTTGGCATTGCCTTGCAGGTCCAAGGCTAAGGGTTGGCTTACCAAACCTTTCTTGAATCTAAAACCAAAGGAAAAGGTTCTTTGAAAATTGAAAATTTATAGAATGGGTGCCCATTTTGAACAGGTGTCCATTTCTATTATAACCATTTTTTCCACAAATTGGCAAAAAATGACTTACCACCTTTTTTTTTGTAACATTCTCTTTTTGCAGTATGAGCCATAGGGACATTTTCTATGATTTTTTATCCAATTTTGTATTATGCAATCTCTTTTTTTTTAAAAGAGGGTAAAAATTTATTTCATCCATAAAAATACCTTTACAAAGTAGTCATGGCCCAAAACAGGCCCCCAAAGAAAAAGTCAAACAACCAAAACCAGCAAACAACTGTAGAAGAATAAATCACACAACAATCCCAACAAACAAAAACATCACACAACCACATCCTCCAAAATAAGTTTCTCTAACTTCTTAAAATAATCCTAGGGTAACTGCTCCTAGCCTTCAACCTGCCAGCCATCACCATCATCAGAAGACCATTTAGACAAACAATCAACCACCCTGTTCCACTCACGTGGGATGTGAGTAAAGGAAATAGACTCAATCTTGGAGCTCATACAAAGAATATGCCTAACAACTAAAGCCAAATTCCAATTATCCCCCTCCAACTTCTGCTTAGTCAGCAAATTGACAATGACTTGGGATTTGGATTCACAAATGATCTTATGCCAACCAAGAGCACAAGCTCTCTTGATGGAAAAAATAATCTCCAAACCTTCCATGAAGTTATTATTTTTTTTCCCCTTATGCATAGAAAAAAATAAGATGGCCTTACCAGAGCTATCCCTACCAATTCCACGAATCCTAGTAAGTCTAGGATTACCACGAGAAGAGGCATCAATAATAATTTTTAAAGAATTTTCAGGAGGAAGGGACCATTCGCCATCCCTCTGAACCTTATTTTTGACAGGCAACCCCTTCACACACAAAAAGTGCCAAACACCTACCCATGCAAACCCAAACTATTTGCAATCTCTTCATCTCCCTTCTCCAAAGAGAATGACACCTTACATTTAGCCTCCACAATATTTTGAATCATGAAAACAACTCTCTACCAAACCCATTGAATCATAAGCTTACTTCCACAAAAGATCCTACAATTCCTCTCAATCCAAATATGCCAGAGGATGAAATCCAAACCAATGTTCCAAACAATTTGGAGGAAAGAAGCTTGTGTCAGAGGTCTCCCTAGGCTACTCTAGAATTCAAACAAAGAGGAGGAATGTACACAAGGATGTCTCCAGATACCCCACCAAAGGTGTCAAATTAGCTTAGAAAAAGGACAGTGAAAGAACAAGTGGGATGAGTCCTCACAGCAGCCACAAAGAACACATACCAAAGGACCTTGAAAACCCCACTTCTGAAGATTATCCCAAGCCAAGCATCTATTCTAGGTAAATTTCTACAAGAAACAATTACACTTGGGTGAAGAAAACTTGTTCCCAAAAAAAATCCACCACAAGACTTCCCACCCCCCATACTTTCGAGAAATCAACTCCTGGTAAACAGTAGCCACCATATGAACTCCCCTAGGATCATAGATCCAAGCCAAAATATCTCTCTCCCTAATTGAGCAGCACATTATTCCATCAATAATATTCCTAAGCTCAAATTGATCCTCTTCCAGACCCCCAATAGACCTTACATTGGTGTCATTCCATCTAGACACTTCCACATGCCCACAAAATTGGATAGATTTGAAGTCCTCAACTCAAGACCAACCAATCTCCAAAAAGCGATGAAAAAGATCCTAAAAATTAGGATACTTTGACATGATAGGTGAAAAACCATCCCAAGTATCATACCAAAAGAGATCATCATAACCCCTATTACAAATCCAGAATAAGCCATCCTTAATCAATTTGGCACCCTTTTTAAGATTTTCCCAAATCACAGAACCCTTACCCAAAAGCGAAAACCGAAAGACCTCATCCTTCACCACCCCCTTCAGGTATTTATATTGGAAATAATATTGGCCCAAATATGATCTTGTTCAGTAGACCATCTCCAATATAGCTTAGTCGCTAAAGCTAAACCCGTAAAATTGGCTTGTCGTACTTTGAGGCCTCTAAACTATTTTGATCTAAAAATAATCTCCCATTGTTGCAAGTATGTGTACTTAGTGATATCATTTATGTAAAAATTATTATGTTTGTGTTGTCATCAATGTCAACTGGTAATGGTTAAAAAATTATGATAATGCTTTGATTAGTTTCATTATGTTGTCATTAGTAAGTGTTACTAGTGTCAACCTCTAGTGTTGCTTTGATAAGCTTTTGTTTGTGGATGTTGTTTGGTTGAGTTGTTGTGTTGCAGTTGGTTTGGTGATGATGATTAAGTGTTGAAGATGATTATAATGTGTTTCTGATGCTTGGTTTCCAAGCGCTTTTGAGAAAATTTGAATAAAAAAGGAAACAGTGTATTGTGGAGGTGTTTCGGTATACAAAGTGGTGTTCTGGTTTTGCTCCACAATTATTTTATGTTGAAGATATTCTTGTGTGGTTTCAATATGATGATTAGAGGTGTTCATATATGTTATATCCAGAGTTTCTTGGCTTGGATCATTGTGCAAAGAAAGTTGTGTTCACTAGTGTGTGAACTATATTGCAATGGTGTATGGGAGAAATGGTTTTGCTTTGCATTTCTTTAAAGTCTGGTTTTTGGTCTCACAGTTTTGGAAGTGTGCTAATAAAGTTCATATCTACCTTTAGCTGACCATGTTCATGGTTTGGTGCTCCACAAGCTGATTTATTGAGTTACAATGTGTGGAAGATTATCTGGGCATACAAAATGAGTATATTCTTCAAGTGTATGATGTTACGAAGGATTTATTGGATATCACGGTGTTGATAGAATATTCAAGATTATGTGCAAGTTTTGTGTGTGTTTTGCACCCTACCTCTTAGTTACCAGGTTAACTTTACCTTGTAATTAAATATGATGATAAATGTTTATCAAAAATTTAATATGTTGGATAGGAGAATGAAATATTGAAATGTGTATTATGATGTTATTTATTTTGAAAGAATGATTATGTTTTATATTGATGGAAGATGCAATGAATGAATATGTATTATGATATGAATACATCAATGCTTTGATGATGCAAATGATTTATGATGTTAATGTATTTCATGTGAACGACTAACTACCTAAGTGATGTACTAAGTTGAATGCAGGAATAGGTTTGAACCTCCAGAAGAGATGGGAAGTATCACTTAGGAGAGGAGCCTGGTCTGGTAACCCTTAATAAGCTTAACTGAGCATACACACACTCAAGTCCTAGATTGTATTAGTTGAGTTGGGTTAGTTTTTGGAGTTGGGTAAGTAACCTTCAATCTTGTTGTGCATGATTTAGAAGAGGTTATGACCTTGTTTGTGAATGTTCTCGATTAGGGTTATGTTATTGAGTCTCTTTATTGGGTGAGAGTTCTTCTTCATGTGTTTGTGTTTAAATGTACATATCAAAGTAATGATATATAATACATGTGTGTGTGTATATATATATTAATATATGTGTATGTAGTCACATTATGGGAAACGTACAAACATATATATTAATATATATATATATAAATATATATACATTGTTATTATGTGGTATGCATAAATATATGTGTATGTATTCAAATACACACCTTATATATATTATGTGATTAATATGTAAATATATATAAATTAAAATAGCAACGAATATATCTTGTAACCATACAAACACAAGTTATATTTGTAAATTAGCACTAGCGACAACTTTCGATTTCCTTTGATGTCGAATAATTGAAATTATATCTCCCATGTGTTAAGACATTTTGATCTACTCTATCTACTTTAATATCAAACTAATGTGTCCTTGCATTTGCACATGAGCTCACTCGAAATAAGTTGCCTTGCAACCTTTAGAGACTCATAACTTCATTGTATCCTTACAACCTTTAGAGACTTATAGTTTCATTATATCTTGCTTTTCTTGAAGGATATTTTTTGCTAACTGAGGATAAATTTGAATTTTGTTAGCATCATTTACTATGAATAATTCTTGGCTATCACATCCCAAGTTTTCTATACAATTCGCTAATCTATTACCTTCACAATAAGTGTGCGTGATTAGGAAATCTTGAAACTTATCTAGAAAATTCAAAACTCTTTACAAAATGTAACTAAGATTCCAATTGTGAATTTTCCTCTCTTTACAAGCATTAATAATTAATGAATAACCCCCTTCAACATGTATCCTTGTTATACCCAACTTTAGTGCTAGTTCCAACCCCTACAAAATCGCTTTTGCCTCAGTAACATTATTAGTACCTCTTGGAATATGCAATGAACTTATAGTGATTACTTCCCTAGACAAATCTCTAATGCATACGCCTGCTCCTAACTCACCCGAATTACCTCTGGAAGCTCCGTCAAAATTGGTCTTTGGGGGCCTTCCATCTAACTTTACTTCTATCCACCTTCTTCACATTACCATTAAATAGACTTCCATGAAAAGGCAATGCTATACTCTTCTAGTTTTTCAAAATTAAATCATCCCAGCTTGAAAATATAGAACCAGTGCTCTTATGCTTCTGAACAGTCATATTTACAACTTCAGATATTGCCTTTTCAATCTTTGCATTTGTATCTTCAATCGATGACAAAAAAAAATTAAAATGCGCATATTCCGCTCCCACCAAATGTTCCATATGACTAATGCAGGCACCACTTGCCAAATACAAGAAAAGAATGAATATTTGTAAATAACTAGCCAACTTTGAAATCAATCCAAAATTGTGTTTGGAAGGGGAGTGGACAAGTTTAACTTCTTCAAAATAAATGCCCAACATTGTTGTGCAAAAGTCCATTGAATGAGTAAATGATCTGCACAGTTTCTAACACCTCTTCACATAATGGACATTTGAATGGATCTACAATTTTAAATTTTGTTAGTCGGTCACTTGTCAGAATTTTCTTCCTTAAAGCTAACCAAGCAAAGCTCCCAACCTTAAGAAGAATTTTATTATTCCATCAAAATGAGTAAGTTCTTTGGGATACCAATTGACCTCTTGTTTGGCTTAAAGCTTTATAACCTTGTTTGACTAAGTAATTACCTTCTTTAGATGTTTCCCATACAATCCTATCAGGTTTAGGTGAAATATATACCACTCTATCATTTAATATCCTAAGAAAATTTTCCAATACACTTTCCTAGCTATTTGATCTGTTATTTTAAACTTTATGGGTTAAAATGAAATATTTATATATATTATTAAATTATGATATGCAAACAAGTGGGAAATAAAGAATTAAATTAATATTTAATTATTCGATTCATTTGTGTGTAAATCATAAGATATGATTTATAAAATTATAAAAATAAATTAATTAATTTTATGAAGTGGAATGCAGTTACGAATGGGAAAAGGGTAATAAACAAATTAGTTAGAGTTAACTAGAAGAGGGGATTTTGGTTATTTTTTCTAGAGAAACTAATCTTGCTTCTCTAGGCCGGGAATAACCTTTTGGTGCTGAAAAAATAAGTCTTCTTTTGATTTTGGGAGCTTGAGATTGGGGTTTTTACTGAGGTTGTTGGATTCAGAAGAGTTTAGAGCTGTAAATTTGCAAATTGAATCTTTGAAAGAAAGTTGGAGCAGCAACTAGAATTCAAACCTGGCATCAAATTTCAGCTCAGCCAATTGAATTAGTTGAGGTTCCTTTTTCTTGTAATCCCTTCTTCTCTATTGGAAATCAATGCTTGAAATTGTATGGTGTTTGAGATAAGTGTGCTTGTATTTGTTTGAGTTCGATAGGGAAGAAACATTTAATGTATTTAATAACATTTCTATAGTATTTCATGTATATTATTTTGTGTTTTTCTTGTAATCTTTGTTTGCCTGTGATTGAGTTTATTGTACTTCTATTGCCATCAAAATTTGCTTGGAATCTTTATTTGAGATTTCCCTCAAGAATTCAATTTGTGCTTGACTGAATCTTTCTCTCTTGGTTATGATATTTGTGGTGGTAACAAATCTGTGTAGGCACCCTCTTCCTGCCTTCAAATTTTTACATATTTCATGCCAGACACTTCTTTCTGTAATGACGCCTTATTCTAGCTTGTAGGAAAGTTATATTATTAAGATGATGATTGAGTTTCGAGTTATGTTTTCAGTTTCCTTGCTCTTTGATGGTTCATCGTAGACTCTCTTGAAATAAAGGCAATTGATTTTGAATGACCATTTTACTCTTTTAAGTGTTTTCCCTGATCATATAGTCATCGTCTGTCAGTGCTTGAGAATTGGTGGTTTGTTGTTGATTTATCTGATAAGTGGGTTATTCCTAGGATTTTTCTGATCCATGGGATAGGGGGTAACCTAGATGTAAAGTATGAATAGTCATAAAACCAAATCGAGCTATGAAGTTGGGTGAACATGTGACATCCACTCTAAGTTCTAGGTGATGAATACTTTGGCCAAAGTAGTGTAAGTAGCCACTATTTACACTATCAATTTCATTGTGATTCAAGATTACATACTAGGCAAGGGATATTCATACATGTAAGTTTTAACCATGGTATGACAATTCTAGAAACGTATAGGACACCAAGCTCAAAAAAGGCTAGTATTATGAGGTTATCAAACCAATCTCGTTATCGAAGGGTAGGGCCATCTTACCAATTAGGTAGATGTATGGGGGACCGTAGTAAGTTTGTGGCTAGCGAAAAAGTGCTTGAGTGATGCTTCTCCCCATCAATTGGTAGCCAAGATTTGAGAGGCCCTACCTGGACCTTTTGCAATTTATATATTTGGTAAGTTTGTTTAAGCTATGTATGTAAACTTGTATATATCTCTACGGTAATTATAAATATGAAATGTTATATTGGAATTATGTATCATTGTTACTTGTATTAATGAAAGGAATTCTTTTGTATGCAATGGGAAAGATTGAAATATGTTTCAAATGTGCTTTTATTATTCAAAGGAAAAGAATTTTTGTATTTCTCTTAAGGTGAGATGCATAAACTATTCACTTGTGGGTAAAACATAAAAAAATTTGTTGTGTAGAACAATGGTCATGTTACAATGTGGTATGTGAATCATCTTTGGATTTAAGGAAGTGTGTGCTTAAATTTTTAATGGTATTAACACAATTTCGACTGACCTTGGGTGTTTACACTAATTATGGATTTGCTTAGGTGATTGTAGAAGCATGGTGTAGCATGTATGAGTAGATTTAGGTCCAAATTAAGGAGTATTGTGGTCTTCCTTCATTCCTTTCCACCGCACAAATGTTTTAGTGCTGACCCAATTTGAATTTGCATGGTTGAAGTGCATAGTCGACCTTGGAGAATGTTTTCAAGATTGAAGAAGGTATAAATAAGTGTTGTGTTGATGGAGGATTGGTGTGTAGTGTGTGATACAAATTGCAAAAGTGTGAAGTGTAGTGCAAGCTTTAATGAGTTAGACTACTAGAAGTAGTGAACAAAAGGTGTCTACAATCTTCAGAAAGGTTGCAAATGTGTTGGTGATGTAGTGGAATTTTTTGTTGCATTGAGATGGATTTCTCATTGTAACATTCTTCTTTTTTGTAATCTAGTAGTGAGCCCTTCTTTCTTTTGGGTAGTGAGCCCTCCAATAGTGAGCCTATTATATTCAATATTTCAATAACTTTATATTGTGAGCTAATCCTCATTGTGGTTTTTCCCTTCTTGGTTTTTCCATGTAGATCTGGTGTTTTATTATGCATGGTGTTGATGTGTTTCAATTTATGTTATTTTCTTTCATGCTAAATCATTCAAACAGATTAAGGTTTAATTAATTTGATGTGGATCTGAATGTTTATGAGGATTTTGAAGTTTTAATGTACAACCAATTCACCTCCCTCTCAATTGTCTTGTGTATTCAACAATTGGTATCAGAGCAAGGTTCCTTGGAAGAAATATTAACCGCTCGAGTTAGATTTGGGATGGTGCATAAGAGAGATGCTCCTCTATTTGATGGATCAAATTATGCATCCTAGAAGACAAGGATGGAAGGTTTTCTGATATCTCTTGGATATGGAGTTTGGAAGTCTGTTGTGATTGGATACACTATGCCTACAAATGGTCTAAGAATTGATGATGAGATCAAGGCTTATAAGAATAATGGGAAAGCAAGGTATGGTCTTTTGAGTGGTCTTTACAATAGTGAACTTGTGAAATTTATGAATCTTAAAACTACTAATGAGATATAAAGAAAGTTGGAAAACATTTATGAAGGAGATGATAAGGTCAAGCAAGCTAAGATGCAAAATCTAAAGATCATGTTTGAAAACATGCAGATGTCAGAGGATGAAAACATTACAAGCTACATACATGAAGTGGACAAAGTTGTAAATTCCATCAGAGAGTTTGGTGGAAATCTTGAAGATGATGAGGTGGTAAAAAAGGTATTGAGAACTCTGCGTAAAGCATATGGTCATAAGGTTTCTGCTATTGAAGAATTTCATAATCTAAATAATTACTCTAGAGATTAGTTACTTGTAACTTTAACTACTTTTGAATTAAGAGAGTTTGGTTCAAGTAATACAAAAGTTGAGACTACATTTAAGGCTATGAAATCAGAGAAGATTAAGGAATTAGATCAGGATGATCTTGATGATGTTGAAGCAAACTTTGTGAGGAGAATGAAAAAAGGTAATGGTGAGTATAGAGGTATGTTGCCTTTCAAAATTTTCAGTTGTAGAAAGATAGGTCATTATGGTTCAAGATGTCCAAACAAAGCTTTGAATGACAAGAACAAAGAAAACAAAGGTAAACCAATTAAGAAAAAATATTATGTTTGAGGAGGTGTCAGTATATCCGATGATGAATCTAACTATGGGGATGATGAGGATAGTGAATTATTTTTCATGGCTATAAAATTTGAATCTAATTTTGCTAAATTTGAGAGATGTGTGAAGGAAAGTGTTTCAAAATTAGGTCATAATGCTATGGTGGCTGCTTTTCATGATAAAGAGGAGAAAAAATATTGGATCATTGATAGTGGATGCTCAAATCATATGACCAATGAAAAAAGTTTGTTAGACTTGAGAAATATAAAGGAGTTCTAGTTAAGTTTGGTGATGATACATCTGCTAAGATATGTGGAAAAGGTTCTATTAGTTTTGATGGAAATCATAAGAAAGATGATGTTCTTTATGTAAGGGTTTAAGGCATAACCTCTTGAGTGTTGGAAAAATGTGTAGCAAAGGATATAATCTTATTTTTCAAGATGATGGATGTGAGATCAAAAAATCTCTAGAACTATGGTTGTTGCTGGAAGAAGGGAAAATGGAAATGTTTATCAACTTAAAGGTGTTGATGTTCATTGCCTTATAACTCAGATTAATGAAATTTGGCAATGGAATAGAAGAATGTGTCATATCAACTTTGATAGTATAGCGAGGATTAGTTTAGTTCAAGTTGTGAGAGATCTACCAAAGATTATAAAGCCTATCAATGATGTCTACAAGGAATATCAAATTTGGATGCAAGCAAGAAGAAGTTTCAAATTCAAAGATCAATCTACTACAAGATTGTTGGATTCGGTGCATACAAACCTTTGTGGTCCTACCAAAGTAATAAGTCTTCAAGGTAACAAGTATTTTATGCTATTGATTGATGAATATATTAGAATGGCATGGGTTACTTTTCTCAAAGAAAAATCATAAGCTCTAGATAAGTTTAAATCATTCAAAGTTATAGTTGAGAATGAAATAGATATGAAAATCAAGTGTTTGAGGTTTGACAGAGGTGGAGAATTCACCTCCAATGAGTTTAATAGTTTTTATGAGAATAATGGAATAAAGAGGCATTTATCTACCTTTAGGACTCCTCAGCAGAATGGAGTGGTTGAAAGGAAGAATATGACTATTCAAGAGGTTGCAAGAACAATGATGAAAGAGGAAAACCTATAAAAATTCAATTGGAGAGAAGCAATTCATGCTATTGTCTACATACTTAACAGAGTTCAAGCAAGACTAAATAGTGCAAAGACTTCCTATAAGTTGTGGTATGGAGGGATTGCTATTGTCAAATACTTCAAAGTGTTTGGAAGAAAATGTTATATTAGAAGAGATGAAGAGAACTTGGGAAATTTTGATACAAGATCTGATGAAGGTATCTTTCTTGGATATTCTACAAGAAGCGAAGCTTACCAGTGTTATAACAAGAGGTTGAAGAAGATTGTTGAGAGTGCAAGTATGTCAAAGTGGATGAGGAATTAGAGAAGAATTTTGTGGTGATAAATGGATATGAATTAGATGAGTCCTCTAGTAGCAAAAATGACAGAGATGAAGGTAAGGAAAAGTTCAAATTAAAGAGGAAGAAGCTCCAGAAAGGATCCATAAGACTCCTAAGTATGTGCAAAAGAATCATTTTGAATATCAAATAATTGGTGACAAAAGCAAAGGTGTGTTGATAAAGAGGAAAGTTGCTATTGTAACTGAGGGTAAATTTCCAAATTAGTCTTAAATAAAAAATAGAAATAAAACCCTAGCTTAACTATGAAGAACAATGGAGGAAATAATTCAAATAAAAGAACAATGTTACCCAAGCTCTTCAAAAACTCCATGAATCACCTCCATAACCCTTCTCCATTTGCTGCAAATGTATTATTTACCCTCAGATTTTTGTGAGCAAATATGCCTATGACTATGACCTAGCAAATATTGAAGAATTTCTATGAAAAATGTAAGTAAAACTAAATCCTACATGCAATGAAGAAACCTCCAAAATGACAATGTTAGCCTCAAAATGCAAAGTCTAAAGCATAAAAGATGTGTAAATGAAGTGTGTGTGTCCCACAAATGAGGTTGACCTTGGCATTTTATAGAAATGTCAATTTTGAATGGAAGGCCAAGATTAAAATTTGAGAGATGCCCTAAGATCAAAGGTTGTAAATGCATGTGACAACCCCTAATTAGGGTTAGGGCAACAATGCAAAATGGATGGCCAAGATTTGATTTTGAGAAAATCAAATCAAGGTTCAGAATTACATGTGACAAGAGGATATTGGGCACAAATTTTGAGGTTGCTAGAGGGAATTTAAAAATTTGATTATGAGAGGGAGAGTTGACCTTTAAATTAAAAATTAATTTAATTCAGAAGTGGTGGGCCATGTGACAGTAAATAATAAATTAAAATGATTTACTTGGAAAGAGGGAAATTGCCAAATGGAAATTTAAATAAATGATTTTATTTAAATTTAGAGGAAATTTCAATAGGACAATTTAAATTGGTGGTGGGGTGTTTGGAAACATCTGTGTGTTCATGCATCTTCTCTTGTGGAGCTCTGAAGTAGTCTAGGAAGGCCCCCCTCCCAGGCATCTTTTCTCTAGATTTTGTGGAGCATTGGTCCTACCTTCATCCTTTGGAAAATTTGGTTGGAAAGGAATTGTAGGATTTTTCATGGAGAAAAGAAGATGGCTCAACAGGTTTGGCACAAAATTATTGGTATGATCCAGGAGATAGTGGAAGCTAAATGTGAAGTGGCCCTTCTATTGGAAAGAAGTGATGATGAGATTGGGAATAGATTGGGGGTGCAGGGGTTGACTCCAATCTCTGCCTGTGTTAGAAGAGGGAGGAGAGCAAAAAAGAAGGTTCAAAGGGTTGGCAGATGGACGCCTCCTCCGACGGAGTTTCTGAAGATTAATACTGATGGTTCCTCTCGAGGCAACCCAGGGCTTGGTTGTATTGGTGGAATTGGTAGAGATGGTAATGGTTCAGTCATTTTTCTTTTCTCCATCCATACTGAGCAGAATTCTAACAACCTTATGGAAGGGCTGGCGATTCTTTGGGCTATTGAGTGTGCTTGCACCTTGGGTTGGCGTAAGGTTATCTGTGAATTTGATTCGTAGATTATTGTTAATTTGTTGCTTGAGAAAAGGGTTCTTGATGTTAATTGGTAGATTGCGTTGGTGGTTAGACAAATTTTGCAGAGGTGCTCTACATTGGAAGTGGTGTCTTTTGTCCACATTCCGCGTGAGTGGAATAGGGCAGTTGATTTTTTGACCAAGTGGGCTTCTAAGCATGAGGATGATTGGAGGATTGAGGGGTGGAGACAATTATCTCCTGAGTATGTTCTTGAACTTGAGAGGGTCATTGTTGATGATATGGAGGGATAAGTTGTTGATGGTTGGTGGGTTGGTGGTCTTGTTTGTGCTTGATGTTCTGGGTTTTCCCTTGTGGGAGCTTACGGGCTCCCTCTTTCTTATGTACTATTAATCTTCCTATTTCAATAACGTTTTTACCCTTTTTATAAAAAAAAATAGGACAATTTAAATAATTAATTCTAATTATTTAATTTTGGAGGAAATGGATAAAGTGGCCAATAATTAAATAAACTATGGGGAATTTATTTAATTATGAGAAGACATTAGAATTAGAGACGTATTAAAATAAATAAATAAAGTTTATTTATTTAAATAATCAAGAGGAAATAATGGATTTAATTAAATAAATTTAATAATTTACTTAATTAAAGAGGACATAAGGAATTAGTGGTGTATTTAAATAAAATAAATGTAATTTATTTATTTAAATAGTCAGGAGGAATAAAAGATGTGAATTAATTCTTGAATTTGGACAAAATGACATAATTAAATGTTTTAATTATGTTAAGAAGAAATATGAGGAAAATCGAGTTTGCAGGCTTAGGTCAATTTTATGTGTCTACATTTTGCCCCTCTTTGTCATAATGCAGTTTATCACATTGAGGCAAAGAAAACTAATCAAAAACATGCCCCAGCGAAGAAGGTACAGAGCATCCATGCCCCCTGGGGAAAATTTGTGAATTTTGGCCTGAAGCCGAAAATATTTGGAAAGTGTCCCGATAAGTCAATTTGAGGACCAAAAAGTCAATGGCACAATCAGTTTTAATATCTGATGAAGTTAAGGTAGTCAAAAGTTCAGTCAAACTTGGTCAAATGAGCCTCTAATAATAACCCTTTGGGTAAAACCCTAATTTTCAACCTATAAATAGGTTTGAATTTAGTAAAAAGTCATTTCATTTTCACTTTTATCCTTTGAGATTTGGAGAGCTCGGACCTAGGAGACCTTGTGTGAAGATGGTGATTCTAGTGACAGATCATCACGGATATCAGGTGCAGACCTTCTAATGGCCAAAGGGCGTAGAGGTACCAGTATGTACCCCTGTCCCGCTTTGTAAGCATTTTTAGGGGTTAAAGTTAGGGAATCAGATGCGTTACGATGCATCTGCATTCGCATAAGACCCATTCGTGTTCACATTGCACAAATTTGATGTGTCGCAACACAAATGTAAGGGATAGAGTAGGGTTAGGTTCATAATGATGCAAATCCAAGGCCTCGAGACACAATCGTAAGGTCATGTGATGCACTCGTTGAATTGCAACGTATATGTTAGACCGTGTGATGTAAATGATTTAAAATTACGCAACTAACTTGTGAAATGATGCAGGTGCTCTAGAGTGATGCATTTGAGAGTCCAAACGATGCAATCACATGGACGCGACGCATATGTAGGATAAAATGACACATTAACTTGCCGCGACACATTTGACTTTGACTAAAGTTGACTTAGTTTAGGTGTAGTTTTTTAGATACATTTGATTAGATAGATGATAATGATGATGTTCAATGATGTGTTAATTCCCATTTTTGTATGTGCATAAACGATTACCACCTATTTGTACGCGCAAGTTCAGGTCGACCACTTATGCATTCAAATATCAGTTGCGAGATAGAGAGCGGAGACGACTGATTCAGCTAGGATTGTACTATGTTACCTATATGCCCATTATCTAGGCAAATAGGGGTCTTTTGATAGCACTGGTCAAGAGATGGCATTCAAAGACTTGTTCCTTTCACTTGTCAATGAGAGAGGCTACTGTCACTCTGGAGGACATGTACAATAATTTGTGCATTTCGATCAGAGGAGAGCAAGTGGTCTATGATCCACACCGAGAGCACCAGGCTATGATCAAGTACTATGAGCCTGTGGATGACACAGGGCTAGGTATCGAGGGATACGAGATCAAGTGGGAGTTTGTGGCTGAGCACTATGCTCGATGGGATGCCATGCTATGCACTTTGATTGTCAATGTTTTGATTCCTAATCACTGAGGACACAAATTTCTGATTGGATGGGGTGATGTACTAGTCAAGATGAGATGGGATAGGACTGTATTTTCTTAGGGACCATGTTTTCTCGGGATGCTATATCATCAGTTGCATGAGGTGGCCTATAGAGAGGCGAGCAACATCAATTGTGGTACTACATTGTTGATGATCTGGGCCTGGGAGCATATTCCAGTTTTTTGACTGCTAGTTCAAATACAACAACTGAGCGAGGGGATGCCATATATTTTCTTATATGTCGGTTCAGTGACACAGACCCGGGTCAAAGATACAGGGTATTGGAACCACCACATTGACACTTTGATGGGATTTCTCTAGAGACCTTACAAGGATTATGCACAATGCCCGGGAGAGGGTGATCATCTTACTTTTTTTTGGTAGTTTAGATATTTGATTGGACAGACAATCTAGTCACAACATATTATTGAGATATACCTGTCCCAGTGGGTATTACGTTAGTTCGAAGAGCAACAAGGTTTTCCTACAAGGACTGCAGAGTATGCTTGATCATCCCGAGAGATAGTATGGGGGCCACCTATATTAGTTCCCTTAGCAAAGCAACAAGTGGATGGATTGGTTGCACAACAGTGGACGTGGAGTGGGGGTCTGATAGATCCGATGACCACTATAGAGTTTGACACCTGTGACAGACACACGGGCTAGTATCGTTGACGGATTCAGATGGGTTAGCACCAATTGATCATCGGTCAATGATACGTGTATGAAGGGGAGGATGATGATAAGGGGAGAGGCGGAGATGGAGGCCGAGGAGATGATGGAGGAGGAAAAGGGGATGGTAGGGGTGGCAGGAGGAGGAGATGATGGGAGAGGACAACTAAGGAGGGTACGACAATGGATAGGGAGAGCACCATTGTCACCCATCCGAGAGGAGGGCGAGGAGGGGGAGAGAGAGGAGGAGGCCAAACAGGAGGTTGAGTAGCCAGAGGGGGAGGTTAGACAGGAGGTTGAGCAACCAGAAGAGGAGGTTAGACAGGAGGAGGGGAGGGTCGAGGCAGAGTAGCCAGAGGTCAGGGCAGAGGTAGAGATTAGGCAGGAGGTAGAGGTCAAGCCAAAGGGAGAGGTTTCAAGGGAGGATGATGTATTCATATGTCATTAGGCACTAGAGATTGGTGGAGAGGAGGAGATTGGAGGAGATGATGAGGAGATAGATGTTGGCGAAGAGGATGATATCAATGAGGCCGAGAGATAGCTCCAAGAGCAGATGATAGATGGAGAGGAGGAGAGAGATAGGCCACCACCCCTACCACAAGATGCGATAGTGGATCAGAGACTAGCAAACTTGTAGAGCAGATTGGATGCGGCCCTATCTCATAATAGGGTGCTAGCGACAAAGTTAGAGGTTGTGAGAGTGGAGAGGGATCAGGCCATGATCCGATAATAAGAGTTTGAGAGGTGGTGCACTGAGTTTTCTCAGCTATGTACAGGGCCCACAGGAGACATGGTCAGAGAGTTGGCCAAGGTTAGTGAGAGTTAGGGATAGTACAGGTTGTTATATGAGCAGGTAGTGTCGATCGAGCAGAGGGATCCTGGGTTGTCTCAGTCACAGAGCAGGACAAGGAGTGGTAGTAGCAGGAGCCATAGCAATCACAACTAGACTAGTGCAGGTGGGTCGACATTATTTGGATAGTCCTCAGGGAACATGTCGCATCACAGTCACATGCATTCTTCGGGCCACAGATCTAGTCACAGCCACGGGTCTGGATCTTCGGGACACAGGTCTCATCACAGCCACCCTTCATTCATTGATCCATCAGCCTCATAGAGCCAGCCTGCAGTGTCAGTGCATGTTACAACTGAGCTTATGAGAGAGAATCAATCACCCCATTCCTTCCCTTGATGGGATGAGGAGAGTATAGGCTAGGGCACATGTTATTTTATTGTTATGCTGAGACATTTTATATATTGACTATCGAGCCTGGGAGCTCTATTTTTGGGATTCCTCGAGACTCTATCCTGTGACATGATTTTTTGAGATATATATATGATGCGATTTTGATTTAGACTATATCCTTTGTGTTATGTTGTGATGTGTGATGATGTTATTATTCTTAAGTGATATGATGTGATTTATGTGATGATATGATGATGCATTTATGATCGATATTTATGATTATATGTCATGATGATCCTATGTTTATATGATGATGATATTTTATATGACTGCATAATGTTGTTTATATGATGCCATGTTTATGACGATTTAATGTATGACTATTTATGATAAGATGTATGTATTGATGATGATGATGACTTGACCAATGGATGCCATGCTTATGATTTTGAATGCATTTATGGATGTTTATGTATGTATGGATTATGTGATGAATGTAAATGATGGACTTATATGTTATTCAAAATGCTATTATGTGAATGGATTCATGCAAATGTGTAATGTGCTAATGTGATTTCCATATGAGTATGCAATTATGTTTTTGTATGTCATAGGATATCATTATGGGATGAGAGAAGGGAGATGACTAGATGAAGGTGGATGTTAGTGCGGAGAAAGAGATGCATGTTAGTGCGTAAAAAGAATCCTTCAATATTTGCCAAAGTATTAATAGGTGTTGCTCTAATCATCATTGGGTGGATTGTCGTAATGGCCAACAAACACCATGATATGACATAGATCAATAGTGTGCAAGGTCGTACCATCACATAGTACAAGAAATCACAGACAAGGATGATCATGACTGATACGAGGAACTCAATTGCCCCTAGTATTTTTCTCACAACCAACTGTAAACAAGACTAGCTATGAAACGTCGTTGCTCCTCTAAATCTTGATGTCAGGACATCCCCAAGGAGCTAGCCACATGATAGCCATAAAAGACAAGACGATCATCATACTGCATCATTTCTCCTCTAAATCTTGATGTCAGGACATCCTTGAGGAGCTAGTAGCATGACGATCAGAAAGGATGAGGACAATCATCATGATATGATGTGGCTCCTCTAAATCGAGGAACTAGTAGCATGATGAAATTTAAATGATAGATAATGTTTTCTAAGTGTTCAATAGGTGTTTTTAGATGTTTTCTAATGTTCAAATGTCAAGTGTTTTAATGTCGAGATGCCAAGTTTGACGAGGTCTAGGTTGTTGAATATTAGGTGATGTCGAATTCAGGAAGGACACATCCTTAATGATGTTGATGTCAGGAGGATCGATTCTCGAATGTCAGGAGAATCCCTCAAAATTCCAAATAACGGTATCGATGCTTAGGAAGGACACATCCTATAGCATAATAATTGACACGGTTTTCTCTTCATAAGGACATATCCGAAGGATAAACCAAAGATGATAGGTTGACTTGTGATGACATTTTGACTAGAGGTGACCAGATGACCAATTTAATCGCATGCCAATGTTGATATGTTAATTAAGGTGACATGTTGATTGAACGCTTTGCTACCATTTTATCTAGAGTTGTCTGATTTCAGATGACAAGAATTTTATTGATTTGAATATGTTTGATGTGTGTGATAGTGCAAGCAACAAACCTTAATGGAATAACCTAGTGTGGCCTCGGGGGCTCATCAATTGATGGCCTTGCCTATGTCATACACTTAGAGACCTCGTAGTTCGACATGACCAATGACTTTATCTTAATGATCGAAGATTGAGTCATGATTTTATTTTGCCAGCCTAAAGGGACGAACCTAATGTCTCAGGGGCTCATTTAAGATGTGCCTTGCCTACGTAGAAAGTGCACAAAGACAACATAGTTTGACCTATGATAAAGATTGGCAGGATAGTCATGACGAAATTTAACTCTTTTTATTAGGATTTATGATGTTTTCTAAATGTTTTTGTGTTTTGGACATGTTTTGATTTTATTTATTTTTTGAAGTTTTTTTTTTTCAAGACATTTTTTGATTTTTAGGTCTTTTTTAGGATATTTTAGGACCATGTGAGATACCCACTACGGTCAGGTGATAAAGGTCTTGCCCCCAGTCAGGTCAAGGACCAGCCAAGCAAAATGAAATGGAAAAGGACATGTGCAAAATGGAGGATATGTGAAGCATGATGTCAACCATTGTTATCCATGGAAAGAAATGATAGGATGTTATGATGAATGTCGTGAGGGTTTCAGAAGATCGGGCATTTATTATGGACAAAGGTAGATGGAAAAGCAAAGACTGACTACGCATGGCGTCTGTTTGCCAGGTTTTCACCATGGTACTTATCCAAAGCGCCATCGAAGTGGTTTTCACTATTGGATGGATTATTTCTCTTTACTATTTTTTATTTCTTTGATTTTTTTGGTGTCACCAAGATGCTTGTTTGCTAGGTTTTCATCCGAGTGACGATTTTTTTGTACTTTTCATTTTTTTTGTATTTTTGTGGTTATTAGCCAAGGTCTCTGATGCTATGTATAGAACTTGTGTAAATGTAGACTATTGATAGGCTTTGTCAGTTTTTCCCCATTTGGCGTAGCTAACTAGTAAGCACCAGAACCAAATGTGGTAGTGATGATGTAAGGGCCTAGCCAATTGGGCTCAAACTTGCCAAGTTTTTTTCAATTAGCTTGATTCCTTGGATTTTGCATTAAGACCAAATTGCCAATTTCAAACTTTCAGACCATTACTCTTTTATTATAGCTTCGATAAAGGCGATTTTGATATTCCTGTAAGTGGTTCAAGGCATTTAGTCTTCTTTCTTCCAATATTTCTAGCTCATGCAATTGAGATTGTCGGTATTCTTCTTCATCAATCAATCCCTTCAAGGAGACTCGTAAGGAGGGGATTTTGACCTCAATGGGAAATATGGCTTCAGATCCATAGACCAAGGCAAATGGGGTGGCTCCAATGGGTGTGCAGATGTTGGTGCGGTAGGCCCATAGGGCAAGGTTGAGTTGGAGATGCCAGTCATGGCCAACATCATTGATGGTCTTCTTGAGAATTCAAAGGATTGTTTTGTTGGACGCCTTGGCTTGACCATTTCCTTGTGGATAATAGCGCATGGAAAATGGTGTTGAATGTAGAAGCATTCACAAAGCTCACAAACATCTTGATTTTTGAATGAACGACCGTTATCTGTGATGATGGATTATGGGACACCGTATCGAAAAATGATGTAATTGAGGATAAATTTGGAAATCTTCTTACTGCTGATGTAGGTGAGGGGGATGACTTCAATCCACTTAGTGAAATACTCAATGGCGGTGATAATGAATTCATTATCATTGGATGAGGTGGGATGGATTTTACCCATGAGGTTGAATCCCCATTGTGCGAAGGGCCAAGGAGAAGTGATTGGTCTAAGCTCCTACGCAGGTGCATGAATTAGATCATTGTGTACTTGAAATTTTTGACATGTTCTTACAAACTGAAGAGCATCCTTTTCCATTGTCAGCCAATAATACACAAGTCTCATAAATTTCCTAGCTAAGGTCGAGCCACTCAAATGAGATCCGCATATACCCTCATGTACCTCGCGTAAGGTTGTTCGAGCTTCATTAGTGTCAAGACAATGAAGAAGGGTGTTGTCAAAGTTGTGGCGGTATAAGGTATCACTGATGATGGTATAATGGGCAGCTTTGCGGATGAAGGATTTTTGTTGGTTATTATATAGGTTTGGTGGGAGAGTTTGGGACTTGAGGTAGTCATATATGGCTTGATACCAAGGTGAATTGGGACCAACAAGCTCACAGACCATCTTTGATTTTGGAATATCATATGCGGGAACCAAAAGTTGTTCCACTAAGAACTCAAATTGTAGCACATTGCTAGGAATGTCCAAGAGAGATCCTATTGTTGACATTGTGTTTGTTGCCTTATTGTGTGCCCTATGGATATATTCAAAAGCAAGTAAGTGGAAGTATGAGTGAAATTTATCAACCACGCGTTTGTAGGGCATCAAATTTTCATCCTTTATGTCATAGTCATCATTAACCTGGTTGATAACCAATTGAGAATTGTTGAAGACTAGAAGTGTTTTGATTTTCCATTTGATAACCATTCGGATTCCTATGACAAGTTCCTCATATTCCGCAATGTTATTTGTGCAAGGGAAGGCGACTCAGAATGACAGGAATATATTCCCCTTGTGGTGTGATAAAAAAAGCACCTATCCCTGAGCCATGACCTGTATGATACCCATCAAAGTAGAGCTTCCAAGGTGATTTGAGTTTCATATAAAAGATGGACTCATCAAGGAAGTCTGCTACCAAAGGATGATCACCTTGTACAGGAGCATCGACGATTTGGTCTGCTATGACTTGTCCTTTTATGGCCTTGCATTCCATGTATTGTATGTCATACTAGCTCAAGGTCATTACCCACTCTGGCAAGCGTTTTGTCAACGTTTCCCTATTGAGGAGGTATTTTAATGGGTCTATCTTTGCCACTAGGTGTGTTTGATTATTCAACATGTAGTGTTGCAACTTCTGAGCAGCAAATACAACTGCAAGACATGCATGTTCAATGGATGTGTACTTGAGTTCATATTTGACCAATGTGTGACTAATGTAGTATATAGCTCATTCTTTCTCTTCATGGTCGTTTTGTGCGAGCAATGCCCCTAGTGCATTAGTGGTTGCTAAAATATACAAGAGAAAAAGGTTTCCCCTCAATGGGTGGCATTAGTACAGGTGGTGTCAAAAGATAATCCTTGATTTGTTGAAAATTTGTTTGGCACTTGTCAGACCACACGAAGGGGATGCCCTTGTGTAGCAGATACTGAAACGGTTGGCATTTATCAGCTAATTATGCAATGAACCAGTAGATGGACTGTATTCTTCCCTGTAATGTTCTTAGCTCACTGATTCCTTTTGGTGAGGCATGTCTAATATTGCCTTAACTTTTGCAAGATCAACTACAATGCCTCATCGAGAAACTATGTAGCCCAAATTTTTTCCTGAAGTTACCCCAAAAACACACTTCTTCAGGTTCAAACGGACCTTGTACTCTCCCAGCCTCTTAAATATTTTGCCCAAGACTTTGAGGTGATCCTTGCGTGTCAAGGAATTTTCTAGGAGGTCATCAACATAATCTTCTATTAAGGTGTGCATAAGATCATGGAATATTGTGGTCATGGCTTGTTGATATGTGGCACCCACATTCTCCAGACCAAAAGGCATGATGCTCCAGTAGTATGTTCCCTAAAGACAAGTGAATGCTATTTTAAGCTAGTCTTCAGGGGCAATGTGAATTTGATTATATCCAGAGAAACCATCCATGAGGGACAACATCTCATACCCTATTGTTAGGTCTATTATGATGTCTATGTTCGGTAATGGAAAGTCATCTTTTGGACATGCCCTGTTTAAATCTCTGAAATATGTGCAAATTTGAATCTATCCATTTGGCTAAGTAATGAGCACAAGGTTGGAAAACCAGTCAACATAGTCTATTGATCAGATGAATTCGATATCCAGTAACTTTTTAAGTTCGGCCTTGACAAGCAATGCAATATGTGGATGCATCTTTCACAGTTTCTATTTGACTAGTTTAGCATTTGGAAACAAAGGAAGATGGTGAAAAATGAGTTTTGGATCCAAGCTTGGCATGTCGGCATATGACCATGTGGAGTTAATATTGTTATCTTGAAAGAAGGCTTGAAACTCAGGTTTTTCTTCATCTATCAAGGATGTTGCGACAAGAACCATTTTTGGATTTGTTGGCATGTTTGTGTTGATTTTCATGGTATCTTCAATTAAAATTGTTGATCTCTCTTGGTTGATGGGAAGAAATTCCAATCCTCCATCCTTGGGCACCTTAGAGAGGTTTTCACCCTCGGATACATCCTTTATTTTTACTCGTTTATTGTCAGAGGGTGCCTTGCAGTTTTTACCCAAAGACGTATTCTTTTTTGTGTTGTTTTTACTATTTTTGCAACTGGAGGATTGCATAGTCTCCCCAAAATATGTTGCACAAGCAAGGTCTATCATGAACCCAACTTTATGGTCCCCGCTTGGTATCCCTTCATAGAGTCCCATGAATTTTGTGATGGCTTCATCGTTCTGAAAGATGTCCATATCGGGTGGGTCTTGTTGTTCTCGGTCAATAAGCTGCAAGTAAACAAGGTAGATACCATCGTTAGTGTTGGAAAAGGGCGGGGATTATGTGAAAAGCATGCAAAAAAAGGCTGAAAGTGTAAAGACAGAATTATCATCCTCAAATTTCCAGTTGGATTCTATCCGAGGACCATTTTCAAATTCAGACAAGTTATACTCCTGGTCAATGTAAGGGACGAATGGATCGAAAACATGATCAATAGGTTTTCAGAAGCATGGGCAGTAAGCTCAGGCATTTCAGGCTCATGGTTTGGTTTAGGAATGGGGTGAGGCAAGTCAAACGTTGTTGGTGACGACTTAAGTTTATTATCATTTGGGGCCCAAAAAATGCTTACCCATTATTTTCATTTAGAATGGTCATCCAGAGGATCAATTTTATACATGTGTTTGAATCTTTCCTCGAGAGAGGGTTCATCGAGTTCTAGAAATAGTTGATCAATGTCATAGTCATTGAGGGTTTTATCAGAACCCCATTCCCATTCATGCGAATCAGTTTCGGTATAGGAATCTTCACTTGTCTTGACACTTTTAGGAGTCGTTACGCCCTCACTCGAAAGTACATTGGTACGTTGATCGTCAGTTTTGATTTGCTCGAACTCTAACCCCATATTTCTTGGTCTTCGAGAAGGCATGATAGGCTCTCTCCTTTTGGTTTCATTTATCCCAAGGCCACTAGTTTCATCAAAACCTTATGCTTTCAGTATGTCATAGCCTTTGCCATATATGTGTACCGGTAGAGGGGGTGGTTCTTCTGGGTCTTTGTAGATCCAAGCGAATATGTTTGCAATGTCTTCATGATTCATGTCCCCCCATAATGTGAAGGTCATTGTGAAGGGACTTTAAAACTATTTTTGGGCTCCACTATGAAACAAGGCCGACCATAAACTTTTGGTGGCTTGGGTATTGTTGTGATACAATAGGTAGTGTTTAGTTTGTATTCTCCACAACCGACATCCTGGATCTTGATAGTAGGGTCAACACTTGGTATGGTGGTAGGGGTTGGTGTGGTGGAGGTTGAAGGAGTGGATGTGGATGGCTTGGTGAGTGTAGATGGATCAATGTATATGGATGAGGTGGATGTTGAGGCCTCGCGATTGATTGGAACTTGGTGTTCAGAAGTAGCTCTCAAATTGGTATAGTATTGGAAAGGGTCAGGATCTCCTGGTATGGTGATTTCATTGTCATCGAAGGGGAACTTCAAACATTGATGGTAAGTGGAGGGTATGACCTTTAAGGCATGGATCCAAGGTCGACCAAGCAAGATGTTGTAAGGTAGTTCATGATCCAGGACTTGACATGTTGTATCTATGATGACTGGCCCTACATGGACTGGAAGTGTGATAATGCCCCTAGAGGAGCATTCATCATCATACGCCTTTATCACAATGCTTTTTGTAGCGTCCACACAACCATCAAAGAAGCCGAGAGCTTTAACCAGTTTTAGAGAGAAAATATTCAATCCTGCTTCACCATCTACTAAGATTTGTCTAACCTTATGTTTATGGATGAAGACTTCAATATGCAGTGCATCATTATGAAATGGCTTTGGTGAGGCATAATCAAGGTTCGAAAAGGTGATATGATGGGGGGAAGTCAAGTATCCAACCATGGTTTTGAAGTGGTTGACATCAATGTCGGTTGGTACAGAAGACTCCTACAAGACTTTGTCTAATATGGCTTTGTGTGCGAGCGAAATGCAAAGCAACTCGAGGATGGAGATTTGGGTGGGCGTTTTGTTCAACTGTTCAATAAGATTAAATTATCCATTGGGTTGTAACGGTTTGGCAGAGGGGCCAGGTGTTGTGATCTTGGGTTGTCTAGCAAAAGGACCTGGTGTTGTGACCTTGCCTCTATGGGTAGTGACATTACACTCCAACATTTTCTTGATGGTGATGGTATTGACGTATTTGTCAGCAGCTCGGAGATGATTAATGATGGGTCCACTAGAATAGTTAAAGGCAACACAAGTGCAATCAGCTATGTTGTTATGTCTTTGGACCTGACGTATACGAATTATTTGAACCATGATCTTGCAGTGGGTTTTTGTGAATTGTATAGTCTGAGTTTGAAGTAAATTGTTGACCATCAAGTTCAATGGTATAGTTTTCAATAAGATCCTAAACAAGATTTCTTAATTGCTGACAGGAGGAGGTTTTATGCCCTTTTATGTGGTGGTAATCATAGAATGAGTTTTCATCCCATCATGATAGTTTGAACTGGCCAGGGTCATATGGTTTAGGGTCCTGTAATGTGATCATGTCGTATTGGAGGAGCTTTTTGAGGACCACTTCAATTGGTTCACCCAAAGGGGTGTATGTTCGTTTCTTTGGAAATTGTCTAGTTTATATTGGTTGCCCTTGGTCTTGGTTGTTTTGGATGGCATTTTTTGTGGGCATTGGTGTGGCCATAGGAGCATTTTGGGGTTGAGGTCCTCTGAGAGTAATTGCAAGACCTGTCACATTTACTATTTTTGCGTCAACAATGCCATTGTTGGTGATATGTTTGTTTTTGACCCGGTATTTGTTTTTGTCAATGGGAGCATTTGGGTTTGTGTTGGTGTTTTTGTTTCCATAATTGAGTTTGCCTTTGGCAATTAGGGATTTTTTGAGTTGAACTCCTTTTTCGACAAGGTCAGTGAAAGTGTTGCAACAATGGACCTATAGACCATATCTTAGTGGTCCAAAGAGATTTTGCACAAACATGGTGACCTTTTATTTTTCTGGTATTTCCACAAGACATCAACTTGCTAAAGTTCTCCATCTTTGGAAAAATGGAATAAATGCCTCGCCTATTTCTTCTTGAGTAAGTCTGCATAATGAGGCAATTTCGATGTTTGTATCAATGTTATAGGCATAATTGTCGACAAAATTATTGGCTAATTCATCCCATGATTTTATTCCTTTAGGTAACTATGCAAACCAGTCAAGTGTGTGACCTGCGAGACTCCTAGGAAAGAGTCTCATTGGATAAGTATGTTCACAGGCAACGTCTACGCATTTGGTTGTGAATTCTTTGATGTGCTCGATGGGATTGGTTTTGCCTTTGTATTTAGAAAATTTCGGCACCACATATCCTGGTGGGAATGATGACATGTGAAAGTTTGTGTCTAAAGGATATGGACATAAGTCATATGACATGTGGTCCTTTTTGTTGGACATTTGCAGGTTTTCCACTTATTTCTGCAAAGCTGGAAGTTGAGTTGTGAGCACATCCACGATGGGGTTATTTGTAGTGTTACACATGTTAGTGATAGGTATCATATGTGTCCCCCCTTGTTGAGATGGTATGTTTTGATTTGAGATGTATTGCACATTTTGGTTTGGAATGTGTTGGTAGTGAATGTTTTGATTGGGGTTTTGTTGTTGTGTATGTATTTAAGATGCATGGGTGGGAATGTGTGTTCTAGTCGTGTTAGATTGTATATGCGGAATTTGTTGTCCTTGAAAATTTTGGTGACCAAATGGATTCATGTGTTGTGTTACTTGGTTGCCTTGTCCAAATTGGTAAATATGACCATACAGAATGTTTGTATTTTGCCTTAGGGGGACATTAGTGTTGGTATTGCTTTGTGAAGAAGTAGGGACATTGGGTTGAGGTCCTTGAATGACAACTCGTCTTTTGTTCCTCCCAAAGGGGTTTGATGATTTTGTTCCCATGGCACTAGATGAGGCTCCAAGGAGGTTTGTCAAGTATTGGTTCCCATTGTGTTAGTTGAAGCCCCAAATGTTGCTCCCACAGTTTGTGATGGAATTGTGGATAGTTGTTATGGAATTGAATGTGATGTGGCATTTGTTGATGTTCCCCAAATGGACGTTGCATTGACCGCATTGGATGTGTTTGGTGTAGTTTGAGTGGTGGTAGCACCAATGGAGGTAGCATTAATGGTATGTGTGGCAGTTTGTGTTATGGCCCCCATGGAGGTATTGGTTGCATCATGTGATGGTGCTGATTGTGATTGACTTGTTTGAGTGGTATGATCGGGGGATGTTGCTCTTAAGGTGTTAATGTCAAATCCTCTTGGTAACATAGCCCCTTGGTCTAGAAGCATGGCTAGATATCTATCTGAATCTTGTAGGATTAATTCTTCCACAAAGGAGGCCACTTCAAGATTTTGTGCAGTAGCTTCTATTTCTTCCACAAATACTTGTCCATTTTTCATCTCTACATATAAATGGCTCAAAGGGGTTGTGTGAGGAAGATGGAATGTTCATGTCATTAAATGGATTTATGAAAGAGTTCCCAATGTCCGTATTTACATTCATGTCATTAGAAAAATTATAAAGGTTATTGCCTTGTCTGAAGGAATCCATTTTTATCATTTTTCTTTGTAGTCTTGTTTCAACCATATAAGTCTTGCTCAAATGGGGGAGGATGCAAATGATATGACACTATGTTTTTGGATTTTTGCTTAAATAAGGAATGCTATAATGACAATTTTGTCTAAAGAAAAATGCTAAATGCAATGAGACTAATGAGGACTAAAATGAGGGAGACTAAAGGTGTTCTAATGTCAATGCAAGGAGTTCCATGATGCTCTTGATATTGACAAACTTAAGGAAAGGTATACTCAACCATTCAAAGTTTTGTCAATGTCTCAATTTTGGAGTGTCAAGGGACTTGTTTTAAGGACTAAATGACAAAGTGAGGTTTCCACACTAGACTAATGAGTTGGAAATAGCTCAAAAAGGGACAAAGAATAAAAGAAGTGAGTTTGATTAAGTCTAATAACAACCTACTTTTGAAGGCAAAGATTTGGCAAAGTATGGCAAGGGTTCCTATTCTAAAGTCTGAAAAATGAGGAATTATGAGTTTATGTATGCTAAAAGTGCAACTAAAAAAGTGAAATGGTAGACCTATGGCAAACTAAATGCAAGCTAAAAATTCAAGGATGGAGGATTTGAGCAATTCTTTTTCTATTTTTGGACATAGACTTTAGATAAAAGGTGTATGAATACAGTTTGGAAATGTTTGTTCTCAAATTTTTGATAGTGACAATGGTTTTCCTAGTTGATAGGAAATTGTGTCATTTCAGGTATCAAATACGTTGCAAGATGTCACATGCATCACATATTCAACAAATGCATCATTTTAGGTCACAAATGTAGTTCAGGAAGTCAACTGTGGTGTTCTAGAAATCAAATGTGGCTTAACAGAGCAATTGCGTTGCACAGAGTCACGAATGTGGTTCAATATGTCAAATGCGGTGCAGAGTGCAATAAATGTGTTGCGGAGTGCAAAAATTCCGGTTTTGTTTGCAATTTTGGCATATTTTTGAAGATTGTTTTAGTTTGAGAGTATTTTTCTAGATCTGTGAAAGGTGTTTATTTATTCATTTGTTTAGAAAAACACTTGGAAAACACATTGTCTTTGAAAACAAGCACAAAGAAGACAAGCGCAATCCTAGGATTGGCAAGGGCAATATTCTCTAGATTCCACGTGGGTTTCCCCAATCGCTCTTATTCTTAGCGGGTGATTTAGAAGCTTGGACACACAAGCTCCCCCTTACATTGCACTCACTTCTCGGATCAACCAAACCTCAAGCCTCCATAACTCTCCCATGGTAGGCTTTTCACCTCTACTAAGAATTGTGAGAATGTGGATGCCTTGGCAATGACCGTTGTTGCACTAGTGAATAGATAGGGTTTTTGGATTCTACACAAAAAAATTTAGTTTGGGCACCCATTCGAGTAGCCACACATGAGGCAAGATTAGCTCCAATAAGGAGGAATTTCAGCCTGAAGAAGTTATGCTCAACAGGGTTTTGGGGAATTCACTTGTCCGTGTAACACATTCGCACTCATAATCCTAAGTTTTCCATTAGGATTCACATTTGTATACCGGTCAGGAGTAGCTTGGCTAAAAAGCTTCGTTGTCGATTTGAGTCACCTTGGGGTGAGTACTTTTTTCCACCAAGGAAGACCCAATTCCTAGAGCCAATAATAGTTTCTCTTGCACCCAGGATCACACAAGTGCACAAGGGGAGAGGATAATTCTATTATTGAATTGGGGTTACACAAAGTGGAGACACTTGTTTATTTTAATTATCAAAATTGTAATGTGGGGTGCAAACACCTCAAACACTTTGTTCTTTTTAAAACTTTATCTCAATGTGAGACCAACAATGCTCATTTTAAGCCCATGTCATGAAAATGCATGTTCATTTTTAGCCTTATGAGTTGTAATGCAAGATTGTGTTCATTTTAAGCCCATGAGTGAATATGCATGTTCATTTCATCCTCATGAAATGTAGATGCAAGTTGTAGTTTGTGATTATTTGTTTGTTTGATTTAAGATTGTGAAAAGAAAACATAAACAAACAAAGGTTAGACTCCTTGCCACATGCTAAAAACAAAATATTAGTAACCCCAAAAACCTCTAATCTACTAAACAAAAAAGAAAAAATCTGGAAATTTTGTAAAAATCTGAAAATAAAATTTTACTAGACAAATGCGTCATTCTACACAGCGAATGTGTCTTGGGGCCAAAAGCTAGAATGCACAGGCAGATGCATCATTCGGGCTTGCGAATGCATCTCAATAGAGCGAATGTGTCGTTCGGCTTAGCAAATGCGGCTCGGGATGGCGATTGTGTTGTACTACAAATCAAATGTGTCACAACGCAACATTTATGACTCAAAAAGTTTCAAATGTAGCTATCCATACTCGTACTTGCCAAAAAAGCTGAAAATTCGTACGAAAACTGCAAAAACGAGTGTCAGGTGCACCAATGTAACTGAAGGTAAATTTTTAGGTTAGTCTTAAATCAAAAATAGAAATAAAACCCTAGCTTAACTATGAAGAACAATGGAGGAAATAATGCAAAACAAAGAACAATGTTACCAAGGCTCTTCAAAACCTCCATGAATCACCTCCATAGCCCCTTCTCCATTTGTTGCAAATGTATTATTTGCCCTCAGATATTTGTGAGCAAATATGCCTATGAATATGACCTAGCAAATATTGAAGGATTTCTATGAGAATGCAAGTAAAACTAAATCCTACATGCAATGAAGAAACCTGCAAAATGATAATGTTAGCCAAAAAATGCAAAGTCTGAAACATAAAAGATGTGTAAATGAAGTGTGCGTGTCCCACAAATGAGGTTGACCTTGGTATTTTATAGAAATGCCAATTTTGAATGGAAGGCCAAGATTAAAATTTGAGAGATGTCCTAAGATCAAAAGTTGTAAATGCATGTGACAACCCCTAATTAGGGTTAGGGCAACAATGCAAAATGGATGGCCGAGATTTGATTTTGAGAAAATCAAATCAAGGGTCAGAATTGCATGTGACGAGAGGATATTGGGCACGAATTTTGAGGTTGTCAGAGGGAATTAAAAATTTTGATTTATGAGAGGGAGAGTTGACCTTTGAATTAAAAAATAATTTAATTTAGAAGTCGTGAGCCATGTGACAATAAATAATAAATTAAAATTATTTATTTGGAAAGAGGAAAATTGCCAAGTGGAAATTTAAATAAATGATTTCATTTAAATTTAGAGGAAAAGTCAATAGGACAATTTAAATAATTAATTATAATTATTTAATTGTGGAGGAAATGGATAAAGTGGCCAGTAATTAAATAAACTATGGGGAATTTATTTAATTATGAGAAGACATTAGAATTAGAGATGTATTTAAATAAATAAATAAACTTTTATAATTTAAATAATCAGGAGGAAATAATGGACTTAATTAAATAAATTTAATAATTTATTTAATTAAAGAGGACATAAGGAATTAGTGGCGTATTTAAATAAAATAAATGTAATTTATTTATTTAAATAGTCAGGAGGAATAAAAGATGTGAATTAATTAAATAATTAAGAATTATTTAATTAATAGATGAATTTGGACAAAAGGACATAATTAAATGTTTTAATTATGTTAAGAAGAAATATGAGGAAAATCAAGTTCGCAGGCCTAGGTCAATTTTATGTGTCCACAACTATGACAACAGAACAAGTAAACCTATGTCTACTTTCTAAAGTTGAACCTAAAACAGTGATTGAAGCATGCAAGGATGAATATTGGATGAAGGCTATGGAAGAAAAACTAATGCAAATTGAGAAAAAACAGACTTGGGAACTTGTCCCAAGACCAACAAACAAGAATGTAATTAGAACTAAGTGGGTATTTCAAAACAAATTGAATGAGAATGGAGAAGTAGTAAGAAACAAGGCAAGGATTGTGTGTAAGGGCTACTCACAAGTAGAAGGAATAGGTTTTTAGGAGACATTTGCCTCAGTGGCAAGAATGGAAGCTATCAAGATGTTTTTGTATTTTGCAACACATAAGGATTTCAAGATTTATCAAATGGATGTGGATTCTGCTTTCTTGAATGGTGAGTTGAAAAAGTATACATTGAACAATCGAAAGGATTTTAGTTATCAGACAAACTGGATATGGTGTGCAAATTGAAGAAAGCATTATATGGATTGAAGCAAGCTCTCAAAGTTTGGTATGCAAGGTTGGATAGGTACTTAATACAAAAAAGATTTAATATAGGTACCACAAATAGTAATCTTTATTTCAAAGTTGAAAATATTAAATCTTGATTGTGGTTGTGTATGTTGATGATATAATTTTTAGAGGAAATGAAGCAATATGCAAGAAATTTACAGAAGAGATGCAAAAAAAATTTGAGATCTCTATGTTTAGGGAGATGAATTTATTCCTTGGACTGCAAATAGATAGAGAAAGGAATATTCATTTCACAATCAAAGTATCAAGGAAATATTGAAGTTTGGAATGGAAGATTCTAAATTGTACCCCTATGGTTATTTGTTTCAAGTTGAGTAAGAATGATGAATCTCCTAAGGCTTATTAGAGCAAGTATGGATCAATGATTGGAGGGATACTATACCTAACTACTACTAGACCAGATATCATGCATGTAGTTTGTCTTGTGGCTAGATTTCAAGAAGATCCTAGAGAATCACATGTTGCAACAATAAAGAGGATATTTAGCATCTTTATCTACTACAAAGGAAAAATATATTATAGCAGCATCTTGTTGCACACAAGTGTTGTGGATGAGGAAAACCTTGAAGGATATCAGAGTGGTATATGATGAACCAATTTCTATCTTATGTGACAATACAAGTGTTATTATCATTTCAAATAATTTGGTGATGCACTCAAGTTCAAAACATATCTCAATCCGATATTTTTTTAGAGAGAAGGTTGTGGAGAATGAAGTAAAGATTGAATATGTTCCTACAAAGGATGTGGTTGTTAATATACTCACTAAGGCTCTTCCTAAGGATACTTTTAAGTATCTTTAGGAGAACTTAGGGGTTATTAACCTTCCTTCTTTGAGCTAAATCCATAAGGATATGCTTTAGTTTAGTGGATTTCAAGATTCATTCGTTGTCCTGGATTGATGTTGGAAGCTACCTCTCAGGGGGAGCAGGTAGTTGCATTATTGGTTGTTGCAGTTAGGGGGAGTAAGTGTTGATGTGTAGGTTGGTGTCGTGTAGTGGTTTCTTGTTGATATAGTTTGTCATGTTCTCCTAAGGGGGAGTATTTAGAGCAATAAAAAGAAAAGGTAGTTGTATCTAGCAGTTGTCGTCCCTTGTGGGTATTGCCTTTTAGGGAGAGAGAAAGTATGTATGTTTGATGTCAAAGGGGGAAAGTGATGCAAATATGTTTCCCTTTTCCATTGATGTCAAAGGGAGAGAGAGAACAATGTGAAAAAGGAAAATTTCAACTAAGGGGGAGAGAAATTAAAAGGGAGAAAGAGAAAGAGTTCATATGGAGCAGTGTGTTGGTGATTAGAGTTGTTATGTTTGTTGTTGGTGGTTTTTCACATCATGTGTTGCCATCAATGAAAAAGGGGGAGATTGTTGCAAGTATGTGTAGTTAGTGTTATTATTGATGTCAATAGGCTTATGTTTGTGTTGTCATTGATGTCAACTAATAATGGTTGAGAAATTGTGATAATGCTTTGATTAGTTTCATTATGTTGTCATTAGTAAGTGTTACTAGTGTCAACCTCTAGTGTTGCTTTGATAAGATTTTATTTGTGGATGTTGTTTGGTTGAGTTGTTGTGTTATAGTTAGTTTGGTGATGATGAGGAAGTATTTAATATGATGAGAATGTGTTTATGGTGCTTGGTTTCCAAGTGCTTTTGAGAAAATTTGAATAAAAGAGGAAAAAATGTATTGTAGAGGTGTTTTGGTATACAAAGTGTTGTTATGGTTTTGCTCCACACTTATTTTATGTTGAAGATTTTCTTGTGCAGCTTAGATATGATGATCAAAGATGTTATATCCAAATTTTCTTGGCTTGGATCATTGTGTGGAGAAAGTTGTGTTCACCAGTGTGTGAACTATGTTACAATGGTGTCTGGGAGAAATGGTTTTGCTCCATTTTTCTTTGCAGTTTAGTTTTTGGTCTTACGGTTTTGGAAGTGTGTTGATAAAGTTTATATTTATAGTTGAAGTTGTTTGTGGTTTGGTGCTCGGTAAGATGATTTATTAAGTTACAATGTGTGAAAGATTATCTGGGCATACATAATGAGTATGTTCTTCAAGTGTATGTTGTGGTGAAGGATTTGTTGGATTTCAAGGTGTTGATGGAATATTCCAGATTATTTTCAAGTGTTATGTGTGGTTCGCAAGTCATCTTTGGATTTGAGGAAGTGTGTACTTAATTTTTTAATGGTGTTAACATAGGTTCAGCCAACCTTGGGTGTTTACACTAATTATGAATTTTCTTCGGTGATTGTGGAAGCATGATGTAGCATGTATGAATGGATTTAGGTCCAATTTAAGGAGTATTGTGGTTTGCCTTCATTCCTTTCCATTGCGGGAATGTTTTGGTGCTGACCTAAATTGAATTTTCATGGTTGAGGTGCATAGCCAACCTTGGAGAATGTTTTCAAGGTTGAAGGAGAATGTTTTCAAGGTTGAATAAGGTATAAATAAGTGTTGTGTTGATGGAGGATTGGTGTGTAGTGTGTGACATGAATTGCAAAAGTGTGAAGTGTTAATTTGTGAAGTGCAGTGCGAGCTTTAATGAGCTAGACTATTGGAAGCAGTGAGTAGAAGGTGTCCACAATCTTCAGAAAGGTTGTGAATGTTTTTTTGGAAAAAGGCTTAGTAGCCTATATATTATATTATAATAATGATAATAGGTTTTATACAAAAAATTTAATAGAAGGAAAGGAGTTTGATTTGCTAGCTGGATTAAATAGCATAGAAACATTTCTAACTACCCAACAGCCCAAAATATATATATCATTTCTTATTATAAAGCCCTATACAAGTTAACTACCTACAACTATGAAAACGTGTTCATTCAACCTTGCCACCTTAAGCATTCCTTGAAACATTGGTAGTATAAACAAAATTACAAGCATGATTTCATTGATTTCCCCTACGAGGAAAATGGACTAAGTTTTCGCCCTACTCCTCGTGAAGCACCACAAACACCTGGTTTGCTGCCAGTGCTTGGGAATGCATCAAAATGTTAATGTCTAGAACTTGGTGATTTTGTTTGATTTCCCTTCGAATTGGAGGTGTAGTTCTCACTTGAAGGTCTTGAGGAAATTCATGCGACTTCATGAATGAGATGGCATAATATATATATTTTTTAAAAATTTACTTCATCCCTGCCAAACTCAAAGTGATGCCTTTTGAGTGCAATGTTCAAGTACCTGGAAGAATCTCTGAGGAGCGACATCTTCATACCTTCATATACATCAATATATCTTTGCTTATGTAGAAGATGATGTCTTGGAAACAACCCACCAACAAATACCTCTCCCTGAGTAAAATCATATGCTTGAATTCTCTTCAACAAAGCATTATTTTCAAGATAAATTTCATTCACAACCTTGTTTTCAATTGCTTGGGTTGTATGAAAATTTTGCACTAAATCCAACAAATTGGAGAGAAAAATGGACAAAATATTTTCATGAAACATTATACATTGGGATTTTGTGTGCAAAATTTAATCTCCTATTGAACTGATTTGATTTAATTTAGAATGGTTGGATAGTTTACCTTAAATGCTTGCTACAAATGTTATTTATCAATACAACCAAAAAAGGGTACCTCTCATTCTTGAACTGCAATTGGAACTTTGTAGTTTCTGGGATGATATTCCATATGCAACTGGAGCCAGGCAACAAACACAACCAAACTACACTTTCATTTACACCCTAAAGAGAACCCTAAACTTATCTCCCCTTTGAATTTGTAGGCATTGACACTGAACAAAATGTTGGAGTTGAAGCAAAGCAGAGTCCCACTAGAAACTAAGCAACTATAAATTACATTTCACCAAAGCCTTGCTAGCCACGTTTAGGCCTTGATGAGTGCCAATTTAAAGAATTCCTTCCTTAATTCACATTTTCTAATCTAACCTTGGAAATGACAAATCAAATGGAGAAGCGCACTTGAAATTTCATTTGAAAGGGAAAATTTGGCTTGATCTAGATCATTTCATATTAATCCTTTCCCACCGTAGCAATGCAACACTTGCCACCTTAAGGCATTAAACATACCCCATAATGATGATTAATTATGCTTGGTACATAAGCCTGCAACCATACAAACATAATTTATATTTGTGCACTAGCGACAACTTTCGATTTCCCTTAATGTCAAATATTTGACATTACATCTCCCATGTGTTAAGACATTTTGATCTATGCTATCTACTTTAATATCAAACTAATGTGTCCTTGCATTTGCACATGAGCTCACGCGAAATAACTTGCCTTGTGACCTTTAGAGACTCATAACAATGTTGTATCCTTACAACCTTTAGAGACTTATAGCTTTATTATATCTTTCTTTTCTTCAAGGATAATTTCTGCTAACTGAGGATAAAGTTGAATTTTGTTAGCATAATTTACTATAAATAATTCTTGGCTATCACATCCCATGTTTGCTAGAAAATTCGCTAATCTATTACCTTCACGATAAGTATGTGTGATTAGGAAATCCTGAAACTTATCTAGCAAATTCAAAACTCTTTTCAAAATGTAACCAAGATTCCAATTGTTAATTTTCCTCTCTTTTCAAGCATTAATAATTAATGAAGAACCCCCTTTAACATGTATCCTTGTTATACCCAACTTTAGTGCTAATTCCAACCCTTGCAAAACTGCTTTTGCCTCATCAACATTATTAGTACCTCTTGGAAGATGCAATAAACTTATAGTGATTACTTCCCTAGACAAATCTCTAATGCATATGCCTACTCCTAACTCACCCGAATTACCTTTGGAAGCTCCGTCAAAATTGGTCTTTGGGGGCCTTCCATCTAACTTTACTTCTATCCACCTTCACATTGCCTTTAAATAGACTTCCATGAAAAGGCAATGCTATACTCTTCTAGTTTTTCAAAATTAAACCATCCCAGCTTGAAAAGATATAACCAATGCTCTTATGCTTTTGAACACTCGTATTTACAACTTCAGATATCACCTTTTCAATCTTTGCATTTGTATCTTCAACCAATGACATTTTTTTTTAAATGCACATATTCCGCTCCCACCAGATGTTCCATATAACTAATGCAGGCACCACTAGCCAAATACAAGAAAAAAAATGAAGATTTGTAAATAACTAGCCAAATTTGAAACCAATCCAAAATTGTGTTTGGAAGGGGAGTGGACAAGTTTAACTTCTTCAAAATAAATTCCCAACATTGTTGTGCAAAAGTACATTGAATGAGTAAATGATCTACGCAGTTTCTAACACCTCTTCACATAATGGACATTTCAATGGATTTACAATTTAAAATTTTGTAAGTCGGTCACTTGTTAGAATTTTCTTCCTTAAAGCTAACCAAGCAAAGCACCCAACCTTAAGAATAATTTTGTTGTTCCATCAAAACAAGTAATCTCTTTGGGATACCAATTGACCTCTTGTTTGGCTTAAAGCTTTATAACCTTGTTTGACTAAGTAAGTACCTTCTTTAGATGTTTCTCATACAATCCTATCAGGTTTAGGTGAAAGATATAGCACTCTATCATTTAATATCCTTTGGAGAAAATAGCTCTACTGAACAGTTAACGAGGTACCTAAGAAACTTTTCCAATACACTTTCCTAGTTATTTGATCTGTTGATTGCACATAGTCTAAAAAAATCCCCCCCAAACCTCAGTTAAAGTTGTCATTGCATCTTGTAGATCAATAATACTTTGCAAAGGTAGTTTCCCATTCAAAGAGTCACTTCAAAACTTCACTCTTTCCCCATTGTTTAATTCTCATGTAATGTATGTATTGATTAATTTTCTACAAGAAATTAGAAAGCTCCACATGGTAGAACCCCTGGGTGGATCATAAATTGTAAAAATTCTTGATGGATTTGGAGTGTCTAAATATTTTAGTTGTATTATTTTGCACCATTTTTCCTTTGGCTTGGTATGAATTTCCCATGCAAGTTTGGCCCCAAAAGCCTTGTTTCAGATTGAAATATTATGAATCCATGATCCCCCCGACACTTCTCCCCTGCCATACCTTCTAGAGAGATTAAAGGCACTTTTTCCTGCTCATTTATATTTCCTTTCCATAGAAATAACCTGATAATTTTCTTTATTTCTGCTATAATTGACTGGTGTGCTTTTAGGACATCCAAGAAATAAGTAGGAATAGCTGTCAAAACTGATTTTATTAACAAAATTCTACCTGATAGTGACAACCATCTAGCCTTCCATAAAAGGATCATTGATCTTAATTGTTTTATTGCTTTGTCCCAATAGGAGGCCTTATTTGACCCCATAAAGAAAGGGATCCTTAGATGTGTACATGGAAAAGTAGCTTGTTGAAAACCCAATAGACTGACTATCTTGTTTCTTATTGCATCCTTTGTATTAAACACATAAATTTTCAATTTGGCTGCATTAATTTTCTAACTAGATGTTGAAGAGTACTTATCTAGAACCTCTTTGAACTACCTGGCTTTTGTAATAGTGGCCCTACCAAATAAAATAGTGTCATTTTCAAAAAGAGAATGTGTGACTATAATGCCTGTGTTTGCTATCTGAATACCTTCTCATAGCCCTTTATGATGTTTGAATGAATGTATCTCCTCAATGCCTCTACCATAATGATGAAGAAAAAGGGAGATAATGAATCCCCTTGCTTAATTCCCTAAGTTGCTCCAAAGAAGCCTATGGGATTTCCATTGAGAGTAATTGCAAACTTTGCACCTGATAGATAGGATGATATCCATTTATGCCATTTTGAACTAAAACCAAATTTTGCAAGTAATTTTTTCAAAAAGTCTCAATCTACCATATCATATGCCTTCATCATGTCTAGTTTGACAATGATTGAAGGTTGATTGGAAGTAGATATTGTATGTAAAGTTTCGTTAGCTACAAGAGCCCCTTCAAAATTTTCTCTTCCTAAGACAAAACCACCCTGTTCATGAGAAATTATTTTTGGAATTATAGGTTGCAACCTCAGGTAAATTTCCTTAGGGAATATTTTGTATAATGTGTTACACAAAGATATCAATCTAAATTCTGCAAAAGACTTAGGTTCTTTTACTCTAGGAAATATTGAAATGTTTGTTACATTGAATTGCTTAAGCATTATTCCCATCCTCCTGAATTCCTCCAATGCCCAAATAATATCAAAGCACAAGATATCCCAACTTTTTTGAAAAATAAAGCAACGAACCCATCTGGTCTAGGAGCTTTATTCGAAGTCAAAGAGAACACCACTTTTTTGACTTTCTCAAGAGAAAAAGGCTTCATCAAGCCATCATTATCCTCTTCCCTAATGATTGTAGGGATCGCTTCCAGCAAATCCTTTTCATCCTTATCATTCTGTTCACTCCTAATTTGGGGGGTTGATAAAAGTTTTGAATAAAACCTAATGCGTTCTTTGCTTATATCTTCTTCCTTGGTAAGCAAATTCCCTGTTGGAATCTCTTGTATAGATTGAATTTCTTTTGCAACCCGCTCTACCTGAGTAGATGCATGCAAGTATTTAGTATTTTGATCTCCCTCTTTCAACCACAATTCTTGCGACTTTTGCCTCCAATATATTTCTTTCCTTGCACTTAATTCTTCCCATTCCTCCTATAAATTTTTCTATTTCTCATAAGTTGAAGCATCTAAACCATTTTGAATAATGATTTCATGTATTGCAGACAATTCTTTATAAACTGTATCCTTCTGATGAAAAATATTCTTGAACATCTCTTTGTTCTATTTTAGAATTTGTTGTTTTACATACATTAGCTTTTTAAAAATCTGATACATTTTCGAACCCTGCTCATATGGAGAATTGATCCACCAATGCTTCAAAAAATCCATGAATTGTGGGTGCTTGAACCACATACTCTCAAATTAAAATGATGATTTGCATTTGGCAAGAGACATGTTTGATATGTTGAGAGATAGTGCATAGTGATCAGATCCTACATAGGGCAAATATTTTTTATTCCAACATGTGCTGCAAGTTGAACCAATTTGAAGTGACCAAATACCTATCCAATCTCTTTGTTATCTACAAAAACCTTTCCATCTATTTATCTAGATGTATAAATTCCCTTTGATGGTATAATATCCTTTAATGCGTTAGTGTTCATGAATGAGGCAAAATTTGTCATCACTTTAACCAGAGGCCTACTTCCTCCATTCTTTTCTTCCAACGAAGCTATTGCATTAAAATCCCCAGCCAGTACTACTCTCACATCTCCTAACCCATTAAAAACTTGTGATATTTCATCCCAAAGTGTCTTCTTGTTGATGGTTGAAGTGGGGCCATATATATTCAACAACCAAAATTTCAAATCAAATTTCTTTACCTCCATTAACTACCAATTATTCTCATTCCTATTTGGTATCACATTTACTTCCTTGGTATTCCATAATGCTACCAAAACTCAAGAATCCCCTTGGGTAGGTGTGTGAACTGACTTCCACATTGCTCATTTTTGTATTGAAGCTTCATATGTTGCCACTGATGTCTGTTTCCTGCAACAACAAAATATCTTCTCTACAAACATCAACTTGATGTTTGATTCGAGCATGTTTTTTAGGAGCATTAATTCCTCTAACAATCCAGGATATGATCCTCATTATACACGACGAGATCAGAGGCTCTCCTCAGTCGCTTGCAAATTTTGAAATTGTGTCATATATCATTTTTTACACCCCTGCTTCAATCTCCTCTTTCAATTTTGTAAGATTTGACTTCCTACCTCTCTTCCCCAGGGATTTATTTGGAATTGACTGAAAGGGGGTCTGAGAAATAGAGAGGGTCTATGTATAATCAAATTCCTCTTCCCCTTGACCCGACACTTTAATTGTTTGAATCATCTTATCAGTTTCCATTAACATTTGTTTTGCCAACATAGTGCCATTTGTTCAAAAAAATTGAGGGATATCAACCATATCAAATTCACTATCAATTTCCATTTTCTCTTTGCAGGGATATCCTTCCCATATTCCCTCCTCCTCAACTATTTCGTGTGCGATCTCATCAAACATTTTTGACCCCAGGATTTTTCTGCTAGGATTTCCAACTCATCTACTTTAACTGCTTGATCAACCTTTGATGCAGCTTGTAACTATAATCCTTTTGACACAGTGAGATATTTTTGAGGATCACACAAAGGCCTCTCCCCAATTGCCATATTTCTAGAAGCTAGATGAGTTATTGTATCTTGAAACATCATTTTTCTTGACTATATCTCCCAACTGTTGCTCTGAAATTTGAGGCAAGGATGGGGAGTACAAATTTAGCGTGTAACAATCAACAAGTCTCTCATTATGTGCAATTCCATGGATAAGGAAAATTATTGTTTTGGGCATTTCGTAGTTGATAAGACTTGATTCTTTTTTCCTTCCCCCACTTTTTTAGCTACCTTGGGACTTTATTCTCTGAGTATTAGATCAACTCGACATTCTTTTCCATTGGAGATCTCCTTGGGGAACCTAACAACATTCTTGTCTTGCAAATCAAGTTCCTTTGCATGTATCCCATCATACCCTTGATTTTGCAAGTTTCCCATGCTTGTGCATTTAGTAACAGGATGATCTAAAGCGTGGCACTGTATGCATGCATTTTCAAAGCTTTCAAAAACTATTTTTTGCAGCCACTTGCCAAACTTGGAAGTTATCTAGACTTGTGTTGGTAGATCCTTCAATGTGTCGACCAAAACACACACCCTTATCGGTTTTGAAGGATTTTTAAAGAAAAGATAGTCATGCTTGAGAAAGCCTCCTATATGATTTGCTATGATTTCTATCAAATTTAACTCCCTATACTCCAGAGGTAATGCATGCATTTAAACCCATAAAGGAACAAATCTAGCAACAAAAACTTCAAAATTGAAATTACGAGCCCAAGGTTTCATGTACATTCCAGAACCTTGGAAAGTCCAAGATTTAACCTTATAAACATCATCTTTTTGCAATTTTTTGCTAAAAAGAACCACAAATATACCCTTACCCTGATCTAAATAAAAACAAAATTTAGCACCCTCCCACTCATCAAATATTAAGTCTTTTAATTTACCTAGATCGAGAGTTAGATTCCAAAACTTGCAGATTAGTGCTTTCTCTCTTAAATCTGTAATTTGCGACTACAAGAGGTGTTCTGGGAATGTAATATTTATAGTCCCCTTATTCTCCACTTCAATCCTTGATTTTAGAATCTTGCTTTGGTCTATAGATTCTTTGTTCTACAAATCTTTTCGTCTCCATTCTTGCCTTTGAGTTGTTTTCTATTTTGCGCCTTTCTTTTATTTTACCCTTAGAGATCTTTCTTCCATTTTTCTTGCCTTGGGAACTTGTAAATTTGCTTTCATGTGCCAATCCTTTCCTTTGAGAACCATATTCTTTATGTTCTGGTTGGTTTTGAGGCTTTGGTAATTCCTTACCATTGTCCAATTTCCCATCTTGAAAAACTTTTGATTTTGACCCTTCTTGCTTCTGCAAATAATGGTGTCCTTTGTTCTAAGTGACATAACATTGATCAAATGGATCTTTCCACTAAGATTGTTGTGCATGCAATTTATTTGGATTGAAGGGGCCCCCTTGCGATCTAAAATCTCTATCTCTGTGCATGTGCTCTAGATTTTTCAAATATCTGAGATCTTTTTTGCTATCTTTATATAATTGATCCAAGAAGGTTGAATCATTGTGGCATTGCTTTTTAGGCTCTTCCTTTTCCCCTTTCCTTAATGAAATACCACCATCTTCACATATATCAAAAACTGGTTGTTTCTCTTTGTCCAACCACCTGCGCCCTTGAAATGGTATCTAGTTAGGTCTTGAAAATTTATACCTAACTTGATATGAATATTTACTTATATCTTGCACAATTAGCTTGTGATTGGGTCCTCGAAACTGATGTGGCCTCCTGCTGCCATAGTCTTGACAATTTTGAGGGCCTGGAAGCCTGTCATTTTTTGAGAATTGACCATTGGTCTACCATGGTTTCGACCGTTGGTGTGCCATATTACTCATTAGCACCGCAAAGTATAGTCTGGCTATGAATGTGTTGGTGATGTTGTGGTGAAATTTTTTGCTGCATTGAGATGGATTTCTCACTGTAACATTCTTCTTTTCTTCTTTTCTATAATCTAGTAGTGAGCCATTAGCAATGAACCCCTCTTTCTTTTTTGTAGTGAGCCCTTCAACAGTGAGCCTATTGTATTCAATGTTGCAATTACTTTATATTGTGAGCTAATCCTCACCATATTTTTTCCCTTCTTGGGTTTTCCACGTATATCTAGTGTTCTATTGTGCATGTTGTTGATGTGTTTCAGTTTTTGTTATTTACTTTCATGCTAAATCATTCTAACAGATTAAGGGTTAATTAAGTTGATGTGGATTTTAATTTTCATGAGGGTATTGAAGTTTTAATGTACAATTGATTCACCATCTTGTGCATTCAACACCCACTTTGAGGACTCCAAACTACCAACCCGTAAAAATTGCCTAGCCAAAGAGTCCAAGTATTTAATAAAGCTTGTGGGGGGCACTTGAAGCATACACCTATAATTGGGCCCTTGGCCTCCTTGTGCTATACAAATCATCGCTTGGGTTCATGACATGGCTTAATCGCCTCCCGTGGATTCATTAACTTTGGCAGTTGTATCAAGCATTAAAAAGTCGATCTTTTGGTGCAATGACAACTGTCTGTTTAACAATTGGTATTAGATCCAGGGTCATGGGTTCGAACCCCTCGCTTATGCTAGGGGGATTGTTGTAACGTGTGTGCCCTTGGTCTCCTTGTGTTGTTTAGTTGAACACTTGGGTTCGTGACATGGCTCAATCACCTCTGGTGGATTCATTAACTCTCGTGATTGTATCGGGCATTGAAAAGTCAATCTTTTGGTGCAATGACAAGCATTTGTGTAACAAATTTGATATGAGTAAAACCCTCGTTATCTGCCATAAGACATGATATGGGAGCCTTAACTTTGTCCTCCTTAGAAAGGTTGTGTTGTGGATGATTAGGAAAGGACTCTGAAGATCGAGACCCAGGACACCTTCTCTACAAATGACCATACTCATGCCACAACCAACATTGGAAGGGGAGAGACTCGTAATCAAGCTGTTGCACCCATGAAGACAAACCCACATGATTTTTTAAGGAATCTAGAAGAGGGTTACTCAAATCAATTTCAACATAAATGCATGCAAAATTAAGTACATTTTTATCCATAGTTTGTTGAGGACCCACCTGCTTCCCTAGCAAAAGAGCCGCCATATGCAAAATATCACTTCAAAAATTCAACTAGGAACCACAAAAGATGTACCCAAATAGGAACACGAATTAGGAGCTCCTTCAAAGGATTGAAGCCAACATGCCATGGTTTGATGAACAAACCAATCTAATTATGAAAACAAGGATCCCCCTCAAAAACTTTATTGCAATTAGCCATGCATGTAAATACAACCATACAAAAATTGTTAGCCATCAACATCACCTCCATTTCACCCTAAGGACTCCACGTTCAACTAGCCTAGTACTCCAAAAAAGGAAGAAAAACCCACAACCCTATAAACTTACAGATTAAAGAAAGTTTTGAGTAGTATTCAACATCTTCCACAATAGTTTCAGGATTAATCACTAGGACATGCCTATCTTGGCTCCTCTCTAAACAACCATTAGTTTTTGGAATGCGAGGACCCCCAACTGAAGCCATCCCCTCCAACCTCAAAGATTTATTCAGGAAATCAATGGCATCAAAAGGCCTTGATGAAGACATACTATTAACATGCAAATAAGCCCTATAATCCATCCTTTGATTAAAACTGATAGCTTCCCTTGAAGCCAAAACCTGCAAAAGGATGCCAAGAACCAGCACTGTTGAACACCCCAAAAACCCTACACCTTTCTCAAACACCAAGCAACATGAAAAACCATAAAAATTAGTGAAAAACCGAACAAAAAGGCCCACTCAAAAGCAATCGACACCCACCTCGAACCTGCACACACCTCTAGCTCCCCAACCACACACTTCGTGCTCACATGCAAGGAGAAAAAGCTTCATGCAGGCCATGGATCTGTGCATTCACACCCTGCATGCTTGCCATCCATATTGTGCAATCTCTTAATAGGTCATATTCTATTCAATTTTTTGAAGGATTCAATCAAAAGTTGATTGTTCTGAAGTGGAATCAAGTATAAGGACTTTTTTCCTCTGGAAAAAAGGGTTTTTGATAATTCATATTTATTTGTACTTCAGAGCTTATAGAACAAAGGATATTCATATAGTTTTATTTTAAAATTTCAAGGAGGTAGCAATTTGAAAATAAGTTAAAAAGTCATTTTGTTTTATCAATAAGCTTTGGTAATCGTGGGATCAAAGCAAAGACAAAAAAATGTAGGAAGCTCATGACACCTAAATAAATTGAAGCAAATAGAGAGATGGAGGCAAAATGACAAAGAGATAGAAGAACAATGATTCATCAAATGAAAAATATTGAAGCATTTAGTTACATGACTCTTGAAGAGGAGACCGTGAAGGATGGGATGAATGTAGATGATGCAAATATGGAAATGGTGAATATGGAAGAAAATGTGATTATAGAGACAAACCCAACTATGTCTTCAAATTCAAATTTGAATGATATGGAAATAGTGACTATGCAAAAAAATTTGGGTATGTATTCAAGTCCACCTTTCACTGATATGGAAACTATACAAACAAATCTAGGTATGTCTTCAAACCCATATTTTGATGAAATTAATATTAATTATTTAAATGAAGTTGGATATACCAATAATGATATCAACTATACTAGTGAAATAATGGAAACACAAAATAAGAATGAAATCCCTTGTATGGATGAAAATGAAAATGTTTTTTTACAATTGAAAGAAATGTTTTAGATAACCTTCTCGGTAAAATTTCTTGGAGACAAATGAGAACCCATGAAAATAGATTATATAAAATGTTTTTTTTAATAGAAAACTAGTATTTCAAAGTCAACTCATGATGCAATTGATGAAAATGTGGAAAATGAGAAAAGTGATGAAAAAATTAGACATTTTTTTAAAACCTAAAAAGAAAGATGATTCAATAAAAACAAGTCATATCTAGTGTTGCTAATGCTATTGATTCTATAGGAAAAAAAGGTCAATCTAAAGATAAGAAAACAACTCAACGTGCTATAATGATTGCTTTAGTTAATAAATCAACTTTGAATAAAAGAACATTGAGATTAGTGAATTTATAAAAGTAAATCCTAAAACTTTGATAAGAGTGAAAAATAGGAGAGAAAGTATTGAAAACGATCCAATCAACCAATGTTGGAGTTTTAATGTAGACTCCCAAGGATTGACATGAAATTAAATAATGAAAACAAATCTTTAATTGAAAAATATTGGTATGATAATACACTAGTATCATCTAATACTAGAGATGTTTTAAAATTATTAGTGGGATCAACAATTCGTCACCCTCATCCAAAAAATCTATTAGTTATGACAAATTAAATTTCACAACAAAAAAAGATGATTCAATCTTACCAAATATTAGCATAAGTTAAAATCATTTAAAAAATGTAAACCTCAGTATGTGAAAATTAATAAACAACAAATCTCTTGTTGTAAAACTCATGTACAATTTTGTTATTATTATGATATTTTTCAATATATATGTTGTACTTTGCATACTATTGAAATTATGTATGAATGTGGTATTAATATGCCACCTAAAACAATCAAGGAGTTTATAGCAAGTTTGTCTTGTGAGCCATTTGATGGACACTTATTTTATTTAAATACATGTATTTTTGGACAATGCAATAGATGTGACAACCTTTCATTGCTAGGGGAATGTATGCATGAAAGTAGTTAACATGATTTTAGAAACAACTAGTGGATTTTAAAAGATTCAAAACTGAATATTTTTTAAAGGATGGAAAGATGGAAAACATTGTGAGCTAATCATAGAAAAAATTAGTGTGCATGCATTCATTAGAGAATGTAAAGATAATATTGTACCCAAATATGTGAAACACTCTCAATATGCTCGATGGGTTGATGGTCAATTTCATACATGTAAAAACACATTTCCAATTAGAACTATATTATCCGTTATTGACTTTGCAAAAAACTATATTCTTGTTCCACAAGAGGAAATTCAATCCCAATATTATAATTCTGTGCAGGTGGCCATATTTGTTCATATTGTGTATAAACATGTAGATGATAGTACAAAAGATAGTAGATTTTTTTTGAAGGAGTATCATTTCTATTTGAGTGATAATTGGTTACACAAGTATCAAAGTTTGTTCAATATTGTCAAATATATTTTATAAAAATTTAAAATAAAGAGAAATTCAAATGAGAGAATATCTTGTATGGTTAGATAATTGTATTGGATTTTCCACTACTTCCTTGCAGTTCTTTATGCTATATTGACAGTTCTTCAAGAGTTAGATTTTCTTGCAAAATTGGTGGAAGTTCAAGGGGACATAAGCTTCTAAGTTTATAATATCAGACAAAGTCTGAAGGTTTGAATAAAATTAATTGGCCAAGGAGCCACCAAGATTGGTCAACAATATATTATTGCCTTTGGTAAAATAAGGATTTTGAAAAGGTCTAGGTCTCACCAAGCAAGCCAAAAAAATATTAATGGAGGAAATGTGCATTTGATCCTAACATAGAAATGTTCCATGTAGGACAAAAAACAACTAAAGGATTTGTTTTTGTGAGATGCAACCAATAAATCAATCCCTACAACAAGGTTGGCTCCTTATTTGTTATAGTCATACAACTAACTTGTATGGAGGAAAAGGGAGATTAAATGTTAAAAACAAATAACAAAAACTAAAAGGCCATAAGGTAGAGTGATTTTCCTTATGGGCCTTGATAAAGCTTCACAATTTCTGCCATCGTGATTGACAACCGATCAAGTAAATGGTTCATACATAATAGTTGTGATATTAAATAAATTTAACATTGAGTCACAACTTTGAGAGTAGAAAACAAATATATTAATATTTTAATATGGTTAAAAACACACATATGGTTTAATAAAACTTAATGTTAGGTACAATGTAGAGGTTCCCCTGTTTTGTATACAAAAGGAGTGAGAAGAAATTTTATATAGCATGATCGATAACTTAACCATACAAAATAGGTTCTAAAAAAATAAACGATATGCAAGTCACTATATATATATATATATATATAAGAAATTCGACACCTATATGGGTTTTTCCTCTAAATCTTGTTTTTAAGAAATTAGTAGTTGATAGTAGGTGGTGAAGAATTTGTAAGTAAATATCCCTACTTTTCAATTTAGTGCTTTAAGTGATATGGGGAGCATTTGGGAGGTCCCAAATAGAGTGCATGGGTACCCACATCAATGGATTCCATTACTTGTGTACTATAAAAGAAATCCTTGGGTATGTCAACTATTTTGATTATAAGTGGTGTTTTTGCAAAGAAGTGATTGGTCGTTAATATTAAGAAAATATATAAAAGCAAAAATTTGATTGTAGTATTTGAGAATTGAAGACTATGTACCCCAAGAGTGGAAGCAACCCTAGAGAGTTGTAGGGAAGTTGCATGCTCAATAATTAGGTTGCAGGGGTGTATCAAAACCAAAGAATGCTAAAGATAATCACTAATCTAGAGTCCCTTGTGGTTGATCATGTGACACACTAAGTCTTGTTGTAATATTTTTTTGACTCTTTCAAAAAGTCAAATAGGCTCACCACATGATTTTGTCAAATAGTTTTCTTTATAATAATATATATTATGGGGCCTATCATAGGCTACACTATTTTATTTATATAAAGCAAGTTAGCTAGATGATCTAGACCAATTATGAGGCATGATTGTAAAACTCTAGTTCCTATTCACTAGACATCCCATACATTGTTGCTTCATACAATTGTGCTATGATTATGTTTGGAAAAATTGTGCTTAATCATGCCTTAACTCATCTTTAGTGGCCCCATGTGTACAAAAAAACCATATTGGGAATCTATTTTGACAAAGGAAAATTACACAACCACATATAAGGCAAGGCTGTGTAGAATATCAATTGTATGTAATAAAAAATCCAATACAAGAACAATTAGAAAATACTTATCAAGAATAGAAACAAGTAGAAGGAAAGAAAAATAAATAATATACAAAGGACCAAGAGTTTAAGGTGGGAAATAAAGAGGATTTCATTGGGTACAAAAAGACTATAGTGAAAAGTCAAGAATATTAAGCCACTTAAATATTGACCTTTCACTATTTTAGATGCCATGAGTAAAAGTTCACAAAGACACTTTTAGTTGCAAACAATAAATACTTGCATATGTATGAGTTTTCTAAGTTTGATGAAGATGAGGAATATGTACAACCTTCTTTCCAAGATGGGAATTGATGGACAAGCCACAGTTTAAGAGGATGTTGTATTACAAATGAAAACTAGGGATACTAGAAACATGATTTAAAAGTCCTGGAAAGTAAGACTCAAAGGCTAAAAAGTAAACCAATAAAGTGTTTCTCTAAAGAAAAAAGGGAGAGAACTCCTCCCCTACTTAGTGTCTCACTAAAATTTTATAGGTCCAAAGCTTCTCTAAGAAGGGAGGAATTATTCACAAGGATTGGGATGATAAAATTTAAATTATAAGTTGATTTTGAGAAAAAATAGAGATGAAAATATGATGGCATGAAAAGAAATTGTAAAAGGAAGAGAGACATTTTTACAGTTTTGGGTTGAATCCACACATAAGTGAATAGGATGGATTTTCACTTGCAATATTAACCCCACACTTGTAGGAATGAACCCCAACTATTGAAAATTTAGAACTAAAATGAAACTTTTGTCATGTAGATTTGTACCCTTGCTAAGCATCTAGCTCAACAATCTCATGCACCATGGAAACAATCTAGGCCCTATGGGTTGCCCATAGATTGGAGTGAAGCTCCAGAGAGGGTTGGTTCCCTTGTTGAAATCACCAAAATTTTAAATAAACTACTATTGTTAGGCTAAGAAAAGAGGAGGAAATGACTTGTAATAAATCTTAAACTCTAAAAAGGCTATGCACCAAAATGTTTTGAGACTCCTACTGTTGTTTTAGACATACAATCCTTTCAATAGTTAGTTGACTTTTACACAATTCATTATGTTTTGTATACACCAATACATATGTATTTTGTAAGAAGGTTGGGTTTGATGTAGTTTTGAAGGAAAATAATGTTTATTCACCACTGAAAACTTTGGTTCATGTCCACTACACAACTTAGAACCTGCATAAAATGTACTTTCTCTCCTTATAAGTGCTGAAAATGAGACATATATTAAAGGTTTTGCATAGAAACGTAATAATATTCATCAACCATTATTTTTCACACAATAAAATAGCATTTGAGAAGGCCAAAATGCTTGATTTTATTGATAAAAGATGCCTTACAATAGTATGAAATTGCCAATGCTTTGAAATTATGGTATTACATTTGATTTTTCAATCATAAAATGATTAATTTTTTGAGTTACAATGTTATTTCTCATACAAAAAAGAACTCTTACAAGTTACAATGTCATTTTAGAATGCCATAACTAACTGATAAATGAACTTGGGCATCCACTTTAACTTAGAAACACTTCCTATTTCCTAGCAGCTAATTACAAGGAATAGGTGACATGTGTCTCTAAGCTGTTTGAATAGGTTTGAACTCTCTATGGGCATTGGAAAACTATTTTCCCTATTGCAACTCCTTTAAAAGCTCCAAGGTGGTGTTGAAATTACTGAAACTTGTTTGTTTTGACTTCCTTTATCTCCTTAACTACCTAAATACTTGTAACTATTGTCTCCAGTGCCCTAGCTAGGTGGATGATTGTTCAAATTGCCTCCTAGATATTTTTAAGATACTGTAACTACTACTACATCTTAATTGCCCGAATTGACCTTTATCTTTTCCAACTGCCCTTTAATGCCTCAAAACTACCACTTGCATACAATTAGGACACAGTTTGAATGAGTTTGAAGTGAAGTAAGACTCCTTGGGGTGTAGGATAAAAGTTTGACTAGGTATTAAGACATTGGAATTATATTAAATCACCATTTTTATCCTCTTAGAATCTATTTTCTTGGTTGAAGTAAAAGAGACAATGAATATATTCACTATTATTCACACTTTGGAGAAACATCATTACTATTTTGATGGCAATAATTGTCATGTCTTCATAGATTGTATACACCTCTTCATGACTACACTATTTTTGGTGTTCATCCTCGAGTATGATGTCTTTGTAACATTATATATGTTTCATAATGTCGACTTCATGATTTAGAACCATTAATTATGGATTTTGGAGTTGGACTACAATATTAAATGAGTCAACTAATTTTGGAGTCTACTTTGTGTTAGGTGCCCAACTCACTTTTGGCCTTTTTGTCAAGGGATATAATGCCTTACTTTACTTTGGAGAATGGTTAAGTTTCCTAGATATTCCAAATTCATTCATCTTGCTCAACCCTGAAGAAGTGAGATTAGAAGAGGATGCCATTGTTACCCCAAAAGGAGTGACTATGTTTCATTGGTCATGATTTATTTTTCTTGACTTTGTTCTTCCATCACCCTCTTATTGGATCTAGTGGGATAATCAAATTGGACATGTGGCCTCCTTGATGTTGATTTTGGTTCACTATTCTTCTTCTTAAGTAACCAAGGTTTGCTCTTGAGTAGTTAATATTTGGATGACATGCATCTCTTATGCTTGATGTTACTATTATTGTGATGTCAAGAAAATGGTTCATACATAATAATCATGATTGACTATCTTGCACTTGTGATGGGTCCCTTGTACAAACTTCCATTATCTTCAACGAGCCCCTTTCAACTATTCTTTATGTTCTTTCGATTTCACACTTTTCCTTGTATTCATAGTAGGAAGGGCTACCTCCTCTATGAAACACTACCCTACTGCTATCTAACTTTGTGGACCGCCCCTTGAGAAGTCATGTCTTGATAAAGATACCTCATGCTAAAGGATATCTTTAGAGATAAACATCCTCACACATTGCTCCATTAGATGACCCTTTATACTCCTTATCTCTTTTATACATGGCTCTTGAGGCCTAGGTATTGATTGTCCTATTGGTATTATGCCTTATACTTTATCCTTTGGATCATGATCCAAGTCAATCTTCTAGATTGTCATTTCATACCTTCAATATAAATAGGTCTACCTCTATGATTGTCATGCATTCTTTCATTTTCATCTCCATCAATCTTGGAAAATATAGTGGTGTCAACCACCCTCTTGGAAAGCTTGACCATGGTTGGGTGTACCTTAAAATAAGGTCCATAGTGCTTGAGATCCAAAATGCAAGGCAACCAATTTATGATCTTTTATATGCTTATTGATCAATATTTCTACATATTGTCTATTATGGAGTTGATGGATAGGAGTATCACTATCACCATAACATAGAACATCACCCTCTAATTGGTCTAGATCTACGCCTTCTTCTTCATGTATTTTTCCAAGATCTTGTAAAAGTTGAAATATGAGACAAGTGTGATGATCTCTCTTATATAGAGCTCCTTGGATTGTTCAAACTCATCTTTGATTACTAGAATAAACCCCACATTTGGACATGTCCAGCTAAGGTTTTCCATGAGTGGGTATGTCTTTCTATTGTGATAGTCGTGGCTTGATGCATATTCCACTATTACAAACTTGTCCTCTACAAGCCACAGGGTTTCATCAAAGTCCTATATTATATACACTTTTCTGTATTATACACACTTACTATATTATATACACTTATTTATCAGGTATCAACCCATTTTTGTTCACCTCTTATGTTCTCTCCATTTCTCATTATTAAGTATGTTGAGCTCCTTTATATTTGAATATAATGAACAAAAAATTACGTGCTTGTTTATGTAGATTTGATTAGAATCTCAATAGACTCATTCTATATCATGGGTCTTAAAATTCATATCTAACCCTCCTATTTGATCACAAAATTTTCATATTTTATCTTAATGGAGTGTTTTGTGAACCATTTGACTATTTGATGGATTTTACACAATAAATAAGTAGGCTAGTAATAAGATGTGGAAGGTCTTTTGAAAAAAAAAATTCTAATTGTAACCTTGTTAAAATGAGCATTTATGAAAGTCTATGCCTATTTGTTAAGGTCTCCTTGAAACAAAAACATACTCGAAGAGTATAAAGTGTACCCAAAGCTTCATTTTGGAGGCACCTAGGCGTATTGGAATGACCTCTTACAATCCCTTGAAATCTTTCCCTTTTCTCATGCATCCTCCTTGAAGTTCTGCAACACTTGTGTGATTTGGAGCAAAGAACTACTGGTCTCATACTCGGTAGGGTGAATGGCTCTCCAAAACTTTGTAATGTGCCCACAAATCTCTGCTCGATCTTTGCAACGTGGAGAGCCTTATTCATAGACTTCTTCAACACCAACAAAGAGGACTTATTCAAGGCAAAAACAACAACAACATACCCTAAACTTCTTGTTGCGTGGGTGTAAGGAAGACAAAACTAAGCCTTTTTTCCTCTCCATTATTTTGATGCTTAAAAACATAATTTTTTTGACAAAGATTTAATTTTATGAAATTCCTTAAGTAACTCTTCGAGGAAAAATTATATTAAGGTGATAAAATATCAACAAAAACAACATCATTTCCATTGCCAACTTCAAGAGAATTCTTCTATGGCTTAGGAGAATGTTACATCACCAACAACTATAAATAGAGGTGCACACTATGCATTTTGACATGAGAGTATTGATTTGATCATTGTATTGAGGATACTTCGAAAAATTTAATAAAATTGTAGAAGAATGAATCTGGGTGTGCTTATGTGTTGCATTTGTTCTTTCAATAATTCCATAAAAATAAACAAACATTTAACACTACTAATTATTTTTCTTACAAAATTTCTAAAATAAATACTTAAATTATTTATTTATGTTGAATCCTTTCATTTATTAGAGCAAATAAAATAATAAAATTTTGATAAGTAGGTTTAATGGGTGCTATCATAGCTCTACTACAAGAAAGCATTTATTGATATAAATTATAATTAAAAATCGATAAATATAAAAAAAAACAGCCGATCTTCAACCTTCTAGCTTCATTTTCCATACCCTCCGAGGTTTACATATTTTACACCCCACAAGCGAATTTGAAGGAAAATAAAAAAAGGGGTAGGGTTTGAAATCTCCTCATCCAAATCTGTTGCATAGGCTTCACCTCTCAAATAAATGGGCAATCGTATTATTTAATTTCTTTCATGCTTTAACGATTAGCAAAAATGTTTGCCTATAAATTCGCTGGTTTTGGCTCCAAAAAAGAAAACCCTCGAGGATCTGCAAGTGCAACTCTCACAAGCACTTACCAATCAGTTCTCAAACCTACGCATTTCACAGGCTCACAAAGAGATTGCTTGAAACTTTCTTTCGCTTAATAGCTTGGGCGGATTATACATTTGCTGCCACAAAAGACAGAGGTCAGTATATAGGCGTACATTTCAATTTTTTTCGATGTTATTTAGGTTTTCGATTTAAGCTGGAGGGTTTTAACGGTAATTGGTAGAAATCAGGTCGGCAGGGATACATGATTTTAGATTTTTGTTTTATTTTTTAAGATAGCGGATTTGTAATATAACTCCAATTTACTTTGTTTCATTATCGTCTGTTTTCGAAAGGTCTCGGGGATTATGCACTTTTTCAGATGATTGGGTTATTTTGAAGTTTTCATGTTTGTTTTGACATAGAGTGAAAAAGCATTAGGGCTCTGTTTTCATTTTTTTTATAAGGGGTTTTGAATGGACTTATGTTGTAGCAATTTCGATAAGCTAGACTGAATTGGACTTAATGTATTGAATTTTTTGTGTGAGTGGTTTATATTCAGCTGCTATAATTTAGAGTATTCGAAGTTATTAAATTCTCTTTTGTTGGAGATATAGGGTCTGCAGAGAAGGGCACTAGCTAAGAGCTTCTTTCCAACTATTATAGCTGATTATGTAAAATGATATCTTTTTTGCACAGTCATTCATAAAGCGAGACCGCTGCATTAGCCGATGATTTAAAATGATAAATACTCGGTCGGGTGTGTTAAACAAAGAGTTAGCACGTGGTTGGGGAGATGGTGCCCTAGGGTCCTGTGTTGATGTGAGGCTTTTGAACAGGTCCCTTTTTTGGTTTTGCTTAGACTAGCTCACCATGAGCTGTATATTGGATACGTGCATCTCGGATAATCTTGGTTTTGTTTTACAACTTTGTAATCTTGGTTTTGTTTTACAACTTTGTTGTGGAGTTTCTTTTTGTTTGACATTGCCATGATCCTGTATGCCATAGGCTTTGAGCTGATGACCAATTGGGGAGCGCAAGCTTTCTTGCTCTGAATGCAGGAAGAAAATATTTAGATTTTAGTGTTTTACTATATGCAACTACTGCTAAGTCTGCTAATCCACTTAAGTGTAGTCAGCGGTTCATTTTGATTGCCTTCCATTTGCCTCCAGGCACATCCATGTCGGGGAAATTATTTGTGGCCCAGCTGTTTAATAGAGCATCTCAACAAGTCTAAGCTGGTGTTTGAGAAGCCTTATTGGCATTTGAGTAATATGAAAAAGACTTGTCAATCTACACTTTGTATGCATGAGGCCTCCTGATTTATTTTGTCAAACCTTGAAAAAGATTCATGGGAGTGAAGGAGGGATTGTTTATCCACCGGGAAAGTTCATACTTCATACCATGGGAGTTGGTACTATCTTATATATGCTGTTTCATTACCAATGAGTGAGATGCTTTTGATAAGGAAGCTAAAGACAACATCAAATTTAAGATGGAAGGCAGAGGCATTGATCAACTTGTAAGGTATACAACAATACAGAGCCTTTGTTGTAAATGTACTAGTCTGCTAACCAGGAAAGTAACGCCATTCCTGAGCAGGTACTAATACGAATTCCTGTGAGGGATGGTGATATAATGGGTGAGAGATCATGCACATGTTTGGCATTCAATCCTTCTGCGATCAGTGGTTAGGAGATGTCATTAGCATGATAGTGCTGGAAGGTCGAAGAATGATCCAGCCATGTCAGCAGACAGTTAAGCACCATATGAATTAAAGAATGAAGACCTTTTTTGGTGGATGCTGTTCAGTTATTTCTTTTTCTGAGTTTATTTCTTTGTAATTTAGAATGACATCATCTGTAAAGTTTGTTCATTGCAATTGCAGATGCATATTTTTGAGTTTAAAGTGATTCAAATTAGTGAATGTTTAAGTGTCTGATGCATTTAAATTGTTTTGAAGTTGTTTTTTATGTTAAATTTGTGCTTGTAATAATATAGCAAATGGGTACAAGTTTGTTAGCTCTTTATGGTCGAGTATATTTCAAATGTAAAAGTAATATTTAAGAGCACATGGTGTATTGTCTTATATTTGATAGAAGGATGTGCCTATATCTTGCAAAGTTTGGTCAAAATAGTTGAGCAATTGTGAGATTGAGTCTAATTATCTAAGTACCTAGGTTTTTCTAATTTCCAGTTGACTATTTCAATGGCAGGATTAGACAATACTAGGATTTAATCGTCATAATTGGTGTGGTAAAGCATATCTGAGGTTTTGAACAATACTATGATGCCAACTTTCTAATTGGTGGGGCAAAGGAGATATAGGTTTTGAGACTATACAAGAATGTTAGTTTTCTAAATGGCAGGGCAAAGAAGATGTGTCTTATGGACAATACTGGGATACTTGAAAACAGGATTTACAGTACTGGCATTTAGTGAAGAGGGTTGTAAGGACAATGCAATGATGATACTTACAGTGTTTGATTATACAACTGTAGCATTTAGTCAATTTGCTTGTATTGTGGCTGTTTGACATACAAATCATTGTGTACCATGCTTCCCAACTTTTTTTGATGAGTCTATGTGAACATATGTCTCTGATATGCAAGAAGATTGAAGAATTGGAAGTCCTTTCTTGGTTTTTAAAACAAATATGACCTTCTTGATAGCATCTGTAGGATCAGTGGGTCTATTTATATCCTTTACTAGCTTGCTTAAATCATTGAAAATTAAAGTTATTTTTGCTACCTTTTTCCATTCTGCATAGTTTATGCCATTTAAATTCAAAATCAAAGAAGCCCTTTAAAAAGTACTCATTGAATCTATTTATTGCTCCCACCTCAAATTGAAGCAAGGAAATGGCAGCTGCTGTTTACTCCCTTTTTTCAGCAGCAAATGGTAAAAACATTTTATCCTGGGGATGCTTCCCTGGGTTTTACTCATGTTTCCCCATCGAGGATATTGGGAGAAAGGGGGATGAGATAAAATGTCCTCTCTACGTCCACAGTCCGTCAAAATTCCAGGGAACATCTCTGTGATATCTACACTGGGAGATGCTTCCAGGGGCATTCTCCTGCAGAAATGACAGCAGGAGATGAGTTACTGCCTATGTTCTCTATCACATCCCCCGCCTGTTGCGATGCAAAACCAATAATTGATTTTAAATGGGACTGCATACTGTAATGTCTTCTTTTAAAGATTATGCTGATATTCTGATTTTTTTAAAATTTTCTGTTTTGTATGTAAAACACCAACTGGAACAGCCAATTAAAATTGAAACTAATCACTAGAACTTGTTACCAAAATCCTTGATTGGCTGAGAACATCTTCAACTTTACCCAGAATAGACAGTCCAATATGAAAGGGAGAGCCAACTTATCACCCTTATCATATAAATATACTCAGATCTTAGTGGTTATTACTCACATTTTCAAGTGTAAATGCAAATATGACTTAAAAATAAATGAATCAACTCTCAATGTCAACAATTTTCAAGAATGAAACACTGAGTAAATTTACATGGAACTCAGTCAAACATCTTCAGAATGCAACATAAATCAGATTTGAGCAGAATTGCATCACTGATAATGGTGGTTACAGATCTGATTGTACGATTAAGACAAGCCCTAGGAAGCTGATTCTATCCAGATCTGAATCATAAACAATTATAAAATATATAGTCCTATAATGCTGATCCCACCACAACAATAATCACTGGAAACCACTGAAATTGATAACAATTGACAAAAATCAGGAATGCATTATTGATGATGCCCAGGTCAGACCTGTTGTCATCATAGAAATCACCAAATGTGATGCTTCAATGGTACGGCTGCCCTTGGAGGAGTACAGCAGCAACCAATGAATGTTCAGCTGGGCTATGGAGGGCTGTATGGCTAGTGTAAGGCTGGCAACAGCCACAAATCTGTTCCAAAACACTGTATAAATATTCATATCTGCCTCAATTGAATTTGCCACCAAAGGATGATCAAAGATGCTCCTGAAATAGCTGATTTGAAGATAAGTACTGTAGCGACACTGTAGCAGCAACATGGAACCTTCAAAATGGTGGAGTCTTCAATAAGTCACTGTAGCATCTCTGTAGCAGCAACATATAAACTTAAAATAAATGTCTTCAAAGCCTCAACGAATCAATACATCTGTGATTTATGAATGGAATCACCCAAAATGGGAAATAAGGGTTTTTGTCTTTGACCCAAAATGTAGAATCCAAGAGGGTTTTCATCCTCTCAAACCCCAATCAAACCAAGGATTTTCATCCTTGGACTCCCTAGATTGAACAAATTGCTCAACTTTGAAGATTGGATGAGAATATAACTTGATTGATGATTCCCAAATGAAGATAGGCAACTCCTAGATATACCTTTTCAAATTGGCCCCTTTGGTCTTAAATTTTCCTCCAAGTATTTAAAAATATTTATAATTTTTATTTAAATTTAATGCTAGTGTTTAAAAACACCTTTTATTTCAATTATAATTATTTTTTTGGCAAATTACTACCATAGGGGGTGGTTCCATTTTATTGAATAATAGAAATCAAATTTATATAATGGTTCAGCCCAAGGTGAAGATCATGATGTGAATGGCCTCAATGGTCTCTTGTATTTTTTCAATCTGGGTCGGGGAGAAAAGATAATCAACATGATTTTTCTAAAATGCATATGTTTGCATATTGTTCCTTCCTAATCCTTCTCTCATGAGTGTAATGGCTTGCTTCATGTCTTCATTACCCTTGGCCATTGGAATGCAAATTGCATCCCTTACCAAGCCTTGCCCGGAGTCGTGGCTTAGCTTGGAAACTACTTGGACCGCATTGTCTCTGTATTTGGGGAGGATGTATTTGTTGATTGCTTGTTTCTCTTAGTCGAAATTGCTTGAAGTTCGTACGAGGTTGTATAGAATTCTTTCCACGAGTTCTGCAATGTGGATGTGGGCGTGTGCTAGATGCTTCTCTCCGATAATGGCTCTGATAATCGATTCATAAACATCAAACAAAATAACAAAGACTTTCCTCAATTGCTTAGAAAGATTTGGTGGTTGCATTTGCTTTGTAACCACAAATCTTGAGAAATTCTGCCATTGGAGAGATGAAGCCGAAAGCTTGCGCTGTTTCCATTAGTGATCATTGAGTGTCTTGCTATTGCATCCATCAATATTTAGAGGCTTCATTTACAGGAAGGAAAGTCCCACGTGATGCCTTTCACTTGCAAAGTATGGAGTTCTTTTCGATTATGTAGGATCTAGATCCTATTGTTTTGCTTGCAAACCGTCAATAATAATAATATTATTAAGTTGTCCTTTAAATTAAAAATCAGCGACACAAAAGCTGGAAACATCCATACAATAACTGAACACACCTGCATCCGCAAATGGTGGAGTATAGTAGCTGAAAATGATGATGGCAATTGCAGCGTAGTGGCTGGAAATGATGATGACAATTACAGCATAGTGGTTGAAAATGATGATAACAATTAGTGCGACATAATCCCATATGTGTTTCCTTCATCACTTAGTTGTAGCCTTACACTATGACTCTTCCTTATTGAGTTTTGTTTGAAACCCAAATCTGATCATAAAAGTAATCTCCCAAGTTTGGGTCCACTTTGCATACCTTTGCGAATTCTTGTCATGGTGGCAATTCTTGTTTCCTTAATTAGAGAGACATGTACCTTGTCCAACTCTTGATGAATCCCTTTACTTGGTAACAATTCCATAGGTGCAAGCTTGACCATCATGTTAGGCCTATCCAACTTAGAATTGCCATCAACAAGATAAAGTGTCTTACCCATGGTTGGCATCTTGGATGTCATTGATTGATATTCTATCCACTTAGCCATTGCCTCTTTCCCCATGGGTTTCAAAACCCTAGTGAACTCACCAATAGGATGTATCCTTGGTGTGCTCAATATTATATTAAACTCTTTGATGACATCGAAGTTGTTGTGTTCTATATATCCATCCACTATGTTGGCAAGTCATTGTGCACACTTGTTTTTCTCATGCAATGAAGAATCCCAAACATCCATATGAGCTTCATGGCTATATACTTGAGCCCCAATGAGTCCCATAGTGCTACTATGGGCTAATCCCTCCAAAATATAACATAAATCAGCTGGGAATAAATCATAACAACCAAAAATCATTCAGGATCTCTTCCAAGTCAGTTCTAGGATCGTTGGAATGAGTATCCTCCATAATAAATTTTTTTTTACAAGCATTACCATGCAAGGAAATCCTCTCAAAATGCATCAATCTATTATTATCTATGACGAAAAACATCAAAGCCAACACTATGAGAATAATGTAACAGTTGCAAATATGACAAACCCTTCAAAAATCAGCCATGTGATCAATGTAGAAGTGAGGGGCAGCCATACATGGATTGAAAACTCTCCATTAGAAGTTACCGGCTAAAAAATACTCTTTACTGTGGTTGAGAATCCTTGTAGAACCACTTGTGTGAATGCCATCGAAGTAATGTGGTGGCTAATAATAATGATGACAATAGTGTTAGGACTAGAAATTAGGTCCATAGCTGTCTTGGAAATGCTTCCACTATCATATGAGGATAGCACTTCATCACCTTTCCACCTCCTCATGCCTTGGCGATCTTTCGCACAAATATCCCAATTTGTGGTCATCTCATCATACTCATGTTGTGCTATCCTAGCATTTTGTGAACTTCTCTTTAGAATCTTCTTGTGCTGTTACTTAACTCTCTTAATGTGTTCACCTTACCTCCTCAACTCATGATGATGCTCCCTACTCAATGGTAGCCTTGAAAATTCAAATACCATGCAATATTGGTCCAAAGTAGGCAAGTATAGCAACCAAAAGAAGATATCTTACCTAGATTGTTATGTTCTACTATTGCCCTAATTTCAGATCCAGGGTTTATAAAAAATAAATGCAATTTGAGCAAGTAAAATCATTAACAAATCTTCAAAAGTTAACCCTAATCACCAAAGATTGAATAGTCAAATCATATTGAATTTAACCATTCCACAAATGCTAAGAAACAATAGATCTATGATTCGCCAAACTCAAATTATATAAGCGGAAACAGGTAGGACAAAAATAAAGAGAATATTCTAAAAGTGTTAGTGTTGCCAATAGCAAACACTTTATATAATGCTTTCCTTGTGCTAGCGATTGGGTTAGACCCTTGGATCCCCCCAAATTGACTTCAAATCCTATTTAGTTGATGGCATTGGAGTTGGAATATTGGTGCCAGGTTAAGTACTCGGATACGTTTACTATTTTGCCTCCAGTTCTCTTAGTTGGTGGGCATTGGGTGACTCGAGATGAATCCACCACACCTAGCTTCATTGAATCTTTAATTAGCTATAGATGGGCGATCCTTATGCATTGGTCAAGATGGAATGTCTAGTTATGTGTTCTAGGTATGGTGCCTAGATGTATGAATGACAACCCATAGACTCGCCCTACGCTAGACAAATAGTATTTCTAAAACTACAACTCCCTTAGACTCAAGGAAAATGCTTACAAATTAGAAAGGTGGGGTTTCGCCTACCTTTCCCACAAGTCATTGAGGATTTCGTTTCAATAAACAACATAAGCCAAGCACAAATTTTACCATCCTCCAATGTGTTTGAAGTCAAGCACCAAAAACTAGTTAAATATTGATTTGCAAATAGGTTAGTAAGACCCAAATTGCTTGCCAAAATATTCAAATTTGAATTTATATGTATATTTTTTATTTAATTTTAGATTAATATTATTATTAATAAGCTTAGTATTTAATATTTATATATAATATATTATTATAGTGTTTAGGAATGCTTTTATAGTGAAAGGGCTCCCTTTTAAACGAAGGGGAGATGATATAGACCCATGATATACAAATCATCACATACCTTGTGTCCAATCCAAGTATTGGAAAGTTTTTGTGCCTTCCAGATGCAAGGAATTGTGAAGCCATTTTGTAGTATCTCATTCTTCTTGAACTCACCACCACCCATCCAAAAGGAGCAACTTGTATGTAGCTTGACTAAAACAATACCATACCATGCTTAGTTATAAAATCTTGAACATTTAATTGACATCTATTTTGCTTGCCATTTTTCCATATCAAGCATGTCATGGTGATTTGGTCATCACCCACAATCGTGTCTTCAAGTGTGGTACTTAGCTCCTAGGATGCATAACCAACCATATTTGATTCCTCATAAAGTTCCTTTCAATCCAAATGCAATAGATGGAGAATTAAATAGTAGTATTAATGCCTCTACCCACTTTGACTGTCAAAAGCTCACGTGGATCCCATATGCAAAAACAATCATAAACTTAGAATCAAAGAGTCCGCAAGCCCTATATCGCCTTTTTTAGCATTTTTCCCATGATGACAATAATTTTTTAGTGACATAAAAGGAAGTAGCAAATCTAAAATTTGATCATCATTTTCATACCTTAGGTTGCCAACAAGGATCTCATCCTCCTTCGTTGGAGTAGGAAATGTGTAGATACCCTCAACACTTATATTCTTGTGACTCAAAACCTTTCCTTAAATGCATGTCCATCCACAACTTTACTTTGAAAATCAATCAATGGCTCACCCTTTGGAAGTTCAAAGTATAGTGCATGTTCCTCCCTCTTGAACTCTTCGCATTCAACAAGTCAAGCCCTTTTGCCTTGACGACTTCACTATTTTGTTGACACATGCAATCATTAGAAGTCAATAAAACATCTTCTATTACCAAAGGATTTTTACCTACAACCCATATGTTGGGTCCCTTCTATTCTTGCTCAATGTTGTCTTGTGACTTTGAATTTGATTGTTCTTTTTGCTTCCTTCTTCCCACAAATTTATCCAAACATATTTTCATCTGTGGCCCACTATCTGTTAAACATTGTTCTATTCTTTTGTCCATTTGCTCTGGAATGTGATTAAAGATATCCGCAAGTGAATTTGCAGATCTTCCTTTCTGATTTCCTATTTTGCTGTATTAAAAGTTAACGTTAACCCTGGTTGGCAAGATCAATGCTCTGATACCACTACCAAGTGACCACTACACCAAAAGCTTAGAATATTAGTGAATGGCGCCCATTGGTGTTAAGGGTGAGGTTTTTGTCCCACCAGAGTGCCCCCATAGGTGAACCCTCTTTTGGACATCTAGTTGTTGGCGGACCTGCTATATGATTTGTCTTTTCGGTTAGGTATAAATGTAGAAAACCTCAAAAAAAGGAGGGGGTTATGAATTGGGACACTTGCTGTTTGCGAATTTTCTGCTCTGCAGGGACTAAACCCTCTCCCTGAGTGCCCCAAGACTTGGATGAAATCCCAAGCGTCACTCAAGCATTTTCATTGTAGATTCATTGAAGGTGATTGGAAGTGATTCAAGGGACTTAATTCAATCATCAGTATATTTGACCAGGAGCGAACCCTTGTAGAAGAGCTTTGAAGGTGATTTCTAACAGTTTTGGCTTTGTTAACAAGGGAAGCAAGGAAATTTCATCATTTACAATCAGATGTAAGCAGAGATATTTACAGCAGTCAGCTCTGGGCACTATCAAACTAGGTACCAGCCTAACTACCAGTTGTTGAAGCCTCAGACATTGTGGAAACAGTCTGCCACCCAAGAGGTTTTAAGTTTAATGTTTGTATTTGTTTGAAAGATGACTATGTAAAGAATCTTCTCCATACAGCAGATTAGTAAGACTTATTCCAATATTTGTATCTAAGTTTATTAGAGATAAAGTCAGCTTTCTTTTTGTTAGTGCCACTCTCAGTTAAATTGTCTATGAAATGTCTTGAGCAGGCTGTGTTGAATTAGAAGTTATGCTGGTGTAAGGTTCAAAATTGAGTCTAAAACCTTAGGTACATTACATTGGTATCAGAGCCAGAATCATGCCATCATGTAAATCATCAGAAGTTTATTATTTTATGTTAGATTATATCCATTGCATGTCATTCTTCTGTAGTTGCATATCAGTGTTTAGTGTTTGTAGGCCAGCAAGATGAAGACAATTCAAGAATCCATGTTAGAAATGTTAGAAAAGTTATAGGAATTGCATGAATGTCAGAAGGATTTTATCGTAAGGATGGTGCATTGAGAGACAAAGAGAATGTTTTTGAAGGAAGAAGAAAAATTAGATTTGAAGGATATGGCTAGGAAAGTAACCAAGAAGCAAGAAGAACAACCTATACAGCCACATCAAGAGGAAAGAAGGTGCAAAGAACACAAGCCAAAAGAATCATCCTTGAAAGAGGGAGAACCCATGATGATGGAACCTGAAACAGTGAAGGGTAAAACAAAGACAAAATTACAAGAGGATGTCAAGAAAGAAGTTGTGATAGTGGACCAGGAAGAAAAAATGAAGCTACTGGACATCATGGAGCAAGACCAAGAGGACCCCAATCAACAAGTTGAAGGTGAAGATTCCTTGTTGATCTCTAACAATTGTGTGTACTAGCAAAAGATCGATGAGGTGAAGGTGGGAAAGACTCTATTTGTTGGGCATGAAGAGCTTGAGATGAAGGAAGAGGTGTCGGTAATTTTAATTGTTGTCCAAGAATCATCCACCCAAGTATTAGGTTTAGAAGTAATTGAACCATGTGATGATGATACTCAAGAAATTAGTTATGTTGTGAAGAATGATTCGACTAAGATTGACCCCCATGAGGAGGAACGTAAAGTATATCATCAAACCCCTAATGGTATTGAAGAGATGAAGGTCCCTTCCTTAATGGCCAAGGACATTCATATGTAATGGTGTGGGATCTAGGTGATATGCTAATAGGTGTAAGGGGTAAAGTTTGTAACAAGTCCCATATCACTATTGTTGACAATTTCATCACTCCATACAACCAGATAAGAGGAAAGTTTAGATTAACCATGGGTGAACATAAGGGAAAAAAGACTAGTGATATTAGGGTTGTTGTTGCCTGCACAAGTTCGAGTCTTCAAGATTACCCACTCATCAAGGTTGAGGATTTGGCTGCATACATAAGGGATGGCATATTACCAGGATTGCTCAAAAAACTTCCCCCATATCTGTAATCTCTAATTGAATCGGCTGGGAGGAGGAGGCCTTTCACAAAAGCTCTTCTAGAAGTGCCATATTTTCCTCCAACAGTAAGATTAGCTTATTGGTTTCTTGCACTTGTTTACATTACGGGAAGCATTAAAATGTCAAGTGGAAGTGATTTCTTTGAATTTGTAATGCAATTTCGGTAGAGCTCACACTTGCAATGCCAGAGTGCTATACCATTGCAACGAATTAGAGCTATTGCCACAAAATGCCTCCCAAGGTTCAATAATACTCTAGAAAGGAGAAGACTAAGATTGCAATTAGTGGATTTAGTCGCAATGGGAGACTGGTTTTGCATGTTGCATTGGGAAGGAGTGATATTGAAGCAGTTGCAACGAATAACACCTTTATTGATGTCAAATATATGGCTTACATGTACAAGTACGTTTCAACATGGGGTGTATACAAGGGGAGCATTAATGTTGTGGTTGACAAGACCCTTGAAATTGATGGCCACAAAGTTATAGTTACTTCCAAGAGGGACCGTGTAGAGATTTCGTGGTGTGATTTTGGAGTTGAGTATGTTGTGGGGTCATTTGTTGTATTTAGTACCACCCAAAGGCATCAACACATCTTAAGGGTGGTGCTAAAAAGGTTGTGATTTCTACTCCGTCAACAAATGCCCCTATTTTTGTGGTTGGAGTAAATGAAGAGACCTTCAAGCTTGAGATGGCTATTGTTTTTAATGCAAGTTATACAACTAATTGCCTTGCTTCCCTTGCAAAGGTTGTCCATGAGAAGTTTGGTATCGTTGAGCGGATAGAAGTGGCTTGGAACCAAGTGAGGATTGATGAGCTTGTGCAAAATCTTGATGATCTAAAGATATATTATTCGGAAGTGCACCTGTTGAAGATGGTGAAGCATAAGAATATTATCAAGTTCTACAATTCTTGGGTAGATGATAAAAGCAAGACCGCGAATATCATAACAAAGATGTTCACATTAGGTGCTCTGAGGCAATATCAAAAGAAACATAAACATGTTGAGATGAAGGTTGTCAAGGGTTGGGCAAGACAATTTTTTGAGGGCTTACTTTATCTCCACAATCGTAATCCTTTAATTATTCACAAAGGCTTAAAATGTGATAATACCTTTGTTAATGGTAACCATGGAAAGGTTAAAATTGGGGATCTTGGATTGGCCACTTTATTGTAGCAAGCACATGCTCTTGGGATCATTCAAACTCCTGAGTTTATGGCTCCAAAACTTAATGAAGTAGATTCCAATGAACTAGTTGACCCCTATTCATTTGGCATTTACCTACTAGAGATGGTGACTTTTGAGCATGCATATAGTGAAATATCAAAATCCAACCCAAATTTATAAGAAAGTGACATCTAGTATAAAGCCTGCTGCCTTGAATAAATTAAAGATCTACAAGTAAAGGCATTCATTGAAAATGTCTTGTTGCAATGCTCAATAGGTTGTCTACAAGGGAGTTTTTAATGGATCCTTTCCTTTTGTATGATGGTAGTAAACAACCTGTAGATTACATTCATATTCTATTTTTGTTATGCCTACTACAAAAAACATTGAAGCATCCATTGAACTAGGATCAAGGTCTCCCGATGTGCATCTTGATGGATCATCAACTGTTAATGATGTGACCATTGTCTTTAATTCCACATTTGGATCTATTATTGGTGATAGTGATAGGGAGTCCAATTATTCCTTTGGTTCTCAGATTGAGAAAAAGTGGTTATAGAAGCTCAACAAATAATAAAGACATGAAATTGAAAGGGAAGATCATGCAAGAAATATCCATTTCCTTTGTTGTTTTTAGGCGACACAAATTTTAGTGTTGTAAGGGAAATGATTGAGCAACCCAACCTATCAGATCTAGATTTGATGCCAGTAGTAGGATTGATTAATACATTGATTATTGGAATAGTACCTGAATGGGAGCTTGCTGTTTTTGTTGATGAAAACAATGACATAAGTGAAAATGTTGTTGATAACGTTTTTGATGAGCACCACTCACATGTGGTTGATGAAGATCAAATGGAAAGATTGTTTGATTTTTTCCCTATGACGACACTCCAAAGGGGAAGAAGTGCCTCATCGCCTAACTTGGTTCCACCATCAGAGTCCACCCTTGCTGAAAATGCTTTACCAATCAGATCCGAGGGTAATGCGTATGGGAGATTTGAAGAATCTATCTATAATCCAAGCAATTTTGATGGCTCTCCTACAAGCTCAATTGTACCTATTGTACGTGTGGGTGATGCACATCAGAGAGCGATGGTTGTAGTGATGTGGCTATAATGGATACTTGCATTTCATTTGACACTATCATTGGTTTGGGTAAATATGAAATCTATGGACCTCTTGATTGAATTATTGACTACGAAGACCAACTACACTTGGTTGATGGTGAAAAGCTTGGAAACTTTGGAATCTTTTCTTCTATCAAAAACAACTCAAATTCCTCGAAGGGTATTGCAAACAACTTGCTAGCTTTCCACAATATCCCTTCATTCCTTGTGGATGTTGAAGATGAGGAGTTACAAACACAATTGGATTTGATTGAACTCAATTATCAGTATGAACTGTAGGAGCTTCATCTAAATGTGCCATTGTGTTCAAGAGTTACAACTAGTGAAGGTTTGACTTCTCGAGTATCTAGAGATAGAGGATGTGAAGGAAATGTAGATCAACTAATGGATTGGCCAAACACTTCTAGCGGAAAGGTCCCTGTTCTTGAGTTATGTGTTTTTTCTAGTGTGGGAAATTTGCCAACAAAACATTCCACTAGCACAAGAATTGGGTGTGATTCACAAATTATTATTAAGATAGATGATTGTTGTAATGATTTGCAAGGATCACATTTGAGGATGATTGTTGTAATGATTTGCGAGGATCACATTTGAGAACAAACAATCCACAAAAAATTAGAGGATTCTACAAGAGCAATACCTAGATCGAGGAGTAACCTTGACTTGAAGTGGATCGAGCTTTTGGAGCTGACATTGCTTGAGGAAAAGTGAAATTTGGGAGGGAGGATTGTCATGTCCTCTCCAGGATAGTCAACTAGGGCATTCTTAATTGATATATAAAAGTGTTTATTAACACTATATTCTATAAATAATTCTAAATATTAAAACAAAAAATGCTAATAATAAAAAATTTATATTAATAAGTTCAAAATTAAAATTTGAATTTTTTGTCCTTTGGTGACCGACTGAAATTTGTTTCCTTTTGGGTGCCAATCCTTGTTGGCTGACTTGCTATACTATTTGTCTTTTCGGTTAGGTATAAATATTGAAAACCTCGAAAAAAGGAGGCGATTATGAATTGGGACATTTGCTGTTTGCAATTTTTCTGCTTTGCAAGGACGAAACTCTCTATTTGAGCGCCCTAAGGTTTGGACGAAATCCCAAGCCTCAAGCATTTTCATTTCAGATTCTTGTACGCTAGTTAACCAAAATTATATGGTTAAGGGATAGTGATGCCTAGTTAGACCTAGCGCCATTGTTGAGGAGGGTTGGGATGTTGTCTTAGACTCAACGCACCATTTTGTGGAAGATTGGAGGCATATTAGGAGGAGACCCAGATAACTTGACCTGCTGCCAGTATATCAGCCCCAATGTTATCCATTGCAGAGAGTTTGAAGGCGGTTGGAAGTAATTCAAGGGACTTAATTTAGTCATCAAAATATTTGACTAGGAGTGAACCCTTGTGGAAGACCTTTGAAGGTGATTTTAGATATTTTTGGCTCTATTAATAGCAAGTGAAGCAAGGCAATTTCATTTACAATTTGATGTCAGATTTGGGTACTATCAAACCATATACCACCCTAACTACCAATTGTTGAAGCCTCAAACATTGTGGAAACAATCTGCTGCCCAAGAGGTTTCAAGTTGAATGTTTGTATTAGTTTGAAAGATGACTATGTATACAATCTTCTCTATATAGTAGATCAATAAGACTTATTTCAATATTTGTATCTAAGTTTATCAAAGATTAAGTCAGCTTCCGTTTTGTTTGTGCCACTCTTAGTTAAATTGTCTATGAAATATCTTGAGCATGTTGTGGTTAATTAGAAGTTATTGTTGGTGTAAGGTTCAAAACCGAGTCCAAAACCCTAGGTACATTACAAAAGCGTACAAAATAATAATAAATCAAACAAAGTTAGAGGTACCAAATGTCCCCATTTTACGTTTGAACTTTGAAACAAATATTCAAAATGAGTGCAATCGAAGACGTTTGAGTTTTTTTTGTTTGAATAAGATTAACATTTAGGTTTTTCAATATTGGGGGATAAAAAATGTTGTTTAAGGTTTTTCTCAAGTTTAAGAAGTCAGTAAAATTTGCAAAAAAGCAACCTAACTCTAGAATCACGTTGGAATTTGTTTAAAAATGCCATGTAAGCCTCATAATTGCCTAGCTTTAGTTGGTAGTGATTCAAAATGTTTCAAGCACAAAAATTTAAAACCTTGTTTGTTTCTACGTCGCTTACATGTAGACTTTGAAATCAAGATGTTTAGTACATGGAATTAGCCTAGTCTTTGAGTGGTTAGATAACATAGATTTAAATATTTCTATTACCTGTCCCTTGCCATCCACCCATCTCAAAAACGTGGAGAAACATTGGAGGAAAAAACAAATGTATTGAAGGATGGAGAGGGAAACATAGATTACCATCACCAAGCAACAACCTTTTAATCACTTGGATTATCTATGCACTTGTTCACCCAAGTCTTTCATCGATAAAGCTTTGATAACAGATTTCCAATATAGAGATGGTCCCCCCAAGTACCTTCTAGGCTGAGATAATTTTATTAGTCTCAACAAAAGGGATTATAAAGTTTGGGATGGTTGTCCATAAATTGTTTACCCATATTTATACAAGTTGAATGAAGATGAAAAACTAAGGGAGATGGAAGAGCTTTGCTTGTCACATTCCTTGTTTTCGTAAAATACATTAAAGATGAAAATGAGGTGGATGCGCTTTCAACTTCCAACATTATGTGTACAAAAACAAATAAAAGTTGTATTATGTACAAAGAAAACTGCAGAGGGGAGGGATCAATTGCTTAGGACCCCAGGTCACGAGAGGGTCTAGAACAATAGGTTGCCTTGATCTACCTCAAGCTCGTGGAATTGTTTTGGGAGAGTTTAAGTTTTAGAGGCCGAAAGGAAGAGCAACCCGGTTGATGCTGTCCTTTAACAAACTCGAATGTTTCAGATAGTCAGATGAGCAAGTTTCTAGAGTTCAGACTATAACTTAGGCAGCTCATTGCCAAAGGACTACAACTCGGGACATGGATGACAACGTGACTCGTTGGCGTCTTATTGGGGCGCTAGCGTTTGTACAGACAAAGAGCATAAAGTACAGTCAAAACTCAAGAAAAACCTACTAATCAACTTAGCAAATATGTTTTAATGCAATAACAATAATAGAAAAGAGCTAAATAACAAAATAACAAGAAGAATACTTTAACTTGATCTAATCTGCAAATTGACAAAAGAGGGTGAGGAAAGCACACCTTCCTACCCATGAGTTGATATCTTCAAGGTCTTCACTCGCCGAGCAACCTACACACGCAAGAACGAGAAAATCTTGGGGCTGTGTATAGAGGACTGCCGCAGTCAGTCCCCTGCTTTGGTGTTTCCACCTCCACGGACAACCAATATAACAACAATAGGAGAAATGCGATAAAGAAGGATATTGAAATTATAGTCCTAAGCACTATGCTAAACAACAATATGCTATGAAAACAATACAATAATGCTAAGTGAATGGAAGATGGAATAATATCACCTTCAATCATGTGCACTTAAGGCAAATAGGAGAAGGAGTGAGCTCATAAGCCTTCAAAAACCAATGTTGCTGCAACAATAAGAGAACAAACCAGCAAAATATCAACTTGCAGCTTCAGTGGTGGTTTTAGAGCTTGAGAATGTTGTGAGAAGAGTGAAGAGAGAGTAGTCCCAAGTGTGTGAATGATCAAGAAGCATCAAAGAATGAATGAGATAGGCATTTGAAGATGAAATTGGAGGCAAATTGAGACCGATCAAGGGAGCAGAGACATTACTCTTCATCTCTAATGGAGAATTGTAACGCCTTTGTGGATTCTAGAGGCAAGAATCTTGTCAGGACAACAGCGCGCTGTGCAGACGTCGACGTGCTGCGCTAGCGTCCCAACTAGAATATTCTCCACTGACACAAAAAATAGTTGCAAGTGGATGGAAGGCGAATAAAGGACGTGAAATTGCATTATCAGACTTAATTGTCTAAGGTAGGAGGTATGTAAATGTGGAATCCATTACACCAACCTATTATACTTTGGATCAATGATCCTAACATTTTGTATAGCATGCTTACCATTGTTTTAAAGGTGGAAGCCAAACAACATAGGAATACCAATCTTTCAATCTCATCATAGAATATAGTACTTCTAGCTGATTAGCTCTTCAAACATTGCCAACTCATCCAAGAATGAATATTTTTCCTAGTTTAGTTCCACTTAGGATTACAACAATGGGAAGAACTATTGTGCTTAAAATAACTACAATGAGCATTTTGTGCAAGAATTGTCTTGAATCTAGAGAGTGCCAAGGCACTTCTAGTGAAATGAGTGGAAGTTGTCAGTAGAAGGTTTCGAGGTTCAAGTATCCAGTCCCAACACTTACTGATCCACAGTTTATTTTCATGGTCAGTGACTATTTTGGTAAAAAATTGGGAGGTAAATTTACTTAATTTCATAACCCTTAAATTGAGAGTAAATTGGTTGAATTGATCCTTGATAATGAAAGTTAAAAGAACCTAATTTCACAAAGTTGATTGATGATCTTCACTAGTGAACTACGATGCTTCCATGCCCATTCTAAATATGATGGACCAATGATGGAATGCTAGATGCTTGATACTCTCAAGTGTTTTGTGGTGTTTTCATGGAGTAGTTGAGAGAAATTGTTCATTGTGATGTCACTACAGTGGTTGCTGCAATTTGATTTTGAAGTGGTCTATGATTGATTGCAAGGTTGTCTATGATAGCTTTCACAAAAACTGTTGGCTGCAAAAGGGCATCAAAGTTTACATGTTAACTTCTTTTGTTTGTCCTTTGCTTTTTGGTTGTAAAGTCTTTTTAGTATTTTGTCATGTCCCCAAATTTGTGGGGTCCCAATTTCAAAATTGGGCGAGGGATTATTTAAATCAAATATATATTAAGCTATATTAAAATATAAATAAATAATATAATAATAATAATTATATTTAAATTAAAAATAAATATTCTACTTTGTATCTGGTTGACCCATTTGGGGAGGCATAAGATGTTTGTACTTATATTACATGCTTGGTTTGGACTAAGTTAGCACAATTGGACGATTTATGTTATGCGAATATTGTGAGGGATGAAAACCTCTCCAGCCTAGCTTCAAGGTAGAGACGTAGCCCTCACCTTGTTGCTATGCTTATATTCTTGCAAATTATTGAATCACATCGTTTTGAGTAGATTGATCCAGTCTTGGGTGGAGGTACGGGACTAAGAGCAATATCATGAGCCAGTGGCTTTGATTCCAAGACTCCTTTGCAATCTTCTGGTGCTAGCGGAAGTTCTAACATCCTTGCGCAATCTTTAGGGGAGTCGTCGAACATTATCTGGCTGAGTAGATATTGCATAGAATGGATATTTTGTCGGAGCCAACAATAGTAATCGATGTCCATTGGAAGTGGGCAATTTGTAGAATGCATGATATAACTCCATTGATCATTGGCGACGAGAATACTTGGTGGAAGGCACTATTGCAAAGGCTTTAGAATAATCGATATATCGCCCTTAGATAGAGTCATCGTGTTTTAGTGATTGCAACGACTTGTTGGGTGCTTGTTCATCCTTTGCTGGTGCCAAACTTGATGCATTAGATGAGTCTTTGCTCTTGGAAAGCGGGACAATATAATACAATGGCGATCCGGTTGTTGTACGACATCTAGATCCCACCCATAGAATATTGTGAACATGAGTTTTATTATTAATTTGGAATTTTCATTGCCCAAATAATTATTGATTCTATTCTTGTTAATGCTGTAAGAAATTTGTGATTTGAGTGTAATTCGATTTGTGTTTCACATTTATAATTGGGAATATATTGGTATTGAATTCACTATCTTTACTTATATATATCAGCTGTTACTCGTAGCATCTTCCTTGTGTGGAATGGGCAATTTTGGTGAATGTACAGATTTGTTATTTATCCTGCATATTGATTCCAAGTTTTTTGAGATTATACCCATTCTAGTGGTATCACCCTTGTCTGGGTTCCACTCATTTGAGTGTAATTCGATTTGTGTTACACATTTATGACTGGGAACATACTGGTATTGAATTTAGTATCTTCACTTATATATATCAGCTGTTACTCGTAGCATCTTCCTTGTGTGGAATGGGAAATTTTGGTGAATGTACAAATTTGTTATTTATCTTGCATATTGATTCCAAATTTTCTGAGATTATACCCATTCCAGTGCTATCACCCTTGTTTGGGTTCCACTCAGTTTTGAGGGTGCCTATTATTTTGAAGCGATCAAAAGCTCTTTGGATGAAGGCTTGCTAACAGTATATGTCATCTATCTTGCCCCTGTGTGATAATTAACTATTAAGTCTAAGTGCAAAGGATAAATTTTTGTGGGTATTTGGGCTTGGCATCTTACAGTGGTATCAGAGCAACAATCTTGCCAGCTAGCGGGTTTGATTTTGAGAATGCAGGCCTTCGACGGAAATATTAGTGAGTAGGAAGAAGACCAAATTGTCGTCTCCAAACTGCTTGATGGTATGGAAGATACCAAAAGTATAAAGATCTTCTATCATATCAAGAATATTTAAGAATGGTGGGAATGGCTATACTTGTAAATGAGGAGATTATCAACATCTTTGACAAGTACTTAGGTGAACCTGAGGCTATTAAGGACATAAAAACCTTTTGATAGGTACTACATGAGGAAAAAAAAAGGAAGAGGAAGAACAGTCAAACATTGGTGAAGACATGATAGAGCAACCCTTTCCTATTGAACATTCTCTTGAAGAAGAACCAGGAGTGCGTGTTGACAATGCACCAGTGATTGTTGAGGATGACCAAAAACATTTGAAAAAGTGCCATAAGAGTTATTCCATTGTGAAAAGTGATAAATCAGCTAGCATTGATCAGCCTATGGGTGAACAAGATTTCAGTTACGAGGATATGCACTAGAGGTTGTTCATTGGACAAAGCTACATACAAGGTATGTCATGCCCTAGTGAGCTCAATAATCCTTGTCTCATGCCCATGATCACCTTTGATGACTATCTATTAGAGTTGTATGGGAGACACTTGGTTGAAGAACTAATCATAAAAACTAAGGGATGGCCTAGTATGAAGATCATGCGGTATGAAAGTGTTTGGTTTGTCATGGATAGTTTGAGACCCACATACAAGGATGTACCAATGATGTTGAGAGCTAGTGAAGAGAATGCAACATTTAAAGAGGATGAAGTTGTCCTCATATGTGCGGACCCCCTTCTTATATCATCCAGTGAGGAGTACATGTATCTTCATAATGACCACAAGGCAGAAGGGCATGCTGTCACAAAATGTGTCAAATCAGAAATGACTGATTAGATTTACGATGGTGATGTTGAAGACAAATCAGAAATGCTGCATGGAGGTTTTCTGTCCCATAAGTCACTTGGAAGGGTAATTGAAGGTAAATGATAGTCAGATTATGGCAGCCCTAACTCACTTTGATGACATTCATAAGATGATGACAAACCTATGTTGGAAGGCTTTAAGTGGACATGAGGGACTTGAAGGATGTATATCAATTGATGATTTGTACAAACTCCAGGAGGCTTTGGTGGTGGTGAAGTCGAACTATCTACACTTGCGGATAGGGACCATCTCCTCACACTTGATGAGATTTATGTTGGCGCCTCGAGAAGGAAGGAAGATGAAGTGGATAAGCTCACCCTTGAGCTTAAGGGTGACAAGAAGAGGGCAAAGCGTGCAGATATGGAGGAAGGTATCTATGGTGAAGACATTGTTTGTAGCTATGGGATTGAGTTTGTAACACATGATTTGCACTTGGAGGCATTCCATGGACCAACATTGGTTGATAACCATTCCCAACATTACCCCAAGTTTCCGAGACGAGGACGGTAGGGGATGGCAGGACGAGTCCCTAAGTTTTCGATTTTTGAGGCCAAATTTGGGGACGGTGGGATATGGCTATATAAAATATAGGGAAATTTTAAATATTCATATGATAACATGGATAAGGCATGCATAACATACATTATAGAACCTTAACATATAACATTTGTGTTCAACATTATGCCAATACCCAATACGCATTCAAAATTAACCAGTGCTCCATGGGGACGCGTCCCCCCCAAAAAACCCTGCGTTTCCTAGAGGGGGACGTCTCGGAGACTTGGGGACTTGGGGGAGACGTCCCCCCACTAGGCCACCACTAACGCCACCATCCCACCACTAGTGTCGTTGTCTCCAAGACGTTGATAGGATTTTGAGGACGTTGGGGTGTCCTCAAGACATCTAGGGGACTCCTAGTTGTCTCCAAGATGTATAAATCTTATACTTATACATATTTTTATAACTTTTTTTTCAAGTACTATATGTATTTCAACACCCAACTGCCCCCTCGCCGTCGTCCCCCCGTCGTCCCCCTGCCGTTCCCAAACTTAGGCCCCCTGTCCCCACGTCTCGGAAACACGTCCCCCCGTCGCCGTCCCCAAAAGCCCGTGCAACACTGAAATTAACATACACAAATCATGAAACAACCTCCAAGTTATAATTTATAAACTTATATCAAAATGCCCAAAGGCTACATTGCTGCCATATAGTTTTAAAGTTTGCTATGAAAATCAAAATACAATATTGTATGTCAATAATGAATAAACAAAGAGCACTGCTGCCCCTAATCATCTCTCATAACTGCATCAAAATCAGAGTCATCCTCTGAGTCACTGCCACAGTGATGGTCCTCCTCAACCAATGAAACCCCAACCAAATCCTCAGTTGTCTCCTCCTCATCTACCTGGGCCACCTCCTCGGGATCAATAGCCCACCGCAGAGCTGGAGTTTGTCAATACTCTGGAGTCTACTGATCTTGAAGCTAAAGAGCACTATGAACAACCACTAGCTTCTCCGCTCATCTAGAGGTAAGTCTATTCCTCTTGAGGGAGTGGATAAAACTATATGTGGACCAATTTCTCTCTGTAGCAGAGGAACTGACAACTTGTGCAAGAAGGCGAGTAGCAAGTGTCTTCAACTGCGGTGTATCCCTCCCATGATAGGTCCACCATCCAATAGGGTTCGATTGAGCTAATATTGCTCTATCCAACCTCGCCCATGGTTCACTCAATTTTGGGCCATTAAGATTTGCAAAGTCTAGGAATTGTGTCCGAAGTAGTGAAGCCTGCTCTATTGGATAAATCTTTTCAATGGCTCGTGTGAACCCATCTAAAACCTGAGGGTCATCGCATGAGGCACCCTACCAACCTTTGGTGCATACCATTTTGGATTTAGAGCAAAGGCAGCCATATGAAGTGGGGTGTTCATTGTATTCCACCTCTGTGTCAGAATGTGCTTAATGTGCTGCTCATATAAATCAAAAGTGGGATCCTTTGCCAAAATAGTTTGTTTGATCTTCCCAAGCATACTATCCCTTCTAGTTTGCACTTCAACTTCACTATCACTCTCATCCTCACTGCTGCTCATGTTTTTTATATTTAGAATGCAAGTTTAAACTGAAAATGCAAAAAAAAAATCAGACAATGTATGCTTGAGATTTTGCAAAAAAAATAAAAAAAAAAGAGGAAAAGGAAATGCATACTTCTTTGGTGGATTTGCACTCCGAACAACACTAATTTCAACCTCCTCTTCTCCTTCAAGCTGCCGCTCCTTCTCCTTCAATGGTTGCAACTTATTTTGCTCTCAAACCCTTGGCTGCTCAAACAAACAAATTCATAAAATGAATAAAGAGAGGCCTTTTTTTCCTCATAAGAGAGTCAAAAACAATGGGGCCCACAGATGCCACGTAGGTAGGGGCGTGACTTTATTATTTTGAGTTTAAAAGCTGTTTAGACGTGGGGGATGGCCGACCGTCCTTGGGACAGTCAAGGGATGGCTCAATTGTCCCCTAGCCGTTCTTGGGATGATCAACCGTCCCCCATTCGGTCAATGCCGTCCCCCCATTTCGGGGATTGTTTCCTATTTTGGGGCAGAAAAGGGGATGGTCCCCCAGCCATCCCCTTGTATTTGGGACGTCTTGGGGACAAGGACCGGACATTTCAGGGTGGGGACGCGTCCTCAGGTTTCCCTGCCATTCCCTCGTGGAAGGATAATTGATTGAGAGTGAGAAAGACATCACAATTGAGCATGGGATAAAGACCGATTTGCTGATATATGACAACAGTCCTTTATCTCCAAACTTTCATGTCATGACAGCCAAGAGGATCAGCCTTAAGGCTCATAGTTCTCATGGAGAAACACATATTGGACCGACATTCGTTGGAGAGCATAAAACGATGAAGGAGAAGCTTGAGGTGATTGAAGATACTTAGGAGAGGTATGCAGGACTGATTTGCTGATATATGACAACAGTCCTTTATCTCCAAACTTTCATGTCATGACAGCCAAGAGGATCGGCCTTAACACTCATAGTTCTCATGGAGAAACACATATTGGACCAACATTCGTTGGAGAGCATGAAACGATGAAGGAGAAGCTTGAGGTGATCGAAGACACTTAGGAGAGGTATGCTAGCTGTTCTGATTTTCTGGTTTGGAACAGCAGACTTTGGGCTTTGTTTAGTTTTGAGTTGGTAGTTCCTATCCATGAGGATGGTAGTAAGAAGTCTTCTACCATTGTTGGCACTTACTTGGGGGACAAACATGCGGTCTCATTTGTGTGTCCAAGGCACAAGAGGACCAAATTAGTACAGCAGGTCATGACAGAGGCGAAGAAGATTCAAGGTGTTTGGCATGTGGGGAATGAACCTTGCATGGTGGCCAAGCAATCAGATTTAGGGTATGTTTCAGAATTCTTGGTTTGTCTACATGAGAAATTGGTGTCACCTCTTTTAGGAAGCCGCTTGAGGGCTCACAACAAACACTTGGAAGGTATGATGGAGCATTCACTCAGTGGATCAGCCATTTGTAATATGCCCTCATGTGTGGATGGAGTTAGGGGTGATGCAGGTTTGGGTTGGTCATTGATCATTTATGGAGCACTGGAAGAGTCTACTTGTGATAAGGTGCAATCCCATCATCTTGAAGACTCTTTGGTGAAGCATGAGGCTGCCCCACTTTCGGGACTCATGGCGCACATCATGGACACATTTGCTTTTGATTGGAGCACATGTGGAGGAATGAAGTCTCAACTGATCTATGAACTTGGGTATGAAGATATTGTCATAATACTTGGCTTTGAGTTGCAAATGTTCGTTTTTCAGCTGAACTATGATGCATGGTCTCTACCTTATGCTTTGATGAGAGATGACTGTCCTACAATGTTACATACGGATTTCCTTGAAAGTACTTGGCGGACAATGCCTATTTGGGTGACTTGGAGGGTCATAGCTCATCTCTCTATCATCACTTGTCATTAGTGGCACTTCTTGCGTCATCATTTTCAGATTTTGGGGTGCTGTTCTGACCTACATCAGCAACCTAGGATGGATTGGCATGCCTTTTCATGCACCCTTGATGGGAGTTTTGCACATCCATGGGAGATCTCGTGGAGTCGGGGAGTTAGTTGGTATTGATAACCCTTCGAGGGATGTTTGTCACTTCATAGTTGCTGGATGTGATAGCATGATATATTGGCATCCAGGTATTGATATGTTTGGTGTACTCATTCAATGGGATCATGATGAGTTGCGTCACAGTTACGGGCTTGATGCTGTTAGTATTAGAGTGGAGCAGCAAAATACTTGGCACAAGTGGTCATGCCTTCAGGGATATATCTTCGATCACTTGAGGATCGACTTAGCTTTTACAGACACAAGATTGCTGTTGCTTGAGGGCAAGCAACATTTGGGCGGGGAGGATTGTCATGTCCCCAAATTCGTGGGTTCCCAATTTCAAAATTGGGTGGGAGATTATTTAAATCAAATATATATTAAATTTATTAAAATATAAATAAATAATATAATAATAATTTTTATATTTAAATTAATAATAAATATTATATTTTGGATTTGGCCGATCCATTTCGGGAGGCATATGATGTTGGTATTTATATTAAATGCTTGGTATGGACTAAGGTAGCACAATTGGATGATTTATGTCATGTGAATGCTGTGAGGGACGAAAACCTATCCAATCTAGCTTCAAGGTATAGACATAGCCCTCACCTTGCTGCTGTGCTTATATTCTTGCAAATAAGTAAATTACTGAATCACATCTTTCTGAGCAGATTGATCTAGTCTTGGGTGGAGGTACAAGAGTAAGAGCGATATCGTGTAGTCGTGGTAGAGCCATTTGCTCGTGCCATTCCAAGATTCCTTTGCAATCTTTTGGTGTTGGCGGAAGTTCTAAAATCTGTGCGCTATGTTCAAGGGATTCGTCGAACATTATATTGCACAAAATACATATTTTATTGGAGCCAACAATAGTAATCGATGTCCATTGGAAGTCGACAATCTAGATAACACGTGATGTAACTCCATCGATCATTGGCGATGAGAATACTTGGCGGAAGGCGCCATTGCGAAGACGTTGAAATAATTGATATATCGCCCTCAAACAGAGTCATTGTGTTCTAGAGATTGCAATGGAAATTATCCCTTGTCGGGCGCTTGTTCATCTTGCACTGGTGCCAACCTTGATGCATCGGGCAAGTCTGCTCTTGGAAAGTGGGACAATATAAAACTCCAATGGCGATTGGGTTGCTGTACAACTTCTAGCTCTCACCCATAGAATATTGTGACCATGAGTGTTATTATTAATATTGGAATTTTCAGTGCCCAAATAATTATTGATTCTATTCTTGTTAATGCTGTTAGAAATCTGTGATCTTAGTGTAATTCGATTTGTGTTACACATTTATGACTGGGAACATATTGGTATTGAATTCACTATCTTTATGCATATATATATATATATATATATCAGCTGTTACTCGTAGCATCTTCCTTGTTGTTGTGTGGAATGAGCTATTTTGGTGAATGTACAGATCTGTTATTTGTCCTACATATTGATTTCGAGCTTTTTGAGATTATACCCAATCCAGCGGTATTACCCTTGTTTGGGTTCCACTGAGTTTTGAGGGTGCTTATTATTTTGAAGCGATTGAAAGTTCTTTGGATGAAGGCTTGCTAACAGTATATGTCATTTGTCTTGCCCTTGTGTGATAATTAACTATTAAGTCTAAGTGTAAAGGATAAATTTATGTGGGTATTCAGGCTTGGCATCTTACATATTTGTAGGCTTGAAATTAGTTTGAAGAATTTCTATGTACTTCCCACGATCAACATTCTTCTAGATCAACTAGGGAACTAAATATATCACTATGTCTGACCTCTCTTCTTGATAGTTCACATGGAGCCTGGTGATGTCTAGAAAACAACCTTCAATATAGAGTTTTTGGCTCAAGAGATACCTCTAGTTATTGAGCTTTGGTGTCCTATCACACAATTCATTGTTACAAGAAGTGATGTATTATTCTATTTAGCTATGCTAATATTCTTTATGGGCCAACTTTGTAATTTGTTTCCCCAGTTGTTGAAATATGCTTGTTAAACAAACATACTATGCAAGCTTGAAAGCTAAGAAGGGTGGCTCATCAAGGCTGCCAAAATTGATTGGAGTTAACATGCACAACTATTGGCTAGTAATTGCTCTTTTAAATACTAGTATTGCACATATCACAAAGATGTATAATATTGTAAATATGTACAGTGGGAACCCTGTCTCTTGTATTTTCAGATTCTATTCCCTACATAAATGTTTTGAGGGTGTGGGGATTGGTCAGAAATGATCACCAACTGTTCCAATTTGCTGAAAAAATTGGAAAGATCTGTGGGGCTAAGTTTTTTTTGGGAAACATCACTAGACGTTCCCTACCTTGGACATTCCTCGACAGCCCTAGGGATAGCTCTGACCTCGTTAAAAAAGACCATTTAAAAGAAAACAAAAAATGATTTGTAGAGTCCAATTGTTGGGCTTTTTAGTTGTCAAAGTTGATGGGGTCAAAGTTTGAAACGTTTTGGCCCCTTTTAAGTTGGTGTTGCTTGTATGGCTGCAGAAGTAGGTGCTCTGGAGCGTTTGTTCCATCTAACATATCTAGCCATCTAAAATACATGATCCTAGTTCGTTATATAAATGTTTTAGATATTTAGGGCTTAAATGGTGCCTACTTGTGTACATAGTGGGCATGTCTAGAATGGGCAGCGATTATCTAGCCCCGAAAATGCACCGGGGCATGGATGGCTGCATACATAATAAATCATAGTTGCCGGGAGACGCAAGGTATGGGGACGTGGACGCCAATCAAATTAGGGTACGCGAATTAAATGAATAAGGAGACAACTATTTTATGTGTAAATGATTCACCGAAAATTTTGGGTACAGGGGGACTAGTACGTTGTCTATGTTCCCATAATGGAGTTTCTTGGCAACTATATAATAAATGCCAATTTTAACAGTTTTGTCTCTGTGCATTAAGTAGGTTTGTAGCATCGCCGTCAGTAAACTGTGAGTTGCTGTCTTTGTTTAGTGAAAGGGATAAATGATTTTTCCCGTGCAACTCAAGTTAAACAATTCAACGAAACATTAATATAATATTATAATATTAATATATTATGATATTTTTTATTGTTTTTAAATCTTCATAATATTATGATATTATTTATATAACATAATATTAAACATTAATATTATAATATTATATTATTAAATACTAATATTATAATATTATATTATTAACATTTAATATTATAAAGATTTTAAAAATAATGAAAAATATAATAATACCATAATATTATTATATTATGATAAATTTTATTAAACATTAATTTTAATATTATTAATGTTTTTGATTAGGAGAAAAACAGGTTTTGATGGGACTCGAAACCCATTACAATACGGTTTTGAAGGGACCCGCAACCCTATCTAAGGAGAACATGTTGCATTAAAGATAAAACATATATCATCAACAACCTAACATCAACAACATTAAGAATTCAACAAGACAAACAAGCTGCACAAGGCAAGGGTCAAAATCCCTTAACCGAATACAAACAGGTTTTCCCTGGGACCTTGAACCCAAAGGTTTTGGAGGGATCTTAAACCCTCATCAGGTTTTGGTTGGGACATCAAACCCAAAAACACAAAAGATTAAAAGGCAACAATCTTCTTGCAACTCCAACTGAGTTGAAAAACCATCCCACAATCCACCTCCATAGGATAGGCCCCCCCACTATAGGAGAGGAAGAAGCAAGAGCTCAAACCACCAAAGCAACTCAACTCTTGCTCGAACTAGCTCCACCTCAAAAGGAGCAAGCAAAGGAGAAGAGGACTTCCAACTGGATCAGTAGCAAACACCTCCACCTCAAAAGGAGCGGGCTCTACCTCAACAAGAGCAAACTTCATCTCTAGAGAAGAAACTATTTGAAGAAACTAGTCGAAAGAAATCACTCTGGTAGGACAAGCACTCACATCAACCTTAGGCATCAAAAGAGATTGAGACAAGAAATCAAGCTTAAAGATCAAGTCAACCCTCAACAAAGAGAGCACACACACCAAAACCTTCGAAAAAACCTCCAAAGGCAACACCCAAAACCAGAAAAAAAGGAAATCCCCATTAGATCTCATCATCAACAAACTCCAGAAGGGGAACAAAAACAAAGCATCCTCCGAGACAAGAGGATCAGCAAAGGAAACCTCACAAAAGGCCAACACAAGCCCGGCAAAAGAGCAACCAAAAGGCAACACTAGGTCAAAGGAAAGCCGAACAAGTTCACCAAGGCAAGAGGATTTAATATTATTAATGTTTAATATTATTATAATAAACATTAATAATATAATATTATAAAATTAATTTTTAATAAAAAATATCATAATATAATAATATTATGGTATTATTATATTTTTCATTATTTTAAAATATTTATTATATTATGATATTAAACATTAATGTTATAATGTATATAATATTACAACATTAATAATATAATATAATAACATTAATATTATATTATAATAACATTAATATTATAATATTAAAACATTTACAATATTTCTAATCCACCCTAACTCTACAACTAACACTAATTTTAATTGCAATCCTAGTCCTAATTCTAATTATGTCTCTTATCATAATCCCCACTCTAATCCTAATTCTAACCCTAACCTTAATTGTAACCCTAATTATAGTTCCAAAACATTAACTCAAACCCTAATCCTAATCCAATCCTAACCATAAACCTAACCCTAAACCCTAAACCCAACCCTAACCAAACTCTAACTCAAAAATTAACTCAAACCCTAGCTCTAACCTTAAACACAAAACCAAACCCTAACCCTAATCCTAACCCATTTGTGTCTAACTATAACCCTAACCTTAACCCTAAACCTAACCTGAACCATAATCATAATTGTAACCATAACCCTAATTTTGTCTTCCATGTTTGATTGCAATTGCTACTAGCATATATATATTATTAAAATATTATTTTAATAATATATATGAAGTACACAGAGAGATATCTTTTGAGACGTCTATTTTTAATAAATTTTCTCACATAATAGATGCCTCTAGAAAGATATCTCTTGACGTATTTTATATATATTATTGAAATAATATATATAAGCTAGTATAATAACATTAATATTATAAGATTATAACATTAGTATTATAATATTAATATTAATATAAAATGTATCATAATATTATTATATTTTTCATTATTTGTAAAATCTTTATAATAATATAATATAATATTAAATGTTAATAATATAATATTATAATCTTAGTGTTTATATTAATTTTTAGTATTATATTATATAAATGATATCATAATATTATAAAGATTTAAAAAACATTTAAAAATATCATAATATATTAATATTATATTAATGTTTGGTTCAATTGTTTAATCTAAACAGCTGGCACTGAAAAATGATTTATCCCTTTCACTGGCAGAGACGACAACTTGCAGTTTGTTGGCGTCAATGCTACGGACCTGCCTAATGCATGGAGACCGAAACCGTTAAAATTTGCATTTATTATGTATGGTTATTATGTATGCAGCCATCCATGCCCCGGTGCATTTTCGGGGCTGGATAGCCGCTGCCTCTAGAATGTGGTAGATAAGCAATTTCTTTCACCTTAGATTGTTTTTATTTGTAGGCTAAGCATGGCTGCCTTTGTTGATAATTGCCCCTTCAATGTTCAAGGGTGAAACAACCTTATTTTGTACGATAAATAAAAGGCATATGGATAGAATAGTTGCCAAGATCATGCCCACTAGTAATTTTTTTTGAAATTACATAGACCTTGACAATTTGTGGTAGAGGCTTGTAGCCTTTTGACATTTTGCTGTAATTTTTATATAATATATATGTACATTGACAATGAAAGCCATGAAATTCTGTTAATTTGTGTGTGGACTCTCATGTGAAATCTCAATTCAGCTCTGATGTTATGTAATCAGGTTTTAGAATGTATATGATTAATGCTTTATATCATATGAATATTTTGAGATTTCTTTTATTTAGAAATTTCCATATTATTTTAATTGCCATCCACTAAAAAATGGCCTTCCGATACACATACTCTCATTCCCTGCTGCCCCTTCATGGAAACTTGATGGAACATAGGTTTGTAAGTTCTGTTGAAAGCCCCTTTCTTATAAATTTTAAGATGGTTAGGTCACTGATTTTATGTGATTTTGGAATGTAGTCTTAATATGACATTTGCAGTTCTGCTGCATCTCTAACTTATTTCATTTGCTTAATAATATTAGATTTGTATTTATCTTCTGTCAGGTGAACTACTACTTGACCTTCTCTTAAACCAGACTGATATATATCTTTTTTTTTGATTTGAAGGATTGAGGTGTTTGGTTGCAAATAAATAGGAAGCTGGCAAATATGGCTCCTTCTGAAGAAGGGCCAGAGAATACAATAATTGATGAAGAAGCAAATGTTGAATTTCGTTGGGGAGTGAAACGTGGAAAGGGAACAAAAGGAAAGGATATTCAGTTTTATGATTCATTCACTTATGATGGTGTGGAGTATTCTTGTTATGACTGCGTTTATCTTCACAAGGAAGGTGAGCCTGAACCATACATTGGGAAAATTATGAAAATCTGGGAGGATCGTAAAGTGAAAAAGAACAGAATTAAGGTGATGTGGTTCTTTCGCCCTATTGAGATACGCAACTTCTATGAAGGCGACTGTAGCCCAGCTAATAAGGAACTTTTTCTGGCATCTGGAGAAGGAATAGGTGTTTCTAATGTGAATTTGCTGGTAATGGAAAACTTGAATGCTTTGCACTTGGAAGTAAATTTTATTTGTTAACTTTTCTGCTTTAGTTACATTAGTCTTTGCATCTTTATGAATTTTCAGGCATTTGAAAATAGCTAATTTTGAAGAGCTCTTATTAGAATTAAATTTATGTATCTACTTGTTTTGACAAGAAAAATTGTGAGTTGTTATTCATGTTGCTCATCTCCATTTTCCAGTTCCAGCTAATGCAGTTACCAGGCTTTATGTGGGTTCTAGATTTTGATTTATGCGTATGATTATTTAATGTAGTAGATATTTTTGCAATACACTATAGTAGCTTTAGCTAATTGTGTCTTACTCTTCAGAACAACCATGTTTACATGTATTGATAAGGTTTTGCAAAGTGATATGTTTCATGATACAAATATTAGAGATTGTTAAGGATGACACACTTTATCTGAATTTAAATTTGCAGAGATAGTTCCAGGCAAAGTGTCAGAAAGATATTTAGAAACTGGTATCTATGAATGCTAGATTGCAGAAGACATCTTTATGTTGTAGTGAACAGGAAATTCCATGACAAAAATCATGAACATATTTCTTTTAAATTCTTGTTCAAAGGAAGAAAAGCCTTAATTTGCATTACTTAGTTCAAGCCTAAAGAACTTGTACGTTGGTTTGCAAGAGAATGTGAGAGATAAAACTGTTGTTTGAATGTGTTGTGATGCCCACACCAAACTAGAATCCTTATAGTAAAATGCTTGGCTGCCTTTCTTGATCACTGTGGTCAGTTTGAATGGTGCCTTGAAAAATGTTTTACAAGAACTGGCTTAAATGTTTTCCAAATGTAGAAGCGAATTAAATCACATGTTTCCATAATTTACTCACATTTGTGGTGGTTAAGAATCACCGATGTCTCGTGTTTCACTATTCATTTTTCAAAAAGTACAGACATTTCCCAAACAGAAAGAACATGATTGCAATAGAGCTGAGCCTACTTCAAGATTTACAGAGTTGGATTCAAAATTAAAATGAAGAATTAGTTGCTTAGTGGTGACCTGCACAGACGAAGGCATCTCTAGCAGTTTTTAGAACTCTTTAATCCTAATTTTTAATTTTGTTAAATTTTCAATCAGAGGAGATTCAAGTTAATGATTAGTGGGACAGAAACTCTTCGTGTGAAGATTGGTTAATGTCATGTAGTTGGTAGGTGGATAATAACTATCATAAATCAAAATCATGGAATTCATAATTATTAGAAGTTAAAAAGGGTTAAATTTTGTTTTTGTAAAGGTAAGCTGAACTATTTGTCGGAGAGGAACAATTTGGTGTTGATGAAGAAAGGAAAAGCAAAAGTGAAGAGTTGTAGCTAGGAATCACAGAATTAACAAGTTTTTTCATGAAAAGGAGAAGCAGATATAGGTTTTAACATCGTTAGCGAATGAATTGGTCTTTTGAAAAACATCTAAATTACTAACTCTATTGCCTGTAATTCACTAGGACCAAAATCGCTAATAGCTCCGGAAATGTCACAATTGCATTTGTGACTTTCCTCTGAATTGTAGAGGTACAATTCGCTCGTATGATTTAATTGATAATCGGTGTGCTTTTGACCAGAAAGCAATAAAGGGAACTAACATTAGCCCATAAAAATGAAGCCAATGTGAAATAAGTTCAAGGAAACCATAAACCGACTAGAACAATTGATGATCGTAAAAAAAATAAAGACGAGAAATTCGGCAAGGAAAAAATTCGAAAATTAAAAAATTCAAATTAAATTCGTCTTATATGATTTTGATTTTTTAAAATATAAGTAATAAACTTAAAATAAATAAAAAAATAATATTAATATACTAATATGTTTAAATATATTAATAAAGCTAAACACAAAACAAAATAAATAATAAATATGTTTAAAAATATACTTTAAATTGTAAATATTATTAATGTATAAATAATAAATAAATTAAATTATCAAATTTTCGGTTTTATGAGATGCACCGCTCCCGCACTCCCGAAACCTCCCTCTCCCTTTGTCGGCAATCTTCATGGTGCGCATATTGAAACCAACGCTCGTGAAGACGATTGGGCAGGTGTTCCCTGGCACAAAGGTTTGAGATCGCATTCCTGCCAATTGAACTTTAGGGATGCCCTAAAGGGCAAAGGCGGGGTTTCTGCTTCGCAGAAGGGGCGTGTGGGAAACCCAAATCTACAACGCCAATCCTCAAACCAATCGTGCAATGGAGATTCGATTGTATCTTCGCATGGTATTCAAAAAGCTTGTGCACCTCACTTAGTCCCTTCGTTGGAAAACACAGATCTGCAACAGAAGCCCGATCTATGGATGAGTGTTGACGGTGGGGTTTCGGATTTGGGTTAGGATGGTCGTAAGGGCAAATACCCCCCCAAATCCTCCCCCATCAAACTTTCCCAATGCAACAAAAGCAATTAACAAGGTGCTATCAGACACAGAGTCAAATCCTTCCCTCCAACCTTCTCTCGGTGCTATCACCAATGTTGGCAGAGCCTTGCCATTTCATCACTTTGATGCGATTCCAGAGATTTGCTTAACCGGTGACATTCAGGATAGGGAAGACTTTCTCAGGGAGCATGCACTGATATGCAGGTTCATCAGAACGTGGCCAAAATTGTGCAATCTTCATAAGTGGATTTCTGAGAGCTGGAAGGAGGGCTTAGAGGAAGAACTGAGCATTTACCCGTGTGCCAAGGGTTTTTTTATTTTGGAATTTGACTCCTCTGATTATAGAAAGAAGGTGTTGGAGTAGGGGCCTTGGTTCTTTAATGGAGATTTTTTATGCTTAAAGCCATGGTTTCCTTCCTTCGATCCTTGGTCAAACTCTTTCTCCTCAGCTTTTCTGTGGGTGCGTCTACCATACCTTACCATTCAATTTTGGGAACTTGACGTTTTGAGAGCCATTGGAAACGGTCTGGGGAAGTATCGCGGTGCCTCAAAAGACTATAAATTACGCAAACTCAACATGTGCCAGAATATGTGTTGAAATGGACCTCTCTATTGGTCTACCTACTGAAATTTATGTGAAGGTGGGTAGTAGAACTTGGAGGCAATAGGTAGACTATGAAAAAATACCTTTCCGGTGCAGGAAATGTTTTTCAGCAGAACACCTTACTAGACAATGCAAAAAGGTCTCTTTTGTGAAGGGTGCACTGGCTTCATAGGAGAAGCCAACCTGGTGGATGGGGGTTGAGCCCCATCATTACAACATTGCTTCGGCATCTCCAATTGGCACAATCGCTCCTCATTCTCCTCCCAAGGCTACAAAATGTTGTTTCCTCCCCCTCACCGAAGGCTACCTTCATATCCTCACGGGCTATGCTTGGGGAAGACACAACAAGGATGTCGGTGACCCCCCCCAATAAATTTAGAGAAAGCTTTGCCTCCCTCCTGTATGGATGGTTCTTCAACATCCATTGAGCCATTAACTGCTGCAGAGGTTGGGGGAGATGGGATTGATAACATATCAAAATCTATGAGCTCGTTGGGTTCTTTGGTTCCTGGGGATGGTATGGGTACTTCATCTAGCAAGGAGGAGCATGGTCGGGAGTCTCTCTCGCCTATAGTTCAAGATTGGACATAAGTGAAGAAGAAAATATCCTCTCAATCAAAGCTCCATATGACACTGAGATTGTCAAAGAAAAAGGAGAAGGAATGTAGATAGTATGTCTACAGTTTATATATCAATAATTAAATAGGGAAATGAGAAAGGAGGAGGAAAAAAGAGGTTCTGGTCGAGACGCAAGGAGCCCCATCTTCACTGCACTTCGTGGCCTTAGGAAGTCGAAGAGAAGGCGGATAAGTGAATCCCTGTGTTGAGGTCTTTTATGCATATATGTTTTTGGTAGTATATGGTTTTAGTCATGCATCTCAGGTAGGTAGGAAGTTCATAGCTAGCTCAACATAGTAGGGTGGGTTTAGTAGTATGAAGGCTGGTTACAACATTTTGCTCTGTTGTAGACTTTTACTTCCAAAATTGTAACTTTGTTGATACCCGATATAATACAATGAGTGCTGGCCCTACCCAACTATTAATCTATCAAAATAAATAAATAAATAAAATTATATATTAAATAATAGATATATTATAATAAAAGTTTAATTTATTTAGTTTAAAATATTAAATTTTAACATTATAAATAAAAGACAAAATTAAATAACAAATGAATATAAATAAAAATAATATTACATATAAAATAATATTAAAATATCTGAAAACATAACATAAATAAATAATATTAAAAAAATATAAAAACATAACAAAAGAATAATATTAAGAACATATTCAAAATAATAAATCGAAGGCTTGAAGGAGCCGCTAGCGTTCAAGCCCTGCAAACCCACCGGTCTTTGAGACTTTCCCGAGTCCATTTACGGTCTAGCTCCAACTCCAGTCGCGTGAATCCAGATGACCCACTCATGGTTGAGTGCCCGATGGATGGGTGAATGTGTCCGCCTAGAGCCTCATGCCACTCACAAATACTTTGTGGAGCCCTGCAAACCAACTCATGCGAGATAAACAGAGAAAGATAAAATCTCCTGCAAAAAATGCGGAAAAAAAACCTTAAAAAACGTTTTTTAAGATATATTTTAATAAAATTACAGTGCCCTCGACGAATTTCAACAAATTTTTGCTAATATTTTGAGATTTTTTAATGTAAAATTTTGACCGTACAAATTTATTTGAATATGAACGAATTTCAAGTGGATCTTGGTCATATCAGCAATTAATTTCGACCCCATCACCATCCTATCATTTGCTAAGTCTTAAAGATACCAACGCGAATACATCACCAATTTCTATAAATTCGGTGGACATAGCCACACTTCACCAACCTAAAGTATTCAAAATGCGAGTGCTCAGAGTGACAGAGTGTCGATGAATGACTTCATTGTCATTGAGGAGATTGAGTACAGTCCTCTCTTTAGGCGGCTATCAGACTAGTTGAGAGAGGTCTTCGCTATCCAAAGCGAAATGGAGGAGGAAGTGTTGTGCAACATTTTGGGAGAAGCATTCTTGAATCAGGTTCATGTGCACAATGCCACGTTTCTTGAGCGTTTTGTTTACACCATCATTCGTAAGTCTGGATGTTGAGACTACGGGATGAGAGCAGTGGGGCACTTGGTTAGGCCTGAATTCCTTCACAAAATGAACTTGGAAATTGTTGGGCTTAGTAACTATCCACAGAGTGGACTTGTTGGTGATGCCATCTACATCGTGATTGCGACCCAGAATGAAGCAAGCGAAGAAGTTGTAACCCTTATCTGTGCAGGGTTGGTGAGGAATGATATGGGGCTATTCACCCAATTCCTACAATCCCACGAAAATCTATTGTCACCAGCCCGGATTGAGCGCCTTCAAGAGGTGGTGGAGGGAATCCACGTGCTAATGTTTGTTCTGTGTGTCTGAAAAGTATAGTTTTTATGTCCCCAAATTTTGTAACCGAATACCAGATTTTGTAATGTCGACGATATATATATATATATATATATATATATATATATATATATATATATATAATATCGCATTTTGATATATATATATAATATCGCATTTTGATAAATTTTGGTGTTTCTACTCTTTCTAGATACTTTTGCATTTTAATTTCGTTTGTTGTATCTTTGATGGTATTTGTTTATATTCATTTCTTTGCATCTGGTATCTCATAATTATACATTGTTTGAATATTCATTCTTTTTTGCATCAATGGGATTCATTTTTTGAAGTATGGAATGCATCATAATAGAAGTAACCTGCACTGCCATTCCCTTCGTCTTCTTTCAAACAATGTTCTTTGAGGCAGTAAAAGGGGAGGCCCATAAAACTAAGTTAAGAATCGCCGATGGTTTTCAAAACCACTAAAACTCTTGCCCAAAGTTAAAAACTTGAAATTTCCATCGCTAGCAGTCTTTTAAGCAAGTTTGTGAACTTTGGGTACAGAACACAAATCATAAAATTAGAAGATTTTGGATGCTCGTGAAGATATAACAATCCCACAACATACTGCTCGTAAGAATTAAAGAACAAGTTAAAGGAGAGCGCTAAAAAGGTGAGTTAGATGAAAATGGGAAATCGCTGCCAAAGTTAGATGAGTTTATTGAAACACCGCCCAGCTTAAAAACTTGACAAAAATTTGAATGGGAACAACAATTTTAAGAGCAATGACCAAAATTAGGATAACAAACATGTTTGCTATTCTTGGTAGTTTTGCTTTGGTAAGGGGGAGATACTTTTGTTCGACTAATTGTTACTTAGATCAAGTTGCCTTTTTTTTTTTAAGGCAAAATGAAGTTATTCAAATATTGGGTTGTTTCTTGAGCCCATAGCAGCAAAAATCATTCTTGGGAATAGATCAACAAACCAAAAGAAATTTTTCAAAAAGCAAAAAGAGAAAATAATTTTTTTTTGCCTTTTTAATTTTGAAGCTAGCTTATTTGTATAGAGATATAGAGCACAAATATAAATGCAATTTACCCTATGAATTTTGGAATATAGGTTTTTATTTATGTTCATATCATTGATCACATTGCATGACATAAAGCATGAATGATAATTGCATACTAATTGTTTCAATATTTAATTATAATCTATTTTGTACAAAGTTGGCTGGCAAACTAAGTAAATAGTTTAATAAAATTTAATGTAGCCAATGAATCTCATTACAATGGAGAAAGTTTCACTAAAGGGCTACAAGTCTTGATGATGAAGCTTAAGGGTCAGGGCTTCTCTCGATTTGTTCAACCACATCATTTTTAATGTTGGACTCACCAAGTATATCAAAATCCTCAAACTTGAAAGAGCGTTTGCTTCATCATTTGCTATCCACTTAGAACTTGGATCAATCTTGCCGAGGTCAATTGCTTGGTCTTCCTCAACGGTACTTGATTTTCAGTATATAGAAATTAGATTTGACAATTGAAACAAAACAATGATCACAATTTAGAATCACAATTATAGGTATTTCAGATTTGTAGCCTTGAGGTTTCTTTAGTTTTACATAGAGGTTGTGGTGAACAAACTTTGACATTCATTCGTTGTTTTGTTAGATGGTTGCATTTCTTGGAGTTTGTGTCCAAAAACACTACAATCATGTTTAGAAGGAGATGAATTACATGGTTGGCTCGATATGTGCATGTCTACAATATAGAGAGACAACCAAAAGTTTATGGAGTCTACTTGGTTTGAAAGTCTTTTTGTTTATGCTAAAACAATGATGGACTTTGATGGTATCCAATGACATGGAGAGGCGAATGCATTTGGTGATTCCTTTTGTTATTGATTGTCTCACAATGGCATGTGTAAGTCCCTATTATTTCCATCCTTCCCCTCATTGCCTCCTTCATCCTATCCATGGCCTCATACAAATAGTCTACGAGGCATTTCTTCCCATCCACTACCCTCAAAATTTTTACTAGAGGCTTTGAAAGTTTTGCAACTTTTTGCATCTCATCCCAAAAACTCGTAGGAAAAAAATGCTTTTCCACTATTATGTCATCCATTTGATTGATAAAGTCACAATTTGTCCACTCATTTGAATGAATATTTGACTTAAATTAATTTTTTGTGCTTACCAAAACTTGACACCTTTATTTGAGGGAGCTTCTTCAAACGCACACAACACCCTCGTGATTATAGACGAATTTGGTAATAGTACAGGACTTTTGGAATACCTCCTTAACCCATTCATGTTTTCCAATGTTCTCTAGGGTTTGATAAAGGTAGTGTGTTGCATAGGCTAAAAACATAGATGGATACTTGTCCAATAGGAATCTCCCAACAACAACATTTTTGTGGGCCTACATCGACAATCACTTCATCAAACAATTCAAACAAAGCACCTACAAATTTGACCCTATTTGATGCATCCATAGATTTTAGAAAGATACATGTCAAGATTCTAGGATACAAGGAAGTTGATGAGATTTTGCTCTCTTATATTTGTCCATTCAATTGAAATTATGGTTAGTCTTTGCCCACTCTAATTGATGTTTGGCAACAACATTTGTAATGTCTTTTTATTGCATCATTAACCATATCAACCCTCAATGTTTTGTATGATGAGGCTTGGTAATATTGGATAATAGGCTAGAGTAGTACCGAAAATTCCCAATCAGCTTCTTTGGGTGATTCATTAATGGTCTTTCATGTCGAACTCACCAAGGTGGTTTGCAATCTTGGTTAAATATGAGGTACATATACTACACTGGTTTCTAGGCCATGCGTTGTAGAACTAGGTTTTATTTGGGACTACCACAAAGATTACTATGTTAGTTGTGCCTCGTCCAAAGGATTGACCTAGCCATTTGAAGAGTTAGAACTCACTTCTATCCATATTCTTGCCTTTTGGCCTTACTAGTAAAAAAAGCCTTAAAATTATAGGTTCTTGAACCCGTTCTACAAGATTGAAATATGAAAGGTTGACAAAGAGAAATTTTGTCTAACATTTGGAATACAAATTATATACAAGCTAACAATGCAAACAAACCAAGGAAATATGATCTATGTTTGCAAAACATTTAGAATGATGATACTAAAAGGGTTTGAGGTGATTGCCATGAAGAGACAATACCCAAATCCCTCAAATCTGTTTGGTATATATGATTAAACCAAGCAAACCACCTCTAAACTACTTCAAAACTAATTTAAAAGCTAATGTTTAGGACTAAAGCGAAGTTTCTTTTTTAGGGTGATTTGTTATTTGAAGGGTATCATGTAACTAATTTAAAGAAATGGTTGATAAATTTTACTAAAAGAACACTATAATAACATAATGAGGCAAAATGTTTACAAGAGTAGTAGAGTATGGGCTGCAATTCATGATTTTCAATGCCTCGTGGCTTTTGGGACTTAGTTATATGTAACTTTAGAAGGGTGTGGAGCTAATTGGGTGAATTTCAAAGGGATAATGAAATGAGATGACCTTTTAGTGGAATCTTTGCCTCTTCATTTTCAATTTAATGTCTTCTATTTTTCTTGGATGAGGTGTTGCAGGGCAACCAGTAAATAGGTGAATGTTGTCGGTGATAATTGCATGCCTATAAGGTTGGATATGCAATTAATAGGGTGATTGTAGGACCACTAGGGGTGGGCTGTCAAATGCTATTGGTGGTCTTGCCTCCCCCCCACAATACTAAGAGTAAAGGAAGGGGAAACAAAGGTACTAGATGCAAAGAAGTATTAGACAAGCAAGCTTGAAGCGGCAACTAAGTTGAGATAAGAACAACCACACATATTCATATCTTTTCTTTTTTTTGGAGGATTGTCAAACATTGGTGCTAGCATAGATATTAGTAGTAGAATGCTTCTTCTCCATATTTTTTAATTGTGGCATGACAATCCTTCTCCCAAGGCCATCGTTTCTTCTAAGTGCATCATACTTTATATAGGCTCTCTTGTGCTAGTTGAAGAGGATGTTGGTTTGTTTTCTGCTCTAGACCATGACTCATAGAGTCTTGTATTTGGTTGGTTCTCTTATTTTGCCTCTATAGGCAGCTCTCTTTCACATGATTGCTTAGAATGACATAGCTTTTATAAATTGGTTTCTTTGGGTTTTGCCTTCTGTGTTCACCCCTCCTGTTAGGTTCTTTGGATTGAGATCTAAATCTAGATTTATTTTTAGATCTCTTATTTTTGGCTGGTGTTTTTAGGCATTCCTGATTTACAATTGGCACTTTATGTGCTGTTGGGTCTCGTATACCTACTTGGGTCATTTAGGGACAGCAAAGGATGTGAATGACATGGGGGGTGACTCTTATCTATAGTTTTAGCCTGTTGAATAAATGTTCCATTCTTTTTTTGAAATGTGACACATGTAATAACTTTATGGATGATAAGCTGAACATTGATTGTTTCCTAATTATAGGAGGTGATTGTTGGGAAGTGCAAAGTACTTTGCACATCCACAGATCCACGGAATGCACAACCTTCAGAAGAAGACTTGAATAGTGCAGATTATTTTTTTAATCGGACATTTGATTGTGGAGAGCGCATGGTTTCAGAAAGTTTTGAGGGCATTGAAGGTGAGTTGGTTTACATGCTTAAATGGTGCTTGTGGAATTCTCAAGACTATATCCTCAATGCTTTTTGTTGGGGATTTCTTGAGCATTATTGTACACTCATAAGCTGAAATATATGTTACAGCTGAGGCCTTTCTTAACAAACCGGCTTGGGTTAGTAAGTCTGTTCTATCACTGGGTCAACAAACAAATGGAGCTATTGAAAACCGGGCAAATAAATCCATGGCAAATGGATCTCTGTTTTTAAGGAAGGAAGGAACTGAGCTTGGAATTTCAGAGGAACTAACTAAGAGTAAGATTAACACAAGCACAAAGGAGGGGGAGCCGAAGAATGATAAAACATCACAAACAAAACTAGACAATAATGAAATCCAAGATGAAGAAATGAAAAAAATTATGACAGTAAAGGGGGAGGTAAAAGGAAATGAGATTGCAAAGGAGGAATTGAAGACAATTGAGACTGTAAAGGAAGAAATGAAAGGGAATGGAACTCCCGATGAGGAGCTGAAAAAAGGTGAGATTACAAAGGAAGAAACAAAAAAGAACAAGACTGCAAAAGAGGAAATAGAAAAGAACAAGAATTCAATTGATGAATGGAAAAAGTTGGAGACTGCAAACAAGGGACTGGCAAAAGCTGAATTAGAAATACCATCAAAGGGTACTGGTAAAGTAGATAGTCCAAAACAATCTCCACGGTTGGAAGTAAGAGCCAATGAGAAAAAGGGTAGTAAAAATGAGTCATTGAGAGAAGAAAAAAAGCCTATCAAGCGGGCAAGAGCAATGGTGCAATCTGACGACGAGGCAGATGAGGTCACTGGGTTTAAAATGGATGGGTCAGGAAATGTGAACAGGAATAAAACAGATTCTAAGAAAGAAGTCTTAATCCCTGAAAATAGAGTTGTCAAGAAGGCCAAGCTGAGTGACAACTTTAATAAAACCTCTGAAGAAGTGGCAAAGACGACATCTCATCCGAAGGAGCTAATCAAGGAAAAAAAGCGTGGTCGCGAAATAATTGAGATTACAAAGAGACCAGAAGTGGTACGTGTCTTCAATTAATGTGTGACTGTTTTGGTGATGATTTGCATTATCAATATTAGTGGTTTTTTGTTTCTATTCTATTTCACAGTAAACTGTAAAGTAACAATGGTTTTTGCTGATGTTTTCTTTGTCTGCTATTTTGCAGGAAAGTAACAAATGGTTCAAAGGGCTTGTAAGTATTAACTTCACTTTGGTCATTTTTGTGTATGTGTATGGCATAATCATAAACTGTCAATCTGAAGATAGGATTAATCAGAATGTTGAGTAGAAATTTGGTTGTATAAAATGAGAAAAGGGAATTCTTAACATTTGTCTGGTCTTCTCTTCCAAAATGGTCGTTTTCAGCTTTAACACCACTAATTAAGCATAGATATTTATAGCATATAATAAGTGTTGGTTATATTTGTGTTTTATAGTTTCTTTTTTTTTGATATCATGGATACCAATAGGTATCCTCTCAAACTTTATCAGCATATTTGGGAAGCTGTTTCACAGAGTTACCAGACATGACTAGCTAGCGGCCAATAAGTTTGCCAGCTAATTAATAGCACAAAAGAAGCCTAAGACAAGTGGAGGAGGTGCTTTGTGTAACTTATTCCTGGGATTCCTCTAGAAGATTAGTCTAGGATGATATGAAAGTGGAACATTTAGAAGAATATCAACATTTTCCATGGTGTCTAAATAGAACACATGCTTTCAGATAGAGAAAGAATCTTAGGATAATGCAGCCATCTGAAATTTCAGCCACCTTTTTTTAGAGTCTCAAAATTATTTATGGCTTTTTGTATTATTTTGTTTGGTTATGAATACATACGGTATTCTTGGTTCAAAGACAGACTTCATTTTGATTATCTCCTGTGGTGAAGAGGGAATTGTTTTTCTGTGTACATTCAGCAGTCCCTTTGAAAAAAATTATATCTCAGACTACATCTGCAGATGTCCATCATTTGAAAAACCAGTGGAATTTTTTTATTGATTTTCCATCTCTGTTCTCTCCTTGTTTTGTTTGACGTTTATTGGCCTATATAAACCCTCAGTATTTTAGATCCTGCAGACTGAAAATGTAAAAAGGTAATCATGGGGTATACTTTATGTTTCAATGTAATATTTTTCCATTATTTGAAAATCTTTTAGGTTTTAAAAGAGTGTAGGTTCCAACTGATAAATATGATAAATGAAGACAAAATTTCAAGAAAAAGACAAGAAGTTTAAAAAATCTTGTGAAGAAAATTAAGTATGATCCCCTCGTCGTCACATAAATCAGTGTGTGAGGAATAGTTAAGTAATCAAGTCATAATCGTTAAAGTTTTATGCCTTGTTATGACAAAATTGATGTTAATATTATATAACTACTCGTCGGCTCAATGATCATGTTGGAAAAATCACTAATTTGTAATTATAGATACATAAATCAGTGTGTGAGGAATTGTTAAGTAATCAAGTCATAATCATTAAATTTTTATGCCTTGTTATGACAAATTTTTTTTTAATGTTATATAACTACTCGATCATCATGTTGGAAAAATCACTAATATGTAATTATGGACAATTCACATCATTCTGTAAGTTAACTAGTAATTAAACATGAAAATTTTGTTAAAATGGGCCAAACATCAACTTGGTCTTAAAAATATGTGATCCTATTTCTCAGTTAGACGTTTAGCATAGGACATAAAGCAGAGAGTTTACAAGAAGAGTTTAAGTTATGAATGCTTGATTGAATTAGAACCTTTATAATGTGAGTTAGCATAGGACTAGGATTCAGACTTGGCAGGCTGATTTTTGACCCAGATTGGAGATTGGCACAAACTCAGCAATTTGAAAAAAATGTGATATATAAAGATTTTCAATAACTACATGTTTTTCAATGCATTCTTCTCCAAATCAACTTTTTCTTTTCTTATATGTGAGGAAAGTGATGTTAGTTTTAGGATCAGAAATGAAAGCAATCAGAAAATGCAACACATAAGGCAATGAACACCACAAGATACCCTTGGAAAACCCTCCAGCTCGAGGGGAAAAACCCAGGAAATATATCGCTTATATATTCAAGGAATAAGAGCAGAAATCTGCTTACAACTCAGGCCCAACACAAGGCCGAATTTGATACAATGAGTAATAGCACCTCTCCTAGATGTGAAAATACAAAATGAATACGTTTCTCCTTGAATTCGATCTGCTGCACCAATATGATGATCTGCTGCTCAATATGCGAACTTCTTCTAGAGGTGCGAATATGAATGAATGAACTTGATGATCAAATGACGTGATCATCACCTTGTATTTATACAAAACAATGTGACTCTTCATGAGGTCGGCCTCATAGCAATAATAAAGAAATAAATATTATTTCTTTAATAAAGTCGGCCCCATTTAATTATGCACAATAATTAAATATTATATTAGATGCCAAGTGAAGCGCCTCTTCACTTTAATAAATGCAATAAATGAATAGCCGTTAGGCTATATGAATTTATTGTTCAACAATCAAGGCGGAAGTATGTAGCCCGAAGCTACAACATCAATACTCCCTCTTAGCTAGGGAGGAATACTTCCGATACACAAGGTCATGAATCTCTCAACATGACACCCATAATGGCTACACCCATATGTGGAAGGAGTTCATCACGGATTCACTCAATTGTGATATCAACCATCATGGCTACTCCCATGTATGGTAAAGCACATGTGCACAAGTGCCCATCACGGAATCACTCAACGTGATGTTTTCATCTCATCATGACGTTCACCATGGCTACTCCCAGAGGGTGAATAAACACAAGTACAAGAAAATCATCACGGACTCTCTCACGTGATGTTGTCATGGAGTCACTCAACATGACATCCACCATGGATACTCCCAGAGGGTGGAAATAAGGGCTTTCACTTCAAATTTCTCTCACAGAGAAAAATGCATTAAGATCATTGAAGCTTGAGTCTCCCTCTCAGCTAGGGCTTCATTCTCCACAATACCAAGCTTGTCTCGATAGTACACAAACTTTACTCTGGAGAGGGGCTTGGTGAGAATGTCGACTGTGTGCTCATCGGTGCTAATGTATCTCAACTGGATTGCTTTCCCTAATACCATATCTCTGATATAGTGGTATTTGATCTCAACATGTTTTGTTCTGTCATGAAACATTGGGTTGACAAAAAGCTTCACACAACTTTGATTATCACAATGAATGACAGTTGGCTCCAATGATTGTCCAAACAATCTTGCAAGGAGCTTTCGAAGCCACATTGCTTCTCGAGTTGCCACACACGTTGCAATGTACTCGGCCTCTGTGGTGCTCAGTGCCACTGAAGGCTGCTTCCTGCTACACCAGGAGATCATCGCAGACCCCAAACTGAAACAACATCTAGAGGTGCTCTTCCGATCAGCAACACACGTTGCCCAATCAAAATCAGTAAAACCATGCAGATTCAAGTCCACATCAAAAGAATATCTCAAGCCATACCTAACTGTGCCACACAAGTATCTCAGGATATGCTTTGCTGCAACTAGGTGTATTTGCCTTGGTTCACACATGAATTGACTAAGCGCACTCACTGCATAGTAAATATCTGGTCTAGTGTTGACTAGATACATCAATGATCCAATCAACTGCCTGTACATAGTAGGATCCACCAGATCTGAACTAGTTGTAGCCTCTTTTAACTTTTGAAAATCGGTTTCCATAGGCGTAGACATGGATTTGCAATCCATCATACCAAATCTCTTCAAGATGTCTATTGTATACTTCCCTTGAGTTAGAATGATCTCATTAGGCCTTTGCCATACTTCTGAACCAAGGAAGTAATGCATGTACTTAAGATCCTTCATTTCAAATTCAGAAGCCAACTCCTTTTTGCATTTGATAATGAGGTGTTCTTCTCCAGTAAGAAATAGATCATCAACATAGAGAACCAAGATCAAGGCCTCACCATTAATTACCTTGAAATATAGGTTTGAATCAACATCATTCTTGGAGAAGCCCAAGCTCAACAAGTATCGATCAATCCTCTCATACCAAGCACAAGGAGCCTGCTTAAGGCGATACAAAGCCTTCTTCAATTTGTAAACATGAGACTCCTTCCCATGAACCTCAAATCCATCAGGTTGCTCAATGTATACCTCTTCTTCAATTACACCATTTAGAAATGTTGTCTTATGTCCATCTGGTGTAACTTCCATCCTTTAGCCGCTGCAATAGCAATGATAGTCTCGATGGAAGTATAACGAGCAACTAGAGCAAAGGTTTTTTCATAGTCTATTCCCCCTTTCTAAGAGAATCTTCTAACCACAAATCTAGCCTTGTACTTCTCAATGCTTCCATCAACCGCATGCTTGATCTTGAAAAGCCACTTAAAAGATCCAACAAATTTGCCTTTTGGTCTAGGTACAATATCCCAAACATCGTTCTTGAGGATAGATTGATATTCTTCAGCCATAGCATCTTTCCATACTTGCTGACTTGAAGCTTCCTCAACATTGGAAGGCTCAGATTCAATCATTTGACTCATCAATGCAACATAGGTTGAAAACTTGAGAGGTCTTTTGCTCTCTTTGAATGTTCCTCTAGGGGTTGCAAGCTTTTTTGCCTCCTGCAATGTTTGCCTAGCCTATAGAGGTCTCTTTCGACCAATAACAATGTCTATATGCTCATCAATAGGTTCCAAAGGCTTAACTGGATCACCATCCTCTTTTGGTTCCGTAGACTCCCTTTGGATCTCCAAGTGCTTGCATCAACCTTCTGACCTCCTTATCGAAGATTGCCTGCAACACCTGCCTTAGAGAAATGGTTTTTAGTGCACATCTCTGTAGAGATTCAAGGCTGTCCTCTTCGACCTCATCCCAGATCACTCTATTCTGACCTTGCAATACTGCAACCTTCACTTATTCTCAGTGAGTCACAAAACTCCCTCTGAAGGTTAATTCCTCCTCTTCGAGGAAACTGATCACAAAGACAACCTCAATAGGTTCTTCCTCTTCGAGAGATGTCTTTAGCCACCAACTCAGTCCCATGGCTGCAAGTTGTGTCTCCATTCTTCAGCCTACAGGATGCATCAAGCTCTTCTTCTCTTGAAAGCAATCTCTTTCGCTTCTTGGTCCATCTTGAAAGCATTAAGGAGAGATTACTAATAGTTCATAGAACTCAACTATCCCGAAGAGAAATATCAATGCTAGAAGCATACATGATTTACTATCTCAATGTTATAGCATGAGTTAATAACTACATAACAAATTCATGAACATTATTCAACCATGCAATACTTAGCTCATTGAAATTAGAATCCTATACGTAGAAAATGAGGGATCGATATCCTCAAACAATGATCATAATATTTGTTCTCTCCGCCCTTTTAGTGGCGTCGATCACTGCAAGTCAGCCTTTTGCTTGAGCATACATATGTATCTATACTTCTTCTCTAAGTAATGATGGTGACTTCTTTGTCAAGATGTTCAATTGTAATGCAATCCGTCGAAATGGGCACTATGCCTGCTCAAATCGCTTGATCACACAAAATTGGAGTTGAAATCTTCACGGGATTAGAACATTGTGTAGGATCATCACCTAATCTGCATAGACTCAATGACCAGACAACACAAAATATGATTCAAATAACTGATCTTATCCCAGTGATCTTTACTACACACATATGATTCAAATAACCGATGTTAGATTTGCACAACTCAGCAGACTGAATTTTATCCCAAATTTAAAAGTTATAAAGAAAAGAATACTTATCTCTTAATTGCATAGCACTGGTAAAGAACAGGAATTGCAGCCTCTGCTGTTGAGTATTCTAAAGATGAATACCATAAGTATGTCAAGAAGGAACTAAAATATCATGAGATCATGACACCGGACTGAAGCTTGTGCAATAAATGGCTCTCCACACATCTCCAGACTTCACTCAGAGTCCCAAAACAAAATGCAGCCAGATGTAAATGATAGCGTTCTCTAGAAAGCTCATAATCTCCTCATACAAAATGATTATAACATATCGCGTCCTCTTTTTGCATACACCATAAGCAACACTGTTTTCAGCAAGGACTGAAAATGTCCTTCTTAGCATCAAAGCACGATAATTGTATGCATGTATATACTCATCCGTCACATTCAATCATCTGCAGCCTGAAATAATAGTTAAGTTGCTTGTATATCTATCGCATGGACTGAGCATCATATGAATAACCTTCAATAATAGCGATGACAACTAACACAAAATTCATCAGCCACTGCATTTAAGGATTCAAATATTGTCTAGCCATCTTAGGGGCTATGGCCATCATAAAGACTGCTTAACAAATCTGATCTTATCTTCTCATAAACTTGGCTCTGATACCATGTTAGTTTTAGGATCAGAAATGAAAGCAATCAGAAAATGCAACACATAAGACAATGAACACCACAAGATACCTTGGGAAAACCCTCCAGCTCAAGGGGAAAAAACCCAGCAAATATCACTTATATATTCAAGGAATAAGAGCAGAAATCTGCTTACAACTCAGGCCCAACACAAGACTGAATTTGATACAATGAGTAATAGCACCTCTCCTAGATGCGAAAATACAAAATGAATATGTTTCTCCTTGAATTTGATCTGCTGCACCAATATGATGATCTGTTGCTCAATATGCGAACTTCTTTTAGAGGTGCGAATATGAATGAATGAACTTGATGATCAAATGAGGTGATCATCATCTTGTATTTATACAAAAAAAATTGACTCTTCATGAGGTCGGCCTCATAGCAATAATAAAGAAATAAATATTATTTCTTTAATGAAGTCGGCCCCATTTAATTACTCACAATAATTAAATATTATATTAGATGCCAAGTGAAGCGCCTCTTCACTTTAATAAATGCAATAAATGAATAGCCGTTAGGCTATATGAATTTATTGTTCAACAATCAAGGTAGAAGTATGTAGCCCGAAGCTACAACATCAACAAGCGAGTCTCTCTCCCTTTATATGAACTTAATATAAAGAAATGAAAAGGTTACAGATCAATCAATCGTTCCCTGTAGAAGATTTTCTACTTAACATCTGTCACCTTCAAAGAATCACTCTAAACAGAACCTATCAAGGCCAAGAATGGCAATTAAGAAATCACTTTGTGGATTGGGAATGACAACATCAACAAGCGAGTCTCTCTCCCTTTATATGAACTTAATATAAAGAAATGAAAAGGTTACAGATCAATCAATCGTTCCCTGTAGAAGATTTTTTACTTAACATCTGTCACCTTCAAAGAATCACTCTAAACAGAACCTATCAAGGCCAAGAATGGCAATTAAGAAATCACTCTGTGGATTGGGAACGAATAACCATCTTGAATTGATCATCCTCCTTTCTAGAGGACTTCTTCATTATGAATCCTGAGCCTCAAAGAGAACCCTCCAACTTAGCCTTCCTACAAAGGGAAGGAAAACAATCAACCTTGCTCACAAACCTAGTAGGAATTGAAGAGCACGTGCTAATACTGAGGGGCGGGGAGGTGGGGAGGGGGGGTGTGAATCAGTTTTTATTAACTTCTTTACAAACTGTAGGCAACAAGCCACATAAGACACCGATCTTACAAATGCGAGCTCCAATTCACTAGAAGCACCAACTCCCTTTGGGCATCGACTCAATATGAGGCACCAACCTCTAATAAACTTTGCTTGAAAAAAAACCTTTTCTGTACTCTGCTCAATCTCTTCATAAATCTGTACTTCTTTCTCTGCTCATTAACCTCTATCTCTGATTTTCAATCAATGAAAAAACATCCTCTCAAAAATTGCATACTCTATCCATGCCTTCATCAAAAAACTCTCTTATTTGAAAACAATTAAAAAACAAAAAACTGCTCATAAGGCGCCCAAAAAAAAAAATGTTTCCTTTTTTGTTTTGTTATTATCCATGAAAAACTTCAAGAATAAAACCTTCTAAAGCTAGTGCTGCATTTCTGTTTTTTAATTTACAATCTAAATCAAGATAAAATAACCTTCTTATCTTGGCGCCCACATCAAACTGCTTTTCTTATCCAAACTTATCCAAAATGAGGCGCCTATCTTATCCTTAAATCTGATTTCTTTCTTTCTAAAGGCGACTTGATTTGCTTTATAAAAACTGATCTGTTTTTCTTCTTTCGTCTTATCTTTCTATTCTCATCTATTTCTTTTCTTGTCTTATAAAGCTGCTTTTTAAAATATTATCTTATTTCCTTCTAAAGATGGTGTTTATTCTTCTACAGATTTGGATATGTAGCATTGTATGCAACATTAATATGCAGGTTTTCTTTTGTATCTTGGCGTGTATAGTGCAGCATCATCAAACACTAGGAAAATTCTTTCTAACACAACATGCATCAAGCTTTGACTTCTTTTTAACAGCATGCATCAATTTGCCATCTTTTCTAGCTGCATGCATCAAGCTTTGACATCAATGACAATTATCTGACAATCTTCCCCTTTGTCGTTGATGACAACTTCAAGTTTACAAAACTGAAACTGCTCCCCCTGTCTCTCTTTCTTCCCCTTTGACATCAATGGCAAAGGAGATAATAACTCTGCAACTTCTTCAAACGGAACTAAAAAGTATGACAATTATAAGCAACCCCTTAATCAATACTTGTCGTTAATGACATAATGAGTGTGACATCACTCCCAACTTCTTCCTCAGGTACTCAAAAGTTTCCTTTGGAAGTGGCTTGCTGAAGATATCTGCAACCTGTTCTTTGGTGCCAACATATTCTAACTGCACTTGATTGTTAGCAACTTGCTTTTTCAAAAAATGATACTTAACTTGAATTTGTTTTGTCTTGGAGTGCATAATTGGGTTTTTTGAAATATTAATTGCACTCGTATTGTCACAGAAAATAGAGATGGGATGATCAAACTCTAGCTTGATGTCCTTCAACGTTTGCTTCATCCATAGAAGTTGTGTACAACAAGAAACGGCTGCAATGTATTCAGCTTCAGCTGTAGACAAAGAAATTGATTCTTGTTTCTTACTCAACCACAAAACAAGATAAATTCTTTGAAAGAATGCACCTCCTCTTGTGCTCTTTCTATTATCAACATTGCCGGCCCAATCTGCATTTGTGTATGTTGCAACTGTGAAATCTTCACCTCTTGGATACCATAAACCAAAATCCATAGTACCTTTCAGATATTTGAATATCCGTTTTACTGCAGTTACACGAGTTTCCTTTAGTGCAGCCTGAAATCGAGCCACATAACCAACAACTTGCATAATATCTGGACGTGTAGCTGTGACATACAATAAACTCCCAATCATTGACCTATACAAAGTTTGATTAGCTTCGGGAGATTCATCGTCCTTGCTTAACTTGCATCCTATAATCATGGGGGTACTCACACGATTGCAGTCTTCTACTTTGACCTTCTTCAACATTTCCTTAATATACTTGGTTTGAGAAAGAAATATTTCATTAGTTGATTGTAATATTTGCAAACCCAAAAAATAAGACAGCTCACCAAGCATTGACATTTCAAACTCACTCTGCATAGTAGTAGCAAATTCTTTGCACTTATTTTCATTGTTGCCTCCAAAGATGATATCATCTACATAAACAACAACAATTAACATGTTATTACCTTCATTCTTGACATAGAGGTTGCTGTCCACAAAACCTCTTTTGTAGCCTTGCTGTTGCAAGTATTTGTCTAGTCTAGAATACCGAGCTCTGGGTGCTTGTTTCAAACCATACAGTGCTTTCTTCAGCTTGCATACATAGTCCTGATTTTTTGAGATAATAAATCCATCAAGCTGTTCCATGTAGACTTCTTCCACCAAATTTCCATTTAGAAAGGCCGATTTTACATCAATTTGAAAGACTTTGAAATTATTGAAGCTTGCAAAAGATAGAAACATTCTTATTACTTCTAACCAAGCAATAGGTGCAAATGTTTCTTTGAAGTCGACACCCTCAACACGTGTGTACCTTTTGCACACAAGTCTTGCCTTATTTCCTAATTTCTTACAATTTGGCCAACTTCATTTAATTTATTCGTGAAGACCCATTTAGTTCCAATGCCGTTCTTATATTTGGGTCTCGAAACCAGTTCCCAAGTTCTATTGTTCTCAATTTTTGTCTTTACTTGCTTGTTGAACACTCTTTGGTTCAATTTTGGACAGCAAAGATGTATCTTCATTTTCTGAATAATCTATCAATGTTCTTGTTGCTCTTGGCCTATCACCTCTTATTATTAGATCTTTTTGATGATTTCTTTTTATAAATTTAGGTGGTGTCTTTGTGGAAGCTTTAGATGATGTCTCAAGAGGTGTCTTTTGTGCAACTGTTTCAATTGCACCTCCTACACTTTCTTTATCTTCCTCGAACTCCTTTGAATCTAGATCATCTACCTCTTGTATTTGATTTGGAAGACTTCTATCTTCATCAGCTTTAACGTTTGCACTCTCAACAATTTTTTTGCAAGCGCTTATTGTAGCATCTGTATGCTTTACTCTTGAAAGAATATCCAAAAAATATTCCCTCATCTGCTCTTGAATCAAATTTACCCAGATTGTCTTCATCTTTTCTAATATAACATGGACTACCAAACACTCTGAAGTACTTCATAGTTGCTGGCCTACCTGTCCATAACTCATAAGGAGTCTTGTTGCTATTTACTCGGATTAATCCATGATTCTGAATATAAACAGCAATATGATCTGCCCCTTTCCAAAGAGGGGACTTTGAATTCATTCAGAATGCTCTGAGCCATCCCTTGAACCGTCCTATTTTTCCTTTCCACAACACCACTTTGTTGTGGTGTTCTTGCAGCTGAAAATTGTCTTTTTATTTCATGCTTTTCACAGAAATCATGGAATTCACTTGAAGTGAATTCTCCTTTGTTTGATTAAAGACATTTAATCTTCTTTTGAATCTCATTCTCCACTAAGGCTTTGAATGCCTTTAATTTGTCAAGAGCTCCTGATTTTTCCTTTAAAAAAACAACCTAATTCGTTCTTGTAAAATCATCAATTAAAAGCATAAATCTCTTTCACCTTGCTTGCTCCTTGTTCTCGTTGGCCCACATAGATCTGTATGAATTAGCTCTAGAGACTTTGAAGTAGAATATTCCTTAGATTTGAAGCTTCCTCTAGTTTGCTTTCCCAACAGACATTCTTTACAAATTATATTTGAAGGTTTTGAGAGTTTTGGAATATCTCTCACTGCTCCCTTGTGGCTGATTTTGACAAGATTGTCAAAATTTAGGTGCCCCAATCTTTTATGCCACAGCCAACTTTCATCTTCTTGTGACATGCAACACTTTTCACTTTTGGTGTTAATAAGAATATAAAGATTGTTGCTTGCTCTACTAGCCTCAGCAATAGATCTGCCTTCTTTGCTTATTTCATACCCTTTTAAAATTGAAAGTAAGAGTGTTTCCTTGGTCACATGTCTGACTCACACTCAGAAGATTGTGTTTCAAACCTTCAACAAATAATACATTTTCTATTTTTGTTCTTCCATCTTCAAGAACAAGAGTGCCTTTACCTGAAATTTTGGCTGAAGCATTATCACCAAATATTACTGTACCATCATTTGTTTTCTTCAAAGTAAGAAACTTACTTTTGTCACCTGTCATATGTCTCGATCAGCCACTATCAATATACTCTGTAGTGCCTTCATTTCGTGCATGCAAGGTTGTTTGAACAATCATAGAGTTTTCTTTTTCTTCTACTTTCTTCTTTCTCGACAATTTTTCTCTTCCTGCTCATTTTGTCTAGGGGGTTCTGCAAAATTACTTATACAAACATTTGCAGTATGACCAAAATTATTACACTTGTAGCACATGACATTGAAATTCATTAAAGGAATTTTTTTTTAACACTTGTTTCAAATCTGAAAATACAACTTCAAAAACATCAAGCAAGCTACACATGTAAGAAGACAAAAATTACGTGGAAAACCCCTAAGGGAAAAAACCATGGCAAAATATTGCTTTTATTAACTTCTTTTCAAACTGTAGGCAAGAACCCACATAAGACACCGATCTTAGAAATGTGAGCTACAACTCACTGGAAGCACTAACTCCTTCTGAGCTCCAACTTAGTATGAGGCATTGGCCTCCAATAAAATCTACTTGAAAAAAACTTTTCTGTACAATGCTCAATCTCTCTTCATAAATTTGCACTTCATTCCCTGCTCATCGACCTCTATCTCTGATTTTCAACCATTGGAAAACTTTCTCTCAAAATCTGCATACTCTATCCATGCCTTCATAAACTCTCTTTTTTGAAAACAATTAAAAGACAGAAAACTGTTCATAACGTGCCCAAAAAAACCACAGAAATATGTTTCCTTTTTTGTTTTGTTATATCCATGAAAAACTTAAAGGATAAAACCTTCTAAAGTTGGCGCTGCATTTCTGTTTTTAAAATTTACAATTAAAATCAAGATGAAAATCCTTCTTATCTTAGTGCCCACATCAAATTGCTTTTCTTATCCAAAATGAGGTTGCCTATCTTATCCTTAAATCTGATTTTCTTTTTTTCTAAAGGTGACTAGATTTGCTTTATAAAAACTTATTTGTTTTTTTTCTTTTTTCTTTCGTCTTATTTTTCTTTTCTCATCTATTTATTTTCTTGTCTTATAAAGCTGCTTTTTAAAATCTTATCTTATTTCCTTCTAAAGATGGCATTTATCCTTTTACAAATTTGGATATATAGCATTGTTTTCAACATTGTATGCAACATTAATATGCAAGTTTTCTTCTGTATCTAGGTGTGTATAGTGCAACAACATTAAACTCTAGGCGAATTTTGACACAACATGGATCAAGCTTTGACATTTTTCTAACATCATGCATCAATTTGACATCTTTTCTAGGCCCGTGCATCAAGCTTTGACATCAATGACAATTATCTAACAAAAATTGACCCAAATTTCAATGGGGAGTAATGTCTATCTACTGAAAGGACACTTGAAGCAGGCTTGGCCTTCATTGAAGAGGGCAATGCAGGATCCAAAGGAACCAACGACTCTAAATCCAAGATAACATGTTGATGCCACAATTTTGTGCCTCCACCATGTAGCTTGCCTAGGAAATCTAATCATTTTTGCAGAGGCTTTGAAAGAGGGCAGGCATTCATTGAATGCTAATGGGTGAAACATTAATTGCATCTAAAAGTTATTCCTTAATGATCCAAGGGTTGATTCCAAATTTTGCCAGCAACCCTTAATTCAATCTATTTGGGTAAAATCTGAGAGAGATGCATTTCCACAAGGATTTGTGTGGAGGTAAGGTGAGAGTCGAGTTGAGATTCCTTGGGGTTTGAAACTAGTTTACCTAAGGTATTGCCAATAGCGAAGAGGCAAGAGTCTTCGTGGAAATGAAGAACTTGGCAAGGGTCTCCCCATAAATGAATAGGGAGCTTAGGTGATCTCAACTAGGTTAGAATCATAGAAAATCCTTCTTTGAGGGGATTGAACTCCAGAAACCATGATTTTAAATGTAGAAGTGCTTTACCCTAAGACTAGAGATTGCCTTCAATTACCTTATCTCTATGTAATGTCCCCATTTTGAGTGAGCATCAGAGTTTGGTGGTTTAGCCTATCACTGGGTCCTCGTAGGCTAATAACGGTGTTTAGAGGACCTTGTTGTGGAGTTACCTGGCTCTCCAATTGGCAGTTGGCAGTGTGTTCTCCTCTGGATCTTTGGTTCGTTCTAAGGCATTGTTTTTTAGGGGTTTCTGGCTTCATATGTGTATACTTACTATTTATAGTAAGTCAGTGTGTGGATAGTGGCCAACTTTATTATTTTTAGTAAGGCATCTAGATGGGCAGACTATGCAGTGGGTTAGCCTATGGTGTCAACGAAATTGATAAATGATGTTAACGAATGGAGTTATAATATTATAATTATTATCAAAGTTATGCTTTAATAATAATTAATTATAAAGTGCATATATTAATGACTAATATTGACTTTATAATAAAGGTGCATTTAATTTTATAAAGTCGAGTCATTATAACTGTATGATGGGCGCCCACTTTGAGGATTAATTAAAAAGGTGACAAAGGCATATTTTAAAAAGGCCTCATATGAAATGGACCTCTTGAGGAGAACATAAAGGGCATTTTGAAGACATTTCATTGATTCTTGATCATTTTATCAAATTGGCTTTGAGCTTTGCATTTGGAGGTGGAGACCTAGGGTTTTTCAGCTGCAACGATCTTGGAGAGCGTAGCTGCTTATTGATTCGAGCTTTCCGAGGGTGTGAAAGATCATTTGAGGATAGCTAATTGGTGGTTTTATCTCATAAGTCACATTTGTTCTTCATCGGATTTACAGGAGAGATTCAGAATAAGGGTTTCATCATCTTTTCAAGATCAAAAGATTGTTATCCAGGTATAAATGCTTTCAATATAATTTTAGGACATTAATAACTCTGATATAATATTATATATTTGTGCTTTAGCATTTCCTTGTTTTGTAAATTTTAAGCATTATTTGACAATTTCTTCAAAAACTTCAAAACTAAAAAAAACTCTAGCAAACTCAAGCAGATTTTCAATTAAGCAAATATATCGCAAGGGTGGGATATTACACTCTACCCTTAATTGATCTACACATAATAATGAAAAAAACTTTGGCAAAAGGGCCAACGAAGAGCTTCTCTTTGAGGAAGGGTGTCCAAGATATTTGAAATTCAATCATTAAGGTCTTCCATGTAACACTCTTTGGCACAATGGCCAATACTTCTCTTTGACAAAGGGTTTTCAAGGTTTTGAAATCCAATCATTAAGGTCCCCCTAGGTTGGACATAATTTATGAAACCTGTAAGTTAGAGCATGTTCCTTGAAGTATTGTTGCTTTTCCAACACTTAATCTCGAAATTCTAAGAGCTTCAAAGGTTCATTTGTTCCATTTACTAGAAAAGTGATCTTGACCTTGTTGAAGAAATTTGTTTGAAAACAAATATGGAAAGACTCTAGAAGTTGATTGTTGTGGCACCAAAGTTTCCTTGTAATCATGAGGTGTAGTAGGACATTCAATCATAGAATGCTCAATAGTGAACATTCAATCATGAGTCGTCATTAGATGCCAAAGATTGGGCTGAATGCTCTACCTTAGCAAAGTAAGGGGTTGAGGAATGAAAGTTGAAAGAATAGCTGCTTGGTTCAACTTGTGAGCGATGTTACAAGCCTTCCCTTGGGTCTCTAGGCGAATATGTGGTAGGAATGGAGGTTAAAAGGAGTGCAAAGATGCGACAAAGTAGATGTTGAAGTAATATAAAAAATTAGGTTATTATTCTAACTATTGGTTTTTTGATATATTTTAGGGCTTCTATTAATGGGGTCCCCACCCAACTCGTAGGAGGAACCATATATTATAACTAAATTAAACATTTTCATCAACAATCCATATTCTACCATCCTAGGCATACCATGAAGGAACAACATAAAGCAAAGCTTGAAACATGTAACTAAAACTGACCCATACTGTAAATTGGAATAGAAATAACAACACAAACTAGGGCAATTTAGAGATCCTCTATCTCTCCCTTACAACATTTGGAGGAGTCGTCTTCTAGTGGTCAAAGGAATGACTATAGACTCCATTCCCAAAGACATTAATTGACTCTAGCATAGGTGATATTGTGCTTGTAGCATTCTCAAACCCTTTATTCTTTACAACCTTGATTAATTTTCTTTGCTTGACTACTATTAGAATCTGCTCATCGTTTAACTTTGGCATTTTATATCTAGTGGAGTCCTCTAAAATACCTTTGTGATATAAAATGACCAAATCCCTCATTATCAAATTTATGTCCTTATGATATGATCCAACACACACTTGTGCTCCATTAACTAAGATTCTAGCATTTACGAGCTTTAAATAAATCTTAGATGACTAGCTTTACCTTTATCGTTTCACTATGGCACTTCTTGAAATGGTATTACCTTCTCCTCTAACTCCATAGTCAAGGTTATCAACAACTCTTCAAGACTGACACTTTTTTGCAGTTATTTTTTTTTTGGCTTTTTGAGGATCTATTAGCTGGCTGAGTCTGACCACCTGAACTCATGACTCTTGACAAGTCTGATAGAAACTCGTCGAAACTTTTGCACGAGTCAGTAGGCCATGCTTGGCCTGCCTTACCTCCAAACTTGGTGAGTATGCCAGGTACCCTGTGAATCCCGTAACTATAGTTAGAGTTAATAATTTAAACAAAATATCCTTAGTAAAAATACATTACTTTTTTGTTCGAGTGACTTTGCAGAAAAGACCTCAAATTCATTTGTGAGTTTGTAGACAAGTCTTTTGGTAGTATGTCTCAAGGATGAGTCTTAAATTCTTAATAGTAGATTTTAAAACTTGATGGTATATTTTTTGTTTCTCTAGAAACAACTAAGTCATCATAGATTCATACCTAAATAGATAGTTAAGAATGATTTCAAATCAGGACTCTTGAAAGAAAATGAACTACAAAGTTATCCTTCTGAATTTTAAAAAATGAAGATTTGGATCTGGTGTATATTTCTTTGTAGTGGGCAATCAGGTGAATATTGGTCATTTGACTATCGAGTGTAATGCCCAGGCAGAGATGCAAGGTCCTGTTATAGTCACAAAGGGATAGGCTTCCAAGAAAATGCTTGGTTTTGAGGTTTGATTTAAGAGAATGACAGATTTGGATCTGGTGTATATTTCTTTGTAGTGGGCAATCAGGTGAAGATTGGTCATTTGACTATCGAGTGTAATGCCCAGGCAGAGATGCAAGGTCCTGTTATAGTCACAAAGGGATAGGCTTCCAAGAAAATGCTTGGTTTTGAGGTTTGATTTAAGAGAATGACAAGTGATAGCAAACATCCAAATCAATTTGAGGTTTCCATAGTTTATTCCACTACTAACTTGGAACAATAGTGTGAATTTGATTTCTGATTCTGACAAGCACTGATTAATTGAAATTTCACTCCTTATACAAGAAACCCTTAATTTGTTTTCACTCCTTGAAATACCTTTCTTTATCATTGTGTTCTTGGGAGTTATATTAGTTAATAGCCTTCATAATTGTTTACGTGCATAATCACTGTTTAAAACCTTCTCTTTTCAAGCCACAACTAATTGATATATGGCATTGGACAACCTTTAAAAAGGTAGTTCCTCGAGGAAGCTGTGAACAAAACTCTCAATGTAGAGAATGAATTCTATGGAGCAACTGATACTCCTTACCCTGGTTGATGTTAGTGACAAACATCTATTGCAAATTCTGTTTTGAAGACTAAATCAATTTATGAAAGAGGTCCTAGAAGTCATAATGTAATAAGGGATTGAGGCATGGTCTAACAAGTGCATTTTCGAGTATCACAGTTGCCAAAAATGCATTGTATGAGATTGACTTGCATACCACGGTCATCTCATCACATATACCAAACTGCATTGGTGCTATTTAGTGTGTTTACGGTTGTCACAAGGGACAGAGCATATGCCAAAACATAATGTGACTTATGGAAGGTTCTACGAGAAGCGGGTATTTGAACAAAGTAAGCTATTGGGACAAGTTCATGTTAATGATTTTTATCCAGTTGGGTCAATTAACAATGGGAGTACACACTTTGTTTGCAAGGTATTAGACACTAGCTATCATGCAGGATACAGAGCAAGTTCTGTATAACAGATGAAAGGAAGAGAGGACCAGAACAAAGTAGAACATATAGTCAAATATCAAAAAGACAAAATATGGAATCAAAATACTCTTCATTTTCAAAATCATCAAGAGTCATTGCAGTGCTCACTAATTATTTAGTTTGGAAATACTTCTAGAATGTAAATAGAGGGTAATAGATGATAAGGTAAGAAATATATTTATTTGCAAATACCTTGGAAGGTTTTTCACTGAAATGGTAAGAAAGGAAGGGAAGCATTGAAATCAGAATATGGCAAATAATATCAGTGATGTCACATAGGTGAACAGGTCATAAATGAATTACAGCCATTAAACTGATCTGAAGAATATCAATGATTTAGATGGAGCTTGGGAATTCTGTGAATATTGTAATATAAAGAAACTTTAAACTGTATGTTGGATGCACAACAACTATTATTTTATGGTGGAAAATCAGAGGATTATAATGAAGGGTTTGAAATGCAAGCATTCAACTGTGTGCAACACAATTAAGAAAATCAAAAGAACATCTAAGAGAACAGAAACCACTAGAAACTATGGAAGGGAAATTTTGTATTGTGGTAGAGAGTACACCAAAAATTTCCATTGGTTGATGGTTATTTGAGTGTAAATATTAATTTTGGGCAAGTTTGGCATCAATTAAAATCCCCTATACTATTGCTATCAGAATTTTGCCTAAGCATGTAAAATTGGGTAAGAATTGTACCATAAGTCTTCTTCTATGGTGCCAAAAACCCAACGTCCAGTGGAATAGGACTTGCAGCACTTAAGTATGTAGTTATTTTAAGCATAGCAGCAAAAATTGTTTGGGGAAAAAATTGGCAAACCAAAAGTTCAAGATTTTTTGAAAAAATCGGATTTGAAAAAAAATGTAAAAAATAGTAGAAAAGAGACAAATGCTACTCTTTTTTGAAATTTAAGGTCATTTCCACAGCATAGAGATATAGAGAGCAAATAAAATAGAGATTTTAACCCATGAATTGTAGAAAGCTTGCATGTTGTTTATTAAGTTTATGTTTGTTGAGCTTAAAGGCATCCGTTTCTTGCTTAGGTTGTGAACTAAAGATTGTTTGGAGCACCTCATACAATAGAGTAGTGTATATTTGAGATATGGAATCAATTGCAATGTAAAATCTTTGTAGAAATAACAACTGAAAAAAGTGGAAAAGGCTAGTGTATGAAGAAGTCATAAATGATACAAGTGACCAAAAGCTTTGAGAAGGCAATGACATGAATGAAATAAAGTGGAGGATGAAAAAGTGTGATAAAATAAAGGATTGGCTAAGGGTTAAAATCTTAGGCAGATACTCTTTAAAGTTGTGCAAGCTTGAAATCAAAGACAATGCATTACCAGTTCAAGAGAATGGTTAAAATCTTAGGCAGATACTCTTTAAAGTTGTGCAAGCTTGAAATCAAAGATAGTGCATTACTAGTCGAAGAGAATGGTTAAAATCTTAGGCAGATACTCTTTAAAGCTGTGCAAGCTTGAAATCAAAGATAGTGCATTACCAGTCCAAGAGAATGGTTAAAATTTTAGGCAAATACTCTTTAAAGCTGTGCAAGCTTGCACTTAGAGAATGGAGTCTAAATTTAGGGTAACACACTGTCTTTGATTTCAAGCTTGCAAAATGATGTCTTTGAATTACAGACATAATTTGCATGCTTGGCATAAAAATGGGTGCAGAATGGAAATATTTCAAGAGCTATTTTATAAGTTTTGAACATGAAGTGAAATTATTTTTAATATTCTCTATGTAAAGTAAAGTGCCTATAGGCTATGCAGGTTATAGATTTAGTATTAGAAATTTACATACTTTCATTTCATTGTTGCATTAATCATCAATGAGGAACCTCATCGTTTTTCATTTTGGAATAGTACAACCTTGGACATTTTGCAAGAGTTATCTAAAAAACTAGACCAAAACATGATAACCCTGCAACCTGATAAGGGGAAGAGCACAATTGATTTGACTTGAGATTTAAATGATGATTAATCTATGATAAAAAGAGAGACAAAGTAGTAAGATCATTGATTTTTGTATAGGTACCACAAATGTTTTTTTTTTTTTTTGGCTTGGGACAAACTTGGGGCCATATGAGGACTTCAAAATCTCTGGGAAAAATTCGATCAATGTTTTATTTGAGGGTAATAGAGTCAAACCCATCACCTAACATCTAAACATACAATGAATTTAAAATGATACAATAAAGTTACTTACAATTTGGACTGATTTGGTGTAGACTGCTCATTCTTTTTGCAGGTTTCATATGTAAAATTTTGACTAACTTAGTCATCAAAGTTAGCCTCTAAAGTTTTCTTGGCATGCTATAACATTTATAAGGTAACCTTACACAAGCACGACTAGTGAAAATGGTTGGAATTGCTTATTTTGATTAATGAAGAATCCCTTGCTTTATTTTATTGTGGTTTACTTTATTTTAGGGCATATTGACAAGACTGCAAGCTTAAAGTTCAAAGTAGAAAGGAACCTGTTCACGCGTGTATGTAGGGCAAGCTGTAGAGTCGACGACACTCACCCTTAACTCATTGTGACCTTGATTTATAGCAGAAAACACACCAAATTTAGAGTTTTTAATGCGGGAGTTAGTGTGATTTATGGCGGTTTTTCAGAATTTTAATGTGAAAAAAAATCACAATTTTCAACGATTTTTTGCTAGTCAATGGTCTGCAAAAAATCGGGGAAAAATTGGCAAGCTTGAGGATTTTTTAAAAATCGCAAAAATTGCATTTTTTTCAGGATTTTTGCTTGTATGGTTTTAAGACACTTTGATGGCCTTTCAAGACATCTATGGTTAAGAAACTAAAGGCCTTATATGTTTGGCATTAGGGAATGATTTATATAAAAACTTGTCCTAAGAAATTGAAAAAATAGATACTGTCACTTCTCTTAGATTGAAAAAAATTCAAGAATCAGTCACTGAAATTGATTTATAGAGCCTATTTGAACTCAATGATGAATTAATTTTCCATCATGATACCTAATTCAAAGATAGTTGATGCATCCATAAAGAATTGTTTTGTTGAAAACGAGTGAGAAGAAGTTATTGCAATTGGCATACATTATTGAAATGGAAAAATGGCTAGAAAAGAAAATGTTCTGTAACTAACACCCTAAGATTGATGATATTGTTAGTGAGAGACCATCAACAAGAGAAAGCAAACATTGTGACTCATACTGAACTTATCCACACAATGGACGCTTTTTGCAAAATATTTAAAAACAGAGTCAATGGTTTTGCTCCTCACAAAGAGTTCAGTGATTGTTGATGTCAGCTGTGGCGATCAAAGGAAATTCATTGGGAACACCAACATGGCATTCAATTATCTTACACAAGCGATATAATGAATTTATGCTTTGCTTTTTCAATTCATTGAGTGTTTATACAACTAGAGAAATATCTAGCATGGCAATTTAATCAAGTGATGAAGTCATGAAATGCTGGCTAGTGATAGCATTTGGCAATAAGACAATGAGAAAGATATTCTATTGGAATCATAAGGAGAAAAATGATGAAATTAAAAACTTCGATAATGACTATAAAAAACACTATACCACCATTCTTCATCATAATTTAAAAGTATTCAATAGTCTTGCTCAATGGAATCCAACCAATAGAACTGCTGTTTAGAACTAGGATTGAATTCATTTGTGGGTGATGTGGCTGATGAAAGTTTAAAGTGGGGTCTATTTCATTAGAATGATCCAATAATTGGCTTGGTATAGAAGATGGAATTGAGGCAGCGAACAATTGGAGAAGCAATAGGACCGGCAGTGCTACGAATAGGTCCACTGAAGATATGCATACTACACACCTTTATGCCATTGTGGAGATTGGATTATCTTTGGATTATCTTTGTAGGCTTAGTTTAGTGAAGTAGAAGGAAGCTTGTAAGTTATGCTGAATAAAAAGACAGTGTCTTCAAAGGGTATGCATCTCCATGGGACTGAAGTTGAGAATTGGTAGTAGAAGACAATGGCGAGGATTGGTGCCAAATGGCAAATGATCTATGTTTGTGAAAGTCAAATAAAAATATGGGAAAGTATCTTGAAATGATATGCTTCTTTGTTCGATTGAATTGACTAGGGCCATTGGAAGACTATAGTGATGACCTGTGCTAAATCTTCAACGAATGAATCTTGTGAAAGACAATGACCTGCAGCATTGAGCTTGACCTTTTCTTTGATCTATGTCCTTTGCAGGAACTAGTTGAAAAAACTACGAAAGCAAAAGGATTTATGACTTTGATTGCTAGAAAAAGTTGAGGGACAATGAATATTAAGAATTAACATAGCATGCTTTATGTCAAGGTTTTTGGCTGCACATTGGCAATAGATGGTAGACAAGTTTTGAATTGTACATAGATTTAAAACCCAGGCCTGGGAAGATCAATCGGAGACGCATTGGTAGTGGACATTTCACAATTTCTCTTTGGTAGATAATATAAATATTAAAACACGGACTAGGCAAAAAAATGGCAGCCCTGAATTTTGACTTTAGTTGGACTCAGCAAAAACACAATTAATATTAAAAAAAATATCCATTATATAAATTTAAATAACATGCAAAATATTGTTAAAAAGATGATGAAATGAACTTAGAGAACACCCAGCTAGGAGAATTATGAAAAATGTTCGAATTCATGAGAAGGAAAAAAATTGAAAAAATATACTATCGGCTGTTTAATTTTGTTATGGATTCACAATTGTTTGCAATGAATTGCAGGTTCTTTTTTCTGTCTCTTGAGTTAGGTTTTGTGGTTTGATGAGTATATTTCCAAAGGTTTCGAGATACTGTTGCAGTAATGCAAAGGGATGGGGTTGTGGCATTCTTTCTGTGCCTATATATAGAGCTGTCAAACACATTTTCCACATACTGCTGAACAGTTTGAGTTCTGCAGTAAAGGCCTGATCATGTTTTACACTTAGAAATTGTATGAAACTTCGTTTGACATGGATCTACATATTTCTTTCAAAAGCCAATTTTCATAAAGATTCCTGAAGTATTTCAAGGTTTAATCCAAGAAAGGAGTACTTGCCTATGCTGAACATTTGAAATCAAATTCCAAATATTTTATATTGTGGATTCATGCCATTGAACCATGCGTCGAGGAGCTGTTAGACAGCTGGATCCTTGCATTGTTGACACACATTTGGATTTCAGAATCTTGGCAAGTCCATTTGGACCAATAAGATGACATGATGAGGTCAGTGCCATCAGAAAATGTATTACTCAGTATAAAGCTCGGCATGTTATGAAGATCTTGCTTGTTTATCGATTGACATTGAATGGATAAGCTGGAATTATATCAAGGTGCCAAATTTGGAGGGTTATCATGCTTCATGGGGGAATGTATGGGTTCTGTTGGGAACGAGATGTGTATAAATGCACTTTCCTTTTGCATTTTAAATCATATCTTGATCAACAAGTTCTGGAAGTTTGCAATTTCAGATAGATCAATTTTGTTTTTGTAAGGTTCTGGCCCCATGCCCTGAGTAATGAAGTTAATTATGTGATTCCAAATCTTACCTTGCGTTCCATCCATTTCTCTGTGTTGTTGTGCTGGTTGGTTTGACAGCCTTTGATTAGGCTCCTAAACATTGATCTGCATCAGCATGATGATTGAATACTTCAGGCTCTTGAGTACTTGCGAGTTTTACAAGTTCCAATGAGTTCTGGAATCGCTGTTTGGCAGGCCATTATGATGCATAGACTTGTAAAACTTTAGGCTTATAAGGGCACTAATTGGAATTGTTAAAGAACTTGGAAGCTAGAGCAATTTTTTATGATATGGTAATGAAGAATTAGACTTTATGTAGTAGAGATAAAAGGCTTAGTGGAGTAGACCTTCAAGGTGCATGCTTCTCTTGAAAGTAACCATTTCTCTCATTTTATGCTGAAAAGTCCACAAAAGTCTTGAAAGTTTCAAAAGGTCATCAAAGCACTTAGCAAACAATTACTTTTGAAGTTCTCCTTAAAGGTTTAGGTCCATTGTTTTCTCTGAAGGTCCAGTGTAAGTGCTAAACACATTATATAGTATTTTCTCGTTTCCAAGGATTGGATGTTGGCATACATTTCTTTATTTAGTGTGGTTGCTTATTTTTCTAGCTAGTTCTGTGTTTGTTGTAGTTCATTGTCCTGTCTATTGGCCCGTTTGAGCTACACACTGTTCAATGGTAATGCTATATAAGCTTACAAATTCTCCATTGCTAATTATCTTAAGCTGAGTTTTTGTTCTTTAAATGTAAATCTTAAAAACTATTTATAGCTAAATTAATTAATTCTTGTTCGATTCGGAAATTTATAAATATATTAGTTTATGCTCATCTACCACAAGGGATATATCCAATTCAGCATGCTACTGTGTGGTGGTTCAACTGTTCTCACTCCGGGGCAGAATGGAATGTGAGATCACAGTACCTTTTGAGCTTCAAACAAGTTCACCATTAAGAACAATTATTTTCCACATATACATGATTTCTTTGACAACCTTCACGGTGCCAAGTACTTCACCAAGATTGTCTACAATCTGTATATTACCAAGTACCAATTTACCTTGGCGATAATTAATGAATAGTTGTCAAGGAAAAAGGTAATATTTTTGAGTGGGTGGTTATGCTTGTGGGCCTTACGATTGCTCCTACTACTTCATGGGCCTGATGAGCAATGTTATCAAACCATTCATTGTTCATCCTCATTTACTAGAATTGTAAAAGTCATCATGGACAGAGGAAACCAGTTTTCCACACTGTACATCTACACAAATTTGTCTTTGCCACATAGAGGAAGCATCATTTTGTTCATATATTATGGTCAAGCATGGTTTACAACTTGATCCAGAGAAGATATATGCCATTCTTTATTGAAGTAGTTCTCTATACCTTTCAGAATTTTCCAACTTCCTTGTGCTCACCAATATCTTCTATGGATTGTTTATAAGCTTCTCATGCATTGCATGAATTCTTAAGTTATTAACATTGCTTAACTCTTCATACATTGCTTGGCCACTTAGTGTAGCTTCTCATATCTTATTATATGTTCCTTGGTTCTGCGTGGTAATGTCATAAGTTATAACAATATACACACTCTCTACAACAGAAATATTTATAAATTAATTTTATTTGAGCTTCATACCTTTTGAGGATGAATTAATTGTCTAATGTATATTCAATGCATCACTTTTTGTGTTTTCCATATGAGATATACATTTTCTAATTTTTATACAGTAATTTTTCAAAAGTTATAAACTCCACAATGTTAACACTATTTTGGCTCTTTCTTATTTGTAACTTCTATTAAAATATTAAATGTAATATTAATGGTCATCTTAGCCTTAGTCTGCTTTTAGTAACTTCTGTTTACATTTTAGTTCTTTTTAGCATTTTTCTGTTAATTGCCTTAGTTAACGATTGTTTCTTTTTAGAAACATCGTTTTGTAATTTTTTTTATAAGGAGCTTTCGTCTCCTTTTGTAATTGTGCAATTATGAATATCAATTATCTTTTCAACTTCCCCTTTAATATTTATGTAGAAAAACTTTGGTATCATTATTAAACTCAACTCTTATTAAACCCCTTAGTATTATTTTGTGGAATTTTCTTCATTCTTTTTAATTTTGGGAATCCACAACAACCCCTTCTCTTCTTTTGTCCAATTGGGGTCTCTTGTTTTCTGTTTTGTTTAGTTCTCTCCCCCTAAATTTAGTAAGCTAGTGTCTACAATTTACTAATCTGTTTCTCTCTTCATCATTTAGTGTGTGAAGATCACACAGCAAATACTGAGAGGGGGGGGGTGGGGGGTGAATCAGTATTTGAAAACCATAGAGAAATTTTAACCCTTAAAATTGAAACTTAGAGAAAAGAAAAGCATAAAGACAGAGCACCAAGATTTATCACGTGGAAAAACCTTTCGGGTAAAAACCACGGTTCAACAAATTCTTTTACTAACAGATTGGGCACCAACCTAAGTTACAACGAGTGAGCACCAACTCACAGAACAAATTTAGAGCACCAACTCTTTACAAGCAGAGGCACCAACCTCGAAGAAACACCTACACAAAAACTGCTCAAACTGAAACAGCATCTTCACCATCATGTCTTACTGCTGTAGACACCCATGTATCCTTGACTTTCATAGATAGACTCGGTAAAACTAAATATTGCAATGTAACCAGTTCAGAAAAAAATCTATTAAGCACAAAAGAACATCGAACTTTTCGTCACACCAATCGAGCTTACAAAAACTGCATAAGAAAAACACCCTCTCTAAAATTCGAACCATGAACTCCAGTGATTCTTTAAACACCTGAATGCCAAAAATTATGGTGAACAGAATCAGCTGTCCTCCAAAATAGATGGTCTGACGAAATCTCAGACACCCCCAAATTTTTTGCTGCTGCACACCAAACTTTGAAAATATTATTTTTGAAAGAACCCACCTCAGCTGGGAAATTCGTCAGAAATTAAAACCATATTTTTTCAATCACCAAAAAAAATGCAGTTCACTAAAATCATTGCATAAATTATTGTCTACTAAAAACAGCACTTGGAGACATCTTTATTGTAAACTTAAGAATGCGATTTCCTTTATTTTAGTCGCCAAGACCAAGTGGAAGTCGTCAGTAATTGAAACTGACATCCTTAAAAAGAGTAATCACTAATCGTGACTTTCACATTAGTATCGCACCACCTGCCATTAACACCAATGCAACACAAAAATACATCTTATTTCATCTTCCACTGCACCCATCTTATTAAATCGTTCCTTCACCAAATTGCTTTCACTGCTGGTTTAAAACACTCCATTAAACAAACTGAACATATACGCTACATCATATATTCTGTAGCTCGTGTCTGTCACAACACTCACATCATACATTTGCACTCATCAACCTCTAACGCTTACTCAGCTCGTACATTTATTAGAAAATCATTTTCACCTTTGATATTCACGCACACAGGTTATGAAAACTAATGCAGCAAACAAAAGACTTTCCAATTTGCTGACAAGGCATGATAATTTGGCACATAGATGACATGGCAACTCCAACTGACTTGGCATTAGCATGACTTACTTTTAGTGAACCTTCATCAATCTGAACAAGTTTGACATCAATGACTAAAACCTTCAACAGTGTGGTCTGAAATGTTGATGTTAAATTTTTTTACACAGTTGAATCCAGAAGCATACATCACATTCACTAATATGGACAATGGAAAGATTATGTCTCTAATCCTCCAGTTGAAATAAGATGTAAGTTTGCAAGATCTGCACTGGTTGAAATGTAACCTCTAAGTCACAGTAAATAAACAGTGTCGTAATATTTTACTATATCATCTTTAGTCATTTGTGTCCACCTCCTTAACAGCTCAAACTCTTTGCCCATGACCCTTAGTTGTGGTCACCACTCACTACTGGGTAAGTCTTATAAACTCTTGCACATGTTAGATTAGCTGTGGCCTTTACTCGATAGCTGTTTTAGATAGGGACTCATGCTTCTCATTCATGCTTTCTCAACATCGTTTGGAAGATGGTTTGGTCCACAATGTTCTTTATATTGATATGGCTAGATGAAACTTGTCAATTAAACTGTTACCTCTTAATTGTAGCCTTCTTGAGGTTTGTCTACAGATTTAGCCCATTGCATGAGTTGATTTATCTTAATTGGGCTGGTAAATGCAGACACCATTTTAGCACTGAAAAATGGCAGTGACATAGTCTCTTTCTTTCAGCTAGTTCAATTGGTTTAATGTTCAAGTCATATTCCCGAGTTCTAGTAATCCATCTGTCCCTGCTCCACGTGTATCTATTTATGACCATTAAATCACATTTTTAATCTGCATGCAGGAATTGTGAACATGACATTTGGAAATCTTTGTAGATAACTAATTGTTTGAAATTGTATGGAAATTTACCAGAGGTTAAACCCAGAGAAGTGACTTCACTAGGGTTAGAATATTTTGATGGTTTATCTGTATTGGATTGTAGTAAAGATCATAGTCAAACCACTGATGAATCAGGAAGTAAGACATGCTTTTGTTTAAGTTTGGGGCACAATACTTGCAAATGAAGGACAATATTAAGATATTAAGAGCAACAAAGCAATGCTTATTCATGGAGAAGGCTTGAATTGGAGAGTGGATCAATGTGGTGGGGGTCTCAATAAAATTTCAGGATTTGGTGTGTAATAGCATAAGTGACTCTAAATAATCTTCAGTGTGCAGGGAACATTTAAATATTCAAATAGAGGACAATATTGCCAATAACCATAAACATTGAATTGCTATGAAAATCTGCATGCTGTCTCAGATGCTCATCGTGACTGGACAGTTGTGATGAGAGAACAAAATATGTCTCAAATGATGGTGGCAATTTATGCAATTGGAGTCTTCCCTTGCTTCGTTGCTTTACTTACTGTTTGGTGTTCTAGTTCTTTCCTTCCCTTTTTATGAGAGATGCGTTGCCTTTCAGAGAGAAAGGAAAGATTACATTTGTGCCCTCTTTCTTCATGACAGTTCTCTTCTCCATGCACCATGCAACACCCCTCCACTGATTGCTGTATTGGGTTGAGGGTGATTATCTGATAGCTTAAGCCTACCAATAACCTTGTGCTGTAATTTGCTGTTCTGTTGTCTTGAATTTTTTTTTGTTTTCTTTAGTGTTCTGCATATACGTTTATTAATTATATTTTATGCTTTTCTATAATCATTAGCTTAGAGCTTCTGTCATTCCACAGAGAATTGAACAATAGATATTGGATGATACTCGTATGGCTTTACTCAACAACACTAGCTAACATAATGAGTCTTACTCTTTTCTTTTGCTGTTAATGCAAATCACTTCTTAAGAGGATTATGTAGCCTATGTGCAAGATCTCAAATTCATTGACTTGTATGTGACATAAAGTAGTAATAAGAGAATAGATTCAGTATCCATCAGGGGCAAGTGACAGTCAATGCCATCTTGTTAAGCATTAAAGCTTTCTACAGATCATCTGCCAATTCGTATGCCATTGAAAACATACCAAGCAACACCATAATTTCAATTGTATCTTATGTTACAATGCAATTAACGATACTGTATCTAGAATTTATTTACAATTAATGTTCTTAAAGGAAGAAAGTTGCCAATCATATTCTCTGTTAGAACTAATCTGAAGAGTGAGTGACTTTTGGATGTCCAGGCCTGGGATGAGCGCCTTGAGAAGGGTTATGAGCAGAGAGCAGTGATCCGAGTACAAAACTTCGATCCATCATACACATCGGGAGAAATAGATGTAAGTATTTTCTAACAATATATTCTACATGGGGTTATGTAAGTTATTTGAAATTTCTTGTCACCTTTATGTGATTAATGATTATAGTTAGAATGTTCGTGGGACTGATTTTTTTTGTGATTGAAGTCTCTAGGTGCATTGGGCACATCTATTGTTGGGGTCTGAGAAAGTCTGAGGTCAAAAATCATGCAAAACTCTTAAACACTCATTGCTTCAAAATAATTGTAACTTTTATAGTATTACTCATATTCTCTTTAATGAACTATTTTCATTAGAGTAGGCATTTTAGAATTTTATCCAAATAACTACCTCTCCTACAAAGCCATTGAATGATGGAGAAGTAAACACCTTTCCTTTGTATTTTATAGTGAACTGCCACTTGTCTGAATTTAAACAAAGTGAAAATGCATACAATTATTGAAATTGACAATTCATGTTAGATGTGTACACAAGCAAATAACTTTTACAAGTTAGTTATTATTGGTAGTTTTTACAGAGGATCAGATCAATGATGTATACAATAGTTTTATTCTTAACGTAGATGCTACATGGTGAGTTCTTGTTACTTTTTGAAACGAGTTTCTCTGGAAGAAAAGTATCTTCATTTTTATGATGCAAATTCCAGTATTGTCCGTTATCAAATAAGTTTGATAACATGGAGAGATTCTCTTATTGACACCAAATATTGTTAATCAAAATAGAGGCATTGGATGTTCTTTAACTCCTGTAGCTCTTTCCTCTCAAGTTTGAAGAACAGAGATTAAATTCCAATGGGTTTTCTTTCGCTCCAATGTATATTTCTATGTTGAACTTGATGAGCACATTGAATTCAAATACACCCTCAGGCTGATTGAAACGTTTGCCTTCACAATTATCTCTAGTCAACTCTTTGAAAGCTATAAAAATCCCTCAAGAGTGTCATTCCTGATGTTGGAAACAGTGATATTTCAACAAAATGAGCTTCTATTATGTACAGGAAGCATATTCTCAAAATTATCAGTTGTAGATGAAGGCAATAAAGTATAAAATCCAATTAAAATTGTGCTTCTTGGTTTGGGTCAATGAGGCATCTATGTTAATGTGTTTTTCTTTTACCTTCCTTTTTTGCTTCAGAATTCTTGAATGTCCACATGACTTCTAGGCATTCACACTTTTAATGGTGTTTGCAATATTTCTTGAATCATTTTTTTTTGCGCTATTGATCTGTGGCCTGAGGCAAAATCCCATGGAGAACCCAATTAAAGAAGTTCAATTAGGCTACGTGCGGAAATGGTTTATGTTTACGGCAGGGGTTTCAATTATGCAGAGTGTAATTTTAACAGGAAAAATAAGAAAGCCATTTGACAACCAACTTAGACTGAATAGAAGAGTTGCATTATGCTAGGTTCTGTACACTATCTTGAGAACAAGTATATGTTGGCTGTGCCACGCCACTCCTCTCTAGATTGTTTAACTGCAAAGAATGGTAGTGTACATTATTGTACAAGAAGGAAAGGAGATGAATCATAGGTTGGGATTGAGATGGTTCAAATTCTGCTTCAACTGTCACAACTGCTTAAAATTAAGTCTTGCAATACTACTGGAATGTGAGTATGCCTATTGTTAGAATTGCAGGAGCCACCAAGCAACACCCAAGATTTGCGGTGGAATCTAGTTACCTAGACATGATGTATTTGGTGACATTTGACCTAATTTGTGGCTGGGAAAAGTATTTTTGCAACACTACTATAGCTTTTTCATCTAAAGTGTCTTGCAACCTTGTTATATGATTCCTAGCTATATGAGGATGGTCTTGCAGCTTGTTTTCAAAGTAATGAGTACTCCATCACAAACATTACGTGTTGAATCATGAACTATAAAGGAAAGGGGCTTGGTCTTGATATTGTCTGGTTGTTGCATGGACTTAGCATGTTGTTGGGACTGAGAAAAAAGTCTTTTGTAAATTGATAAAAATATTCATATTGACTACATATCATTACATTGAATGTTCAACTTCAACAATTGACTAACGTGGGTAACTGTCAAAACCTGCTTCTGATAAATCTCAGAATATAAGATTGAGAACCATGCTTGTGAACCAGGCATCAAACAGTGAAGGTTGCTTTGAGTATCAAAATAAGTTCTCACTATCAAAAAACACATTTGTTGGGAAAGAAAACCATCAGGTACTGTGAAAACACAGTTAAATTCTATGCCGACCATGCCAAATTGCAACATACAATGATTCTTTATACTAAATCCACAACTTCACCAAAAGCATTTTGGAAATGGCAGAAAAATGTCAGGCAATTCTTCAAAACAATTGCGCATCCACATGTTAAAAATGAGGGTTCTATTGTTACAGATTGGTAAGTGGGTCATCATCACTGGGTTGAGGATTGGGGACACAAACTGGAGCCTCATTCCCCAAGCATGTAGCAACCACACTTTTTGGCATAGTTTATTGCAATAGCTGTATCATGGGAGCTTGGCCAAGTGATTATTGGGTGGTATTGAATCCCAGCATCATGAAAATTGCTTGGTCATTCCACCCAGCCACACCTGCTGGGTAAAGGGTTTTTGTTTTAGTAAAATACTTGCTCTATTCTTTTATAAAAAATTCTGGCATTGATGCTGACACAAATAATCTCAGATAGTGGAATAGCCTGAATATGTGGTTTTTTCTTATTAATAAGTAGCTTTGATACCAAGTTTATAAACTGGAGACCCATGGTTTTTATCAAATATATTGAACATTTATAAGGTGAGAAGATGAATTACAATATGCTTGGGTAACAATGAGAAAATATTGTGTCATGAAATGGGTTCACCTTCAACTCACTCCAGATCCAATATATAGCTCATACGTTTTTATGCAATGCCTAACGTTGTCACATATCTTTATGATATTTTAATAAGTCATATTGCTTATAAATAAATAATGCTTGAAGTTTGAATTAGAGGTTAGCTTCTATAGAGAGGATTGGCAGGAACAGGGTCAAACCTGGTTGACATGAGAAGTAGGATTCATTGTGGAGTTGCCCATACATTATTATAGCTTGTAAATAGGCTAATGTATTTGAGCTATCAACACCTGATGGAGCTATGTTGGAAATGCTAGTGAATGGAATTCAACTAAAGTTATTCATGTAAGTATTTTCCCTTCTTTGTAGATATCTCTTTCCCCTTTAATTTCCTTTCTTTGTACATATCTCTTTCCCTTGTAATTTCCGTTCTTTGTGCATTTATTCCCCCTTGCCCCTGATAAGCTCATTTTGTTTTGTTTCTTTTTCTCTTCTCTATACATAGCCCACATTCTTTTTTTGATTGCTTCCTGAATTTTCTTGTAGTACATGAGGTTTTTTTGTGATATTCTTTTGTATAAATCTGGATATCCCTAGAATACAAAACCCCTTAGTCAAATTTTGCAAAAATCCTTCAATCCAACAAAAGAACTTTCTTGCAAGCAAGTGTTATACCAAAACAATCTTGTCATATTGGCTCGATTTGATGGCTCTTTCTAATCCTTCGAAGTGTTGTGCAAAGATTAAAGTTGAAATCTCTACCAACGAGGATTGTTGGATCAAACCAATTTGGCAATGGTTGACAATGAACATTGAGCCTTAGGTTTCCTTTGGATTAGATAGCAAGCTTCTAGATCGACGGTCTTGATTTTTTTTGTTATCTAATGATTTGTGAAGCTTTTAGTTTGCTTTCAAACATGATTTGTTTGGAATGAATAGGGACCATTAGATCTACTCTTTGTGTCATAATCATAGTCAATTGCATCATCATTTTGGGTAGGATAGCCAACTTTTGCAATCAAGGGTCAAGATTAAAATATCTTGTGCAATGGACAACTTGCTAGGCTTTTTTGGTTGCATTCTCATTTGGAACTTTCTAAGGATAGTGGGAGCCATTAGTTCAAAGCCCAAAGGATAAGGTCAACAATTCATATGGTATTGTACATTTGATTGAGAGAATAGTTGGGTTGTTGGATGGTTGGTTGTAACTCTACTATTTGCACAAGACTTTAGAGGTTTAGCAAAAGCCATTAGGTCAAGCTGATATGGCAGGATTGACACATGATGCTGCCTTTTGGCATAAGGCTTGCTAGTAGGTATGTTCTTTGGTTGGATTCAAGGATTTTTGTAGCATTGTTCTAGGAAAACCTAGATCTATACAAAGCTAAGTCTTATATTAGGAGGTATGGGAGTAGTATTACTTACTAATATAATTTATTCCGCTCTTTCATTGGGGCTAGTTCTTATTTGTATATCCCTTTTCTATATTATATTGAATGCGGATTTCATAGCTATTGCACAAATCTTGATCTACATAGGAGTTGTGAATATTTTGATTCTATTTGTTGTGATGTTGATGAATAATCCAAAATATCCCAATTATGCCCTTCCCTGGACCGTCGGAGATAGCATCACTTCAATAGTTTGTACGAGTCTTTTTTGTTCATTAATTACTATTATCTTGAACATATCATGGTTCGGAATATCTATGACTAAAAAATCAGATCAAATGTTAGAACGAGATTTAACAAACAATATTCAATGTATTGCGGCTCATTTATCTATTGATTTTTTTCTTCCATTCAAACATATTTCTATAATTCTTATACTTGTTCTTATAGGAGCTATTACTATATCTCATCGAGACGAAATAGTTCATTTACTAGCAGCAAAATTCAGGAAGTGATAAAAAATAATGTGCGGGGAAGGAAGCAAGATAAGATATTTATAGGGGAAGGAGGTATGCACAGAGAAAGAAAAATACACAAGAAAAGATATTTAAAGGGGAAGGAGGTATGCACAAAGAAAGAAAAATACTTACGTGAGTAACTTTAGGTGAATTCCATTCACTAATATTGCCAACATAGCTCCATTGAGCTTTGATAGCTCAAATGCACTAGCCTATTAACATGCTATAAAAACGTATTGGTCACTCCGTGGTTAATCAAACTTCTAATGTCATTTTGCAAGTCTTAGTTCATGTCCACGATTAATACTTACTAAGTTACCAGTCTTGGTTTGGGTTCGAGGGTTTGATTCGTTGGTTTGATAAAAAACATTTGGAGGTTGGGTTCATTTTGGGTTCATTGATATAAAAACATACAGAAATAATAAATATATACATATTTATAGCCGAAAATCAAGAATATTAGATGTGTATATATATATATTTATATTTAATATTTTAATGTATAATAATATTTATTACTTATTAGACTTGTAAAATATTAATAATGTATAATATTATAATGTCACAATGAAATTATAAAATGGGTTCATTGATATAAAAACATACAGAAATAATAAATATATACATATTTATAGCCGAAAATCAAGAATATTAGATGTATATATATATATATATATATATTTAATATTTTAATGTATAATAATATTTATTACTTATTAGACCTGTAAAATATTAATAATGTATAATATTATAATGTCACAATGAAATTATAAAATAAAGTTAATATTAAATTGTTAATAAATAATAAAGTTAATATTTAATATAATATAAAAAATATTAATATATAATATAATATCCAATTTATTCACTTTCATCCCTGTCAATTTGAATTGTTCTTTCAGATTGTGTTAAGTGATGTCGTGTCGGTTTGGTTTGTGAAAAAACTTCTATCAAAATTGTTAGATTAATTTGACTCTGAATGATAAATTCAAGCTCATCTTAAGTTCCCAATTTCTTGTAGTAGAAGCATCATCCCTAGGGAAGCAATATAACAATAATATTTGCATGCTTTCCAACCATAGCGTTATTGCATTTTGGAACTTAGAAATAGGGAATTTGTTCGATATTGCAGAAATGTCGTAGAGAAGTACCTTTCAAGTTGGATTCATTTACCAGCTGGAGAGACAAAGAGCAGAGATTAAACGTCTGTAGGAAACTCTTGGAGTTGTAGGAATTGTTATTAATATAGACTCTAGGACGGTAATGTTCGAGCACGATCAAAGCAAAGGGATGAATGAATATTTGTCGATACTAGTTGCCAAGGAGAAGTGGAGGGAGCTTAAAGAAACTGAAGGAAATTTGGGAGAATTACAAAGGAAATTTGTTCGGATAGCAAATAAAAACGTTGCATTAGTCACAAATTTGCTTGAGACTATTGCCAAGGAGAAGTGGAGGGAGCTTAAAGAAATTGAAGGAAATTCGGGAGATCTACAAAGGAAATTTGTATAGATAGCAAAACGAAATGTTGAAATTCGTCACAAATTCGCTCGAGACTATCTCGCACGATCCCACACAAAACCACAGGTAGATTCTCAGACCTTGTTCAAACCCAGGCTAGACCGGACCTAGACCCCGAATTGAGGCTAGATTGGACCCGGACTTGCCCCTTGCACCCAACGAACTGGTAACACAGTTATTAAAGAAAACATGTGCAACTGGTAATACCAAAATATGTTACATTGGGTTTGAGACTAGATCAAGATTCTTAAAGTGTGACATCTTATGAGGATTTACATGGATTTCTGTTAAGGACATGTATTGTTTTGTTCACTATTTCTTTGGACTATTTATACAACACCTTCACTTTGCACCATGCATTGAGCCATCTTCATGAAAGTTCTATTTCTCCTCTCAACTATCCCTTTTTGTTGAGAGGTGTATGGACCTATCACTGGTCTTTGAATGCTTTCTTGCCGTAGTCCTGAAGCTACTTGGAACTGAACCCAGTCTCATTATTAGAACTAATGGATTGAACTTGTTAAAAGTTCCGAAGCAATCGGGCTTTTTCTTTTGAAAGTGTATGCATATTTTTCTTGAAAAGCCATTAACTAGCAATGAAAAGTACCTCACATCAAAGATTGTTAATGTTTTCAGTGATGGCTCATATAAATATCAATGAATGAGATCTAAAGCCTTCTCTCCATGTCAGGCACCTTCAATAGGAAACAACTTCAGTTTTTGTTTAGTAATCAAATCTGCCACACATGTTTTGCTTCTTATTGATTCTTGGTAATGTGTGAACCATATCAATTTTACTCAATTTGGCTAACTACTGAAAATTGAGATTGATTGGCCTGTGCAAAGCACCTTGCCCGATGTCTAGGGTAATCATTTGTCTTGCTTCTCATGTGTTAATTCTTTTTTCTTTCCATAAAATTTCACAATAATATTATATTTTTATTTGGTTGATTGATAGATGATATATTTTTGTTCATATTTGGAACAAACATAACATGTCTGACTATGAATGCTTTGCATCATTGAGAAAATCTGAACATCCTCTATCCCTTCTACTACACGTGTTCTACAATCACCCAAAGAATTAGAGTCTTCAATACTAGAATCAACAATAAATTTGATTTACTTGTCTCAATGGTAGGTGAAATGTTGAGATGTGCAGCAGAATCAAAGGATTAGCAACAAGTTGCATCATTGTTATCTTGGGAAGATGCCATAAAGTTATACTCTTCGTCCTTGGAGCAATGCTCTACCTCATCTGCCACGTTAGCCTAAGTTGGCAGATTATTTTGGGATATACATGTTTTCAACATTCGTTTGATAAACTTATAACAATAAAATCTTTTCACATTGTGTTTGGTTATGAATCAAAAGTTGAAGCTTTCTTTGCTTGTACTGTGACCCAGCCATTTGTGTTTGCTTCTGCTCTTGTAGCAACAAAATTGAATTGACAAGTTCTTAATGACCAAAAGGATCGTATCGTCTTCATCTATTGGTTTATTGACACCAAAGAGCTAATTCTTTTAGGTTTTCCACCCTAAGTAGATGTGTAGACAATCTCACACAACTTTGTGGAAAACAATAGATTTTTCAAATGCAAGACGATACATAGGGTTGTCATTATCAAAATGTGCAAGATTTGAATCATTTTGGTTTATATTCTACAATGGTGAGTGTTTTGTGACTATAGACATTTAATTTTTGGCTTGTCAATTTTTGGGCGTGGGGCAAAACAAGCTTTTGTATATGGGCCCTGACAATGCAAACTAAGTTACAGGAAACTTCCAGTCAAAAAAAACCAGAATAATGCAGAATTTTTCACAAAAAATTCAGCCCCCATTAGGAGCAAATTACAATTGTTCTTCTCGCATTGTTTGTCCATTCCACAATTTGTCACCTTGGATTTCTAGTTTGAGAGCAGATTTCTTTTTCTTTCAACAACAATTTCCTTTGTGGACAATGTTTTAACAATAATTAGATAGACCTCCTTTGACAACAATTCTCGTCTCTTATTTTCTTCTCAATCAGTGTGCTTTCTCGAAGAGCTTCCTCGCTTTAGATCAACACACCTTTCCTAAGGCTTCCTTGCTTTGATACCAATTGTTGAAAGAATGGATGGATGGAGTTTGAGAGAATCGGATGGCATACACTTCAATGAGTATGACTTCTATTTATTACAAGATGGTTGTAACTTAATTGAAAGTCACTTGTTGGACGTAACTAATGTGGTGTTACAACATCATTAACATAAGCAGTCGATGCAGCAAACTTTTAGAAAAAATGAGTTATCACCAATTATTTTGAGTAATCTATCCATAAGCAATAAATTCTTGTGTGCAAAGTGTAATCCAATCTGAAGTAGGTTTTTGATTTTGCTTTGTAGAATTGGACATGAATCCTTAGGTATGAGAACATCATGAAAAAAATGTGATTTTATTTGAAATTGAAAATTAGCGTTTTTTCTCCATTTTTTATTTTCCCAATTAAAATCCGATCAATTGAAGAAATCTTCATGTTTAGTGTGCTGAGTCAATATTGACTGGTTTTTGCTACTATGATTCTAACATTATGTATAACATTTATAGCTGTTGTTGCTATGCCTTTGATCCTAGAGCGTGCATAGGGTTGAGTAGTTGGCTTGTGGCTACCTTAACTCTTAATTAAGTTATATGATTATTATTGTATTCATATATAGATATTTAAGTTGTCCTAGGAATTATATTTATGTATCTAAGTCGGCTTGGGTAGCAGCTAGGGCATAAATAGTTTATATATAGGAGCTAGTGGTTAGTTTATGATCATTATATTGTGAATTGTGTTTTTTTTGGAGATATTGGGAGGTTTGCCCCACCAAAGTGGCTTGTTATTCTCAATTATTATTCAATATTTGCAGCATATTTCATATTATATTTCTCCCTTGTGCAAGTTATTTCATTGCAAGTGGTCTCAGAGCATGATCTTGGTATTGTAAAGGTGAGACATTTTTTTTTGATTTTGGACATCATTTTGGGAAGTGCATATCTTTTTGATTTTGGTAATTTTTTTTAAAGGTTTTTGAAGATCATATTGAATAAATTTGAAGGAAATTAGAGCAGAATTCAATGAGATTGTAGAATCAGGGTTACGTTAGGGTTTCCCCCTAATTTGCTCACAAAGCGGAAAATCAATGATTTTTTTCTGATTTGTAGAGGGTTTATTAGAAACATATTTCTACTGTTAGAGGTCATATGGAGCAGAATTCAAGGAGTTATTGCAAAATTTGGGTTTTCACCAAATTTGTTGCAAGGGCTGTAAATCAGTGAATTTCTTGGAAATCTTTTCTATGAAGTGAGATCTAGGCAAAGAGAAATGCCATACTTGGAAAATCTTTAGGAAATGACAATTTAGTAATTTAGGAGATTGTTTCCATAGATAATGCATCTATAAGGGAAAAAAATAAGGGAAGAAACCAAAAAGTTGAAGGATGTAATCAAGTTAGAAGTGGTGGAGCAAATGAAAGGGTTTGCCAAATATATCTTTGGCATTCATAACACATTGGCTCATATAAGCGCTTATAGCTAGAATCAATTAGGCTCACAAGGGGATGTTTCAAGCAATTGAGGGGAATCATCTAAGACTCTAAGTCATCTAATCTGAATATAAATGTTAACAATTAAATGGGATCTAGGAATTGGTTACCGATCCATTAACTTGGATAAATCAAATGGAGATTTTTTTAATATACGTCAAATCTGAAGTGGGCAAAAAGTGACAGTGGCTTCCTTATATCTAAAATTAGAGCAATTCATTTGGTATCGATGGCTATATGCACACAAGAAGAAAAATATTCACATGATGGACGGTTTTTATAGAAGAGTTACAATCATAGTATGGTAATAATCTAGCAAACAATTACTTCAGCTAGCTAGCTAAATTACAACAAATAGGATTGGTAAAGAATTAAATTTAGCAATTCTAGAACCTATTTGTGAGAGTAGTTACAATTCTAGAAGAGAACTTGAATGACTTATTTTTTGGTGGTCTCAAGGATCACAACAAACATGAGGTATACATGTTTAGTACTAATTATGTATTATAGTCGTTTGTCCTAGCACATAAGTGTATAGGAGTGAATTTGCACCCCTTAGGCAAATTCCCCTTTTACCCTTCTCCACTTTAGAAAACCAAATTGGAAGGCGAAATTCCACATAAGCTCGCTGCCCTCATTCCACTTGGCATCCTTTTTGTGCATCGACAGAGGAGTTACTGTCGAGGACACCCATGCGGCGCGTAGACGTCCGCGCGACGCGCTAATGTCCTTGACGGATTCCCACGTCTGGAGCCTGCAGAGGCGTTTCAAATCCCATTGGGAGTCGACTTGTAACGCACTCTTCGGTCGATCGACCCGAATATGGCCGTTTTCCTTCCTCTTTCCTTCAAATACACCTCTTCTTCATTCATTTTAGATCCCTTTATTCTCCAGCTCTCCCTGAGCCCTCTCTTAGCTCTTCATCAACTCTTCTACAATCTCTTCACAAGCTCCAAGTAGCTTCTTCACCATCTCTCCAAACACTTTACACTTCACAGCAACAACATCAACACTCCATCACTTCAGTAGAGCAAGTGTGGAACGAAACACCACGGCAACAGAGGTTTGAGTTCCTCTCATTTTCTCCTCCACAAGCCTTGAGCGCTTTGGGCGGAGGTGGTAAGCTATCACTCCTCTCCTCTATTATTTGGTTGAGTAGCATAACACTGTTTTGTAGTGCTTTTGTGTTTACTTCATTTCCTACATTTCTCTCTATCTATCTGGCTGTTCGTGGAAGTGGGAACACCAAAACGGGGGTTTGATTGAGGCAAACCCTTATACAGCTCCAACACTTTCTCTCTCTCTTGTGTGTAGGTATTGAAGACATTCACAAGCTGGAGGCTTCATCAATCGCACAGTTGTAAGCTTTTCCTTTCCCTTCTTTTCCTTGTCTTTATCATTTCTCATTACCATCTACTTCAGCTTTATCACATTTTGTTTCTCTATCACTTTCTAGAAGTTCTTAGCAATTAGATTGCCAGCATTCACTTTGCCATTTTTTGTGACATTCTTGCTCTCTGGTCCGTACGAGACGCCAACGCGTTGCGCTGTTGTCCTTTGGCCGAGAGCTTGTTGGTTTGTCCAGAGAATCTCTGTGACCTGCTCTTTTTGGTTCTAGGACTCTCGCCACTGTCCTTTGAGGTAGTTTAGGGCAGTTTGCCCCGTGAGGCTCTCTGATTGAAGAGAACTCCTGAGTAGCGAATCCCCCTTCTCTACAATAAGGCAAAGGATAAGTTTTGAATTCCTAGAAGGCAAGGGGTTAATATTATAAGGGAGAGGCTCTTCCGCTCAATCACTTCTTTAGCCTACTAGATTGCTGCAACAAATTGAGGAGAAGAGAGATGACAAATATAGTCAAGGACACAAAGGAATTGAAAATAAATTATTCTATATTGAAGGGTCAAATGTGGAAGAAGAGGAGGAATACAATATTAGATGGTGACAATATGTTAGAGGAGGAATTGAGAGATACTCAACCAACCATGTCTTTTCATGCACTTGTTGGAGTTAGTGCCCCACCAACTCTCAAGGTGGTGGGTTTCTTGAAGAAATATCGTAATAGTATTGATTGACTTAGGAAGCATCCAACTAAATTAACAAGAAAATAGCTTCTCATCTAAATTGTTTTTATATTTCTTGCTCTAGAATTCTAGGTCTAGATCATAGATGACAATACTATCAGTTGTTTAGGTAAATGCCATAGCATTAAATTAACCATGGGAGAGTATCAACTTGATTGCCCAATGGTTGATATTTCCATGAGTGCAATAGATATAATATTGGGAGTATAGTGTCTCATTACTTTAGGAACAATTGAGATGAACTTCTAGGAACTATGCATGAGATTTTACTTAGAAGGCAAGATAGTTGAACTAAGAGGGTTGCATGCAAAGTCCCCATTAGAGGGTAGGTTCTCATAAATTGAAATAAATGCTTAAGAAGGAAATCGATGGATTTGTGTCCAAATTATTTTCATTAGTAGCCTATCAATTGAATGCTCCCACCTATCCACATCTACAAGTAATTATGAATAATCACTTAATGGTTTTTTGAGATATGCCTAAAGGATTGCCTCTTAAGAGGGATCATGATCATGCCATTCAACTAGTGCTAGGGAGCCAACAACCCAACATCATGCCTTACCAATACCCATATATACAAAAAATTGAGATTGAAGGAATTGTTCAAGAGATGCTAGAGGTAGTATTATTAGACATAGTTAAATTGCTTACTCCTCTCCCTTGGTGATCGTGTGTAAGAAGGATGAAACTTGGCATATGTGCCTTGACTATAGAGTGCTCACCGTGTACTCCATCAAAGATAAGTTTCCTATTTTAGTCATTGATGATTTATTGGATGCTTTGTGGTATAAAGAGAGATTACACTTATGCGAGAATTCCACTCTCAAACACAAGATTCTTGTAGAGAGTCATTGTTCTCTAGTTGGGGGTCATTTAGGAGTTTTGGAGATACATGATTGAATCAAGCAAGATTTCTTTTAGGAAGGGCTTGAAGGTGATGTTCAAAAACTTGTGGCATAATGCTTGGTTTGTCAAAGAAATACAAGGGAGGCAATTAAGACATTGTTCTTTTGCAGCCATTACTATACCTAGCTAGTGTTGGGAAAAGGTCTTCATGTATTTCATCATAGGCCTTCCAAGATCTAAGGGTAAGTGTCAACTATGGCAATAGTTGACAGCCTTACCAAATATGCCCATTTTATTGCATTATCTTATCTTTTTATAGTAAGTACAATGGCAAAAGCATTTATGGCGAATATACAAAAGTTACATGGTATGCCTAGGGCTATTGTTAGTGATTGTAAAGCTATCTTTACTAGTAACTTTTGGACAGATTTATTCTCTTGTTTGGAAGGGTTCACACTCTTCATACCATACAAGGTAGGATGGGCAAATTGAGGTCGTCAATAAATGCTTGGAAGGGTATCTACATTGTTGCACCTCAAACAAGTAGTCTCAATGGGTATATTGGTTACCACTAGCGTAATGGTGGTATAACACTTCCTTCCATAGTTCTTAAAAAATGTCTATCCATGGCACTATATGGATGCCATCCTCCATCCATCACATCATCATTGAGGGTGACACCAACAATTCAAGCTAAGGAGGACCACATGAATCATTGACGAGAGGTACTTTTAGGACTCAAATAAGTTGGCCATGGCACAAAATAGAATGAAGGAATAGGCTGACCAACACTGCAACAAAAGGTGCTTTGAAGTTGATGATTGGGTTTTCTTGAGATTGCAACCTTATAAGCAAGTGTCCCTGAAGCAACAAACAAAGAACAAGAAGTTGTCACCAAAATATTGGTCCATACTAGATTTTGTAGAAGATGGGTAGTGTTGCCTACATGCTTGAATTATCTTCAACAATAAAGATATATTCAATTTTCTATATCTAGGTTACCGAATTGTCCAACTTTGCAGGACGTTTTCGGAGACGAAACATTTCAGGTACAGATTCGGGTACGAAACCCTTTGGAATCATCCTAGAATCAATTTTTGCCTTGTGGAATCGTTTCCAGGTTTGGCATAACGTATCTGGGGCGATTCAAAGGCAGACGTGGAGATTCCAGGGCGTTTCTGGATTGTTTCCAGACGTCTTGACTTTTTTTCTCTTGAAAAATGCAAAACTAATGGCTGAAAACACCGACTAAGGAAAATGTGTGCGATTTCATTGTATTTTATTTCGCATTTGAAGAGGCAAAAATAACCTACAAGATAAAAACGCCGCAACCAGAAGAACACCCCAACAAAAAAACATGATGCGACCAGTGAGGGAAAACGTCGGACCAGGGCATACCTCGATGTCGAGGCAGATCTCTGCGCGACTCAACAAAAGTGCGGCTAGGGCAGGGAGGAGGAAGGCGCACAAGGATTTTTCGTTTTTCCATTTTTTTTCATTTAAAAAATTGCAAATACCCTTGACTTTTTATTTTTATTTTTATTTTTTAGTTAATTTTTTTTTTTAATGATTTAAAATTTAAAGTTAAAATTATCTATTAAGTTATTAAATATTATCAAATATCAAATACTATAATAGTTAATTATTAACCATTATAGTATTTGATATTTGATATTTATTATTATTTAAAATTTGTTGTATAATATTATTAAATTACACTATATTATACAATATATAAATTTATAATATATTATAATATACATTTCTCATTAATTTAAATAATTTATTAAATAATAAATATACTATATATTAAATAATTTAAATTATTAATATAATTATAACTTATATAATTAAATTATTAATAAATAATAATATATAATTTTTAAACTATAGTATTAATATATTTTACTATAATATTAATATATTATATTATAATATATATTTATTATATAAAATATAATAAAATTATAATATAATATTAGATATTATAGTTTATAAATTATATATAATATATGTTGGGCATTTTTGTATATATATATATATTTTATTATATTATATTTTTGTACGGGCGTACCTGATTCGGTACCCAACCCCTCAATTTTTTTGCCGTACCGACGTACCATACCCACGTACCCGTACTCATGCTCGTATCCGATTCGACAACTTAGTTCTTGTTTAAAGAAAGTGATTGGGCCAAATATTACTAGAGATAGATGAAGAAGGAAGAATCATCTTGGAGCTAGAGTTAATTCTCTAGACACACAAAGAAGCTGAGGACTAGGACAGTCATCGAGTAGCTCCTTTAGTCAAGGAATTTACTAGTTGAAGATTCCTTGTGGGAGGATGAAGAATTTGTGCATAAGATCCATAGTTGATTAGCATTGAGGACAATGCTTCTTTGAAGGAGGGGGGGCATGCAATGCCCTATTCCTAGCGTATGCATAGGTTTATGAGTAGTTGGCTTGTGGCAGCCTTAACTCTTAATTAAGTTAAATAATCATTATATTCTTATTCAGATTTTTAGGTCAAGCTAGCTGTTATATTTATGTATCTAAGTCGGTTTGGGTGGCAGCCATGGCATAAGTAGGCTATATAGAGGAGGTAGTGGTTAGTTTATGATAAACATATTGTGAATTGTGTTCTCACCGGAGATATAGGGAGGCTTGTCCCCTTGAAATGGCTTGATTCTCAGTTATTATCCAATATTTGCAGCATATTTCTTATTATTTTCCTCTCTTGTGCAAGTTTTTTCATTATAGCTGTGTAGCAGTAGGGGATCATCGATTTGAAATAGATCATACATTAGAGCAAGATAATCTGCACCCTCTCAATAGATGCACAATCTAGAGGCCCCAAATTTCAACACTGTATCACATACCCATTAAGCATAGTATGTTTAATGATAGTGTTGAAGAGTCGATGAATTTACACTAATGTTATATGCTAATAGTCACATATATATCTATTGCTTTCTAGGTCTCTAGTTTGTTGCGCTTCCCCTATATGTTCTTTTTATGATTTTTCTAATCTTTTCTTAATGTATGTAAACTCGGCCAGATGTACTGCCAAAGTGCCTCATAATGTGGGTTTGGTAATAATAGTCTAATCAGTAAAGTACTATATTGTCTAAATTTTTTTGATTTTCAGAGTCAAAACGTAATATCATGTATCTGAATACCACTGTGCAATGTTTTTAATTCTGAATTTTCAAGATAAATAATATATCATGTTTTAATAATTTTTTTTGAAATGATTAGTGTGGAATAGTCACATCTTTTTAATAAGTATGCATCCCATAGATGTTTCTGCACCATAGATTTCAATCTCGCACAGTACATAGATTTTGCCACAAAGAATTCCTGATTAAGGGCACTGAGAAAAATAGGAGAAAATCACAAATATGAAGAGCAATATTCATCTTCCTGAATTTCAAGGATTTGGTGTTGAAATTATTTTTGATATGCATCTCAAAAATAATGATGGTAAATACTACTTAAGGGACATGGTTAATGCCTCTCATTTGTTAGAATATGGGAAAGGAAGTACTTTATTATGCCATTATTGATTTTTAATTTCTTGAATGTTTTAGGGTGTTTGTCATTTTATTTGGAAGAATCGACCTTTAAAGGGACTGACTATCATCTTCCTTGATCTCATAGTTTGGTGTATGAAATGCATACTTGACTAGATTTCCTCAAGTAACAAATAAAAGTGTATGTCTGCAAGACAGAACTAAATACACAAATATCTATTTATATTTGCATCCTTTTCTCTGTATTATACATTATAATATGTCAGAAAATGCCTTTATTCATTATAGTTATACATATCAGCTGCTTAGTTGCTTATGAATTTTTGTGTGCCTTTTTACAGGACATCATGTGGCATATGGTTGGGGAGCGATGTACTGCACGAGTCATGCCCCAAACGATGTTTTCCAACCCAAACAGTGGTAAGGCTTTGCTTAATTTGTACATCGGCAATATCCTTGTTAGTTTCTATAATCACATGTGAATGTTTTTCAATTGAAGATTGTTTGGATAAATACCACAGAGAAGACTATTGAAATGAATGTTATGCCTGTAGTGATGACTGTCTGTTTGAAAGAATTCTAAAATACTGTTCTAAATAATAAAGTTCTTGATGAGAGGAGGCTAATTGTTTCAATGTTGGAACAGGTGATGCACTGGTTGTTTTCAGAACGAAGGAAGGAGCAGAAATGGCTCTAAAGAAATTGAATCAAGCATGCCTAACTTTTTCAGATGGAAGGTTGTTGCTGAAGTAGTCTTCTTGGAAAACCTCTTGATTTAACAGGATTAGCTGCATAGTTTTGAGTCAACTAAGGAATTAAAGTTAGAAAATTTAAGAATTTAGGAAGCAATTTGATTGGTTCCTCTGATGTTTGTGTCCATTTCCTGACAAATTTGCAGTTGTACTATTGCACCACAATTATATGCCTTGGAGTTTTAAATTCTCTATTTCCTTTGTTTCTAGAGAGGGTTCCAACCTCAAAGCAGTAACCTTGGAGGGAGCCATTCATTCTAGGATAATAGCAGTATTAAAGGAAAAAGAGGGTTGCATGGAAATAAATACTGTATCTGATACATATATGCTGAATTCTCAGTACCCCCTGATATAGATACAGCTGAATATGACAATTATAAAAATATGTATATATTCAGTAGAATAGTTTATATATTATTATTAGTTTATATTTCTTTTATTATATTATTTTTGTGTCTGTTGTGATGTTTGTGTGTGTATGGACAATTGTTTGATTGTTTTTTCTTCCTATTTGTAATTTTGAGTGTATTTCATGAAACCTAAACTAGATATGGCACCGGATTGTGGGGTGCTGTATCCAAACATCTCAGATAATGCCCAAATACAGGCTTGTATATGGATACATCTGGATACGTTATACATGCCGTATCTGGGGTTACCATATCTGTATCTGGTATCTGATACACGGATATGTGTATCCAGATTTTTTGCAGGGCAGGGAAAAGTGGTCCAAGTGAAGGTTGTTGGTGGAGAAGTCTTTGGCAGCCATGATGAGAATTGCCCCTGCAATGAACTTCTCTTGCAAAATTTACATACATATTGTAAATATTGATTTACACTTGACACAGTTTTGTTGGACCCCCACTGATTGCATATAGGTTAAACTAGCTGAGGTGGGTTCACTGGTACTAGAATAACTAGTTATAAAAAGATGTTTAAGAATAACATTTCAAATTAAACTTTGGCAAATTAGTAAAATTGCAAATACTAACATTTTAAATACTTGAATACTATTACTAAAAGATTAAAAGTAAATAAAATATTAAAATTTGACAAATGAAATTGTCGAATTTGAGATTTCAATTATATGAATATCAAAAATATGACATGTCACATCATAATATCATATCATAAAGATGATTACAATGAGTAGCATGATACATTGATATCAAAATAAGTACAAAATGCAAAAATGAAAAATCATAATATCATATCATAAAGATGATAAAATGAGTTGCAAAACATCAAATGGCATATGTGAGCAAAACAATAAAGAATGAGAGTGTTTTGTTTAGCTTAGAGGCTTTTAGAAGGGTCCCACAAGCCTTTAGGGTTCGGCCCAAGGCTCATATTCCTAGAAAAGTAAAAGATTTTTTTTTTAAAAATTACTTTTTTGCACATCTAGTGTGGGGACTTCTGGGCATCTTCGAGATGCTTGAGGGAGGGATAGAAGTCCCTGAGACGTCTCGGGGATGTCTAGGAGTCCCCGCTGTTTCCTCGGAGTCTCCCAAGTCCTGGCAGCGGTGGGGGGTCGACAGGGGGACGTTTCTCAGCCGTCCCCAAGTTCCGAAACGTCTGGGTAGGGGAGATAACTAGATTTTGTTTTCGGGAGGAGGGGGGGGGAGGTCAGACACATCCCCACGGAACACTGGTTTAGAGGTAGTGAGGAATCATTGCCTCAGTAAATGAGGGTGTAAGTGTGTAAACATGCTACCATTGCAATGCAATATTCAAATACGTCCAATTACAACTTTTGCTTCGTTGCATGTTCAAGTCTTGTAGCTTTTACTGTTACTTGTTATATGAATATATGATTTTTCAGGCAGCTTTGCCTTCCTCAAAGATGCTGTGGCAGCTATAAGTTGGGATTTTACTATTTATTTTTAAAAGTGATCTTCATCTATACCTCTCTGATAAATTGTTTGGGCCTTCCCTTCCATCATTTTGAAAAGTGTGTCTTAGTGTATTTCTTTTTGATGTTTTCTTATGCATTAAAGAATGGTCCTAGAAACTACAAAGCATTATACTGATTCTTTTAGCTGGACTTGTATGGGTGTTGGTCTGGTCCATCATTTGCCTTGGATGGACCCAGATGTACCCAGGTTGAATCCACAGACAAAGGATTGTGTATAATTGTTTCCCGTTTTGACTGAAAAATTGGCTAAACTAAGATATAAAAAAATCCAGAAGCCAATACAAACTTCAAGCAGAACAACTTTGTTTTGTCGAAAGCTAAGTTGCCAAATTGGAATTGGGTACACGCATGTGGGTATGGTATGGCGGTACAACAAAATATTTAGGGTGGGGGGCTGGAGGTGTTGGATACTTTATGGGTACATCCATACAAAAAGAAATCATTGATATATTTGCAACCAAAAATCAGAATACTATACTAATCTAATCTAAATATATACTATACTAGATAAAATTATACTAAGTGGCTTTGCATTGATTAGCAATACTTAATAAAATTATAAATATTAAATAATAAAAATTCTATCCAATAAACTAAATATATAAGTTTTATAAAACATAAAATAGGAAAGAAAAGTTAAATTATACTAAGTGGCTTTGCATTGATTAACAATACAAAAAAAAAAAAAATATTAAATAATAAAAATTCTATCCAATAAACTAAATATATAAGTTTTGTAAAACATAAAATAGGAAAGAAAAGTTAAATTATTCATCCTCTTCTCAAAGAGGGCATCCTTGTAATCAAGATGGCATTGGGCAGAGCATTTGGCAGCTTTGATGAGGTGTTTTAAGTTTGAGACGTTAAAGACATACATTGCAGAGTATTTCACTCTACTCTTGGTCTATGTTGGCTTGAGTTAGCCATGACCTATGGTTTGTCCTCTAAATGTTGAGTTTGATTTTAAGTTTTTGGTAACAAAACTTGTTTGTTGACCATGGCACTGCTATCAGTGTTTGAAATGGAGGTAAGTTGACATTGGATGGGGCATTGAGCTCGGTGGGTCTAGTTGTGGTTGCAGTGGCTCATGCCCTTGCACTTTTTGTAGCTGTCTCCTATGTCACAAGGCTTGTGTTGTGTTGAAGTTTGGCAAGGGATGAATTCAGAACAAGTTTATCAATTGATAAATTCCGGTGATTAGGTTTGACAAATATAAATCTAATTTTTCTGTTATTTTAAATATTTTTTTATTAAATTTAAATTATTAAAATATAAATATATTAAAATTAATTTTAGAACATTAAAATTTAGATACTTATATTAAATTTAAAATGTTAAAATATAAATATTTTATATTAAATTAAAATAATAAATTAAATATAAAATATTAAAATTTGAATTTATTATATTAAATTTAAAAATATTAAAATTTAATATAATGTATTTGTTCAAAATATTTAAATTCACTTCAAAAGTTGCAGCGGAAAATGTAAAATTTAAGCTCATTCATGCATTTGTAGAAGGGAATGATTATTTGACCATGTTTCTTACTTTAGTAGTGTCAGGGGTGATCAGTGATGCTGGACAACTCCTTTTGATTCTGCATTTCTCCTTTCTAACAAACCTTCAAGTGAGATTGAGACCCAAAAGTTGACCAGAGCACCTTGAAAAAATGCCATGAATGCCATGCACATGATCTCTTACACTTTGCAACAGGAATGCCACACATAAAAGTCACAAACAAGAATGCACTACAACTTTAAGCCATGAATAGTAGAGGCCATATTGGTGAATATAACGCCAAACTCAAATGATTTTCAGGGTTTTTGTTAATAATCTCTGGATTTTGAATTTATTGAATGAAATCCAACAAAGTCTATGACTTCAGCTGCTTCCATTGCGTTGGAGATGCCATGTCTAACCTGGAATTGCCTGGATATGTGTGTCAACATCTCCACATGATTATGAGCCCCCAAAATTGTATACTGCCAATTCCACGGTCGATTTGTACGTGAATCCAATGAATCCAATGCCAGGACAGATCGTACCAGGAAACATAGGGTTTTTCTGCTGGTTTGGTAACTTAGATCAAAATCAAAGAACTAAACAACACAATTTTCATTACACACTAAACCTGTATGAATGCTTAGGGTGGAAACTCCATTGTTTTGCTAGTCCTACACAATTACATGTGTTCATTTGACATCAAAGAGATAGAGGAGCTTGCAAAAAGGAGGCATGGTGCAGTTAGTGAGAGTAGCACCTCAATTGCTACTGCCTGTGGCTCTAAATCAACCACATGATGATGATGATGACACTTTCAATGAAGAACAATATGATGACATATTTAGTTAAAAAACTTCTGGAAAAGACTACATTTAATTTTCATCGACATCTGAGATCATCAGCATGATTTATATTGAGTTTACATTTTGTGTTGTGCTACTTGTAGTTTTATCCCTGACTGTTAAATTATTAGTGTATTTGAATTTATCATTTTGCATAATGCGACTTGTAGTTCAACAACTGATTATTAATCCATTTGAATGTGTCATGACATTTGGCTTTGAATTATCAATTATCTCTCAACTCTTTTTGATTACTTAACTTAATTTGTTTACTCTGCTTATGTTATGTGGTTATTTTTGCTTATTTGGCTATAATTTTTATGTTTCAAATTTTAATATATATTTTGGTATGACTATATCTGGCCTTACTGAGCTTGAGGCAAAACAATTTGTTGTACCAACATACCTGGACTCTGTTCCAGCACTGGCATCTATGTATCTTAATCTGAAAATATTTCTTTGTTAGGGATATTTTTGCTTATGAGTAATCAGAAATGATGTTGAGTCTTAGTGTGTCATAAGTAGTTTGTACATCATTGCTCTGTATGAGGAAATCCCTTCACTTATAGTTATTTTGATTCATGAAGTGCTTGTTCGTTCTATTTCAATTGGATGTGGTTTAAATTTGTCAGGCAAGTGTCCAAATCCACTTTCTTATTATTCCGAACTTTTTGCAGGTCCCTTGTAGCTACAAGAGCAACTGCTTTGATATCTGGAAAACAAAAATTTGCTGGGCATATTAGTGTAGAGAAGCATAAACTCCTAATGCAAAGGGCACATCAGAGTGAGGATATGGTATGTGTGACTTTTCCATTGATCCAGACAAACAATTTAAGCAAAACTGGTAGCAACATTGCTACAATACCTTGAGTAAAATTTGAACAGCAATATAAGCCCAAGCATTAAAATTTGGATTTGGCATTTTTACTAGTTAAAGTGTGTTAGACCAGTTTTTGGTTGCTTGATGATTACCTTAAAAACCACATTAACCTTAAGGGAAAATACCTCAAACTACGTTGGGAGGGATCCTGTATTCCGATTTTCTTCTGCATTTGAGAGAGGTGGTGCCCTTGCATGAACAAATATGTTTTTAACTTCATTTTTTTTTCATTTTTCACTCATGTAAAGCTGTTTCTTAAACGTTTGGTGTTTCCGCTGGTGCAATATCTCATGTTATCAAATTTTTATTGTCAACAGAAAAAGGCAGTTTCAACATCACATTGTTCTCAACCAAATACAATTGAATATGAAATGGCCATGGAATGGCGGCTTCTACAAGAAAAGTCTGAACGTTGGTGGAATGAATTATTCAAGGTTTCAAGTTTTGACTAATTGTAAACTCACTCAATTTTTTATCACAATACTGATTGCTTTATTTTAATTTTACGCCACAAGAAGAGAAAGTTAATTGTAACAATGCACCTTCTAACAGCAAGAAGCATCAGAGGTTAACGATGCTAGGCACAAGAACATGATTTCTAAAAAGAACTAAGCCAGGCTGTATTTACGGTAAGTTTTTTCTATATATAACCTGTCTTCCTCAGCAAGATATAACCTTGGATTAATATTTATTTTCTACCTCTTAATGAATATATTTTCAACGGTAATCTTCAATGAAGAAATTCTGTTTTACAGAATAGTGCTGATTGTTACTGAAGATACTGACCAGTGTGGTGTTTTGCCATTCTTTCACATATTATTGTGGCTGGTAGGTATTGGTTTGTGGTACAATTTCAGTGCAAATATTGACAGATACATCAAGGCTGAGTTAATGAGAGCTGCATTACAGGTGATCAGTTCAGAGCTCGGCACATTTTAGTATGGAGATTTTTCTATAGTACATTGATTGCGGATGACAAAAGGATAGAGGAGTTCATTAGTCGCTGTGAGTGGGCAACAATTGTGATCAGCATTGGTTACCTGAGAAACGACTTTCTTTGGTAGATAGATTTTCATGGTGATTTCTACGATGTCAAACATCATAGCTATTTCTACGCCTGATAGGATACCAATTCAAAGCTTCACCATTTTATACCTCTGATGTATAATATTTTTGCACGTTCGTCATTACTTGCTCCTAATGCAAAGTAGAGAGAAGCTGACAACGCAAATACTGTTGTAACGATACACCAGTGACAGTATGGATGTCTTGGTTGTATGGCTTACCCTTTGTACTCCATGTGCCTATGTACGATAGCTATGATAATAGAAAAATTACAATGCAAAATTTCCTCCAAATCTCAGATATTTGGGCAATTTTAACTCTCATTTGACTCTTTTAATATTGTAGGAAGTGTTAATTAGATAAATATTGCTAATAATTGAAACAAATATGGAAAATGACGAGAAGCTTCAAAAAGTTTGTTTGCTATGTTATCCCAAAAAGATTATTTATCTTGGCGAAAGTATCCTAGGCCTGAAACGTTTGTAATTTCTATCCATCCTGCATGTGGGCCCCTAGCCAAGCTTATCAGCCTTGCCAGCAGGTGCATGCCAAATGTGTACATGATATGACTTGCATTTTTGCCACATCGATCATATGTTAATTGAATGTAAATCTGTAAGGCAGAAGCCTAGTGGGTACCTTTCGAAGTGTCACTAGTGTTGATGCCTTAGTAACGTAATTAAAAGGTATGATGGTACCAGTATTTGTATTGGAAGGACTACAAATATAACAAATTTACGCTTATTAGAATCTGTCGTAATGACAATGATGTCTGGGTGCAGTACTTACCGACTTTAAATTGAAGTTAGAAGTCTAGTGGGTGCCTTTTGAAGTGTCACAAGTCTTGATGCCTTGGTAACTTAATTAAAAGGTTATGATGGTACCAGTCTTTGCATTGATAAGATTACAAATTTAACAGCTGTATGCTTATTACAATCTGTCTAATGACAATGATGTTTGGGTGTAATAATTTGACTTCAAAGTGAAGTCTAGTGGGTGCCTTTTTAAGTGTCACATGTGTTGATGCCTTGGTAACTTAATTAAAAGGTTATCATGGTACCAGTATTTTCATTCATAAGGCGACAAATATAACAGTTGTATGCTTATTACAATCTGTCTAATGACGATGTTTGGGTGCAATAAATTTTCACTTCAAAGTGAAGTCATAGACACCTCCATGCAATTGATTGTTATTAACAAAACATGTTATATGGAAGAATAACAATAAACTTTCTTCTTGATGATGGTCTCTTAAACCCAGCCATACCGGGTAGTTGTGATGCAAATGCATCACAAGATAAGTTCATCAATCTTTGTTCTAATAGTGTACCCAAGGATTTTGAGCATAAAGTCGTTAGTAAAATAGACGTCATAAATAAGAGATTGTAATGATACAGGCCTAGCATTGATGCTTAAACGGGTAAAAAATACATGAAGCTAGTGGTCATAAAACGGCTTCGTACTTTTAATGAACATTGATAAAGTATAAGACATAAGAGTATTAGGATATAGCTGCCCTTTTTGGCATTGCTAGCCTGGACTTTTTGCAAGTACGGTGGTATATGTTTTTCAGACTCAAAATGGAAATTCCTTCTGGCGGGGCTTTTTGCAAGTCCAGTTGTATATGTTTTTCAGTCTCAAAATGGAAATGCCTTGTGGAGAGAGGCTGAAATGTCTCATGGATTTCATATTTGATTTAATTTGCGTGTATGAGCGAACAGGTTGTGTATGGTTGGCGTTTTGAATGAACGATGGCATTATAACATGGATATGTTTATGGCAAGAGCCGTGTTATTTTGTAATGATCTTATCACTTATTCTATGTCTCGATAATTTTAAAAATTTCTGCACAAAAACACTTTGATATCAGCATGTTTCTAAATAGTGATCAAAGTCACGAAATGGTCGAGGTTGAGAAATCCAGTGGTGCATTAAATGGTGGAGAGAATTGTCACAAAGTTAACCCAAATGGTTGAGGCGTATCAACTCCATTTATTTCCTCATTTCGATTTACTTGGAAGTTTTGTGATATGGGGACGTGTTTAATAATTACCTTATGCTTATTAATTAGGTAGATATGGGTTGCTTCAAAGGAACTAATATTAGTCTCATAGTTGTGCTTGCAAGAGCTTGTATTAACTTCATGTTGATGCTTGTATGACTAGAATATTTGTAAACAATTAGCACAATAAAATTGAGGTAGATATATCAAGGGATTACAAGGTTTAATGGTGAAAATCATGTTTTGGGTCCATGGTGATTGAGTTGTCTTTTACGCATCAACCTCGTGTGACATAGAGGCTTGGCAAATAATTTTATCGTATACTCTAACCACATCATTCCTTGTCTTCAATGTTCGGATTTGATATCATCTACTCATTCATCACTTTAGTTTGGGTGTGTAGAATAGGCCTAGGTCATTAACGTTGGCACATATTTGAACCTTGGACCTTTAAATTTGAATAACAAGGATTTATTAAAAGATTGCAAGGTGTAATGGTGAAAATCATTATAAGTTGAATAATTCAAGGACCACACTTAGTTGATTTTAGAGCTTCTAGGATGGAGCTAGGATTTACGAAGGAATGAGAATGCGCTAGTAGAATCTTATTACATTAATATTGTTTCATTATCTTAAACATGCTACATGCTTGCTTTTTGTTTTTGATTGTATGAAATATTTGTTGATTTTTTCTGATCTTATGGAAGATTTGATAATTAACATTGATGCTTATGAGCTTTGTGGCGACTTTTCCTTCTTTCATGATGACACCATAGGCAATAATTGTATTTCTATGTTGACTCAAATTTTCATACGTTATACAAGTGTGTGTGGGGGTGGTTCTTTCTTAGATGTATAACTTTCATTGTGTGTGTGCACGCTAAACAATGTTAAAGAACAAATACACTGGTGTCTACACATGTATCCCCTTTGATGGATATCTTTCATTTACATTTACATTTACAATGGTGTTTGATCACTAGCAATCTATGTGCAATTCTACATTTTATTATGTTATGACATGCTTTTGATATTTATTGTAGCTTGTTTTGAGAGGGTCCAAACCCTTGTACAATGAAGTAGCCAATAGGCAAACAAGTTGGCTACCATGAGATATGAGACAATTAAACAAATGGGAACCAACCTTGTTACAAGCAAGCTTGTAGGCAAGGAAAATCTACAAAACCAGTCTAAACAATGCCAAACCTAACCCTATTCAATCTCACACCCTTCACTCTAAAATGAGAATTGGGAGATAGACTTAGGAAAATCTTTCTTACTCCTTTGTATAATTGTCCAAGATTTATTATCTTCCAAATCCCTATATCTCAAGGAAGTAGGGGGGATTCCTCCACATAGGGCTCATTCATGGGTGCAATAGAAATAGAGGACTGCTAAGCTTGAGAAGCCAAATGTTGAAAAATCACCTCAACAACAAATTGAAGCAGAATTGAAGTTGATAGAGTAGCATGTTGAGTAATTGGGTCAAACGGTGGGTGGAACTCACCAATAGGAGTTGATGGTGTAGAAGGAATGAGACTCATTAGAGTCACATCGATTGCAAGATATACCCCTTTGTAGCCCATAGGGGAAACATGATAAGATTTAACATCTTGAGAAGAATTGCCATCCAAACTATCAACCGGAGAGTCAAAAGTAGGAATAGTCAAGTGATCTTAGCAAGCATTCCTCCACCATGTTGTTGCACCCTTGTGTGGGAGATAAGACAATCAAAAGCAAGGTGGTTGATGATAAAGCATTGTTTACATCTGAAAGGGAGAACCTCATAATTTAGTGGTTGGGCCCAAAGCTTGCCCCCCACAACCAAATTAATATCTTTGTGAAGAGGCTTCAAGATATTAATCTCCACTCGAATATGACAAATGTAGAGTGACACATGTAGGAATTAGTATAGTCAACCTTCAAGAAACAATCAATAGCATTGCCAATGGCCTCATGGCTTGAATCTTATCAAAATTGGAGATGAAGATTTGGAAGTCGAACCTACTAGGTTTGACATTGAGAGGTTTAGAGAAGGGGTTGAAGGAGATAGACTTGGGTCTGATTGAGAGAGAGTGCTCAACTCACATCCATAACCTATTGCTAGGCAACAAATCCTCATTTTTTGAAGAGTTAAAAGATGCAATGAAGAAGCCCTAGACACAAGGGAAGAGCTTAGTCTTGCTCTTGATGCAAGGCTTTCATGTATCCAAGATCCAATTGTGTAAATTGGAAAGGGAAGATCTAACATTGTTAAATTTACAAATAAAACCCCTATGTAGATAAAAATCTTTATTTTCAAGCACATCATGTCCACAAACTACCATTGAGGAAGATTGTGCACATGGGAGGGGTTTAAATTTAAGCTATTGGGGTGAGTAGCACCTCCAACACTTGCAATGGTTGCATAGAAATGTTGACGTCTAGAACCCATAACAATAGACTTCATAGTACCAATAGCATGGTTATTAAAAGTAACTCAAAGCATTGGAACTTGGATATGTAGCTTTGTGACATCATTATTAGCCCCAAAAGTCACACTATCACCAAAACATCAGGGGTTGGAATCCACAAGCAAGGGCAACACGACACCACAAACACCACTAGAAGGCCTTCCATAATGTAAAACACCTAGTCATGGTAGAGAAACAATTGTCATAAGTAGGGGAAGGCATGCAACAAACATATTGATTCCCCCCAAAAAACTCAAAATAGAGGGGTGAAACCCCAACCACGAAGGGTGTATAAACCACTCCCATGCACTTGCTAGTAACCACATTAGAGAGTGGTGGGGTAGGACATTTTGAAAGGGAGATTCAACATATAATAGCAAATGGGAGAGCTTCCAAGAACGAAAGATATTTCTCAAAGTTTTTATTGGATATGATTTTCCATATGATGCTATGATATGCCATTCTATATACTTTGGTGCTATTTATTTTGATGCTTCGTCCTCCTTCCATGATGTGTTATCTTTGAGAAATATTCCTAAGTTTTAGTGATTTTATTGTTATATATTTTTCTCCCACTATTCATATGGCTTATGCATCTTCATCCAACCTTTCATCTTACGCCATCTCCTCCTAGGAGTATTCCTACTTTTCTTGCCTTAACTAAAGCATCGAGTTATCATACAAGTGGATAGGCTTATTCGAAAATGGCTAAAAGATATGAATTATTTGATCAACTTAAGAATACTCTACCTAAAGCATTATTTTGGGATTTAATGCATTTATTAGTCATATAAATGTTTTCAGGCAAGCTTTAGAAAAAAAACATTGTTCTATTTGATGATAGTTCTAGAAATGTAGTTACCATCCTTGAAACTATTTATCAAAATAACTACGATGTTATTTGTAAGAGTTGCCTCCCCATATTATTTAAGAGTATTGATTGTTATACATTATGGTTAAATATGTGGATAGTTGGATTAAATGAGCTTTAGTTAATAATATATATAGTTTAGCTATTTGGAGTAAAGACCCCTTCAATATAATCGAGACTGATTCTACCAATTTACTAAAATATAAAACCATAATTGAAGGGATTGATAATGTGCGCATGAATCTCTTGGTATTATTACTTTGTCCATTACTCATGGACCTATTACACTTAGTATTGTGTTTTATGTGATGACTGGTCCTTTAGTATATAATCTTTTGGACAATTTTTAGATCTATGTCATGTGTGTTAAACTTAATACACTTTATTGGGCTTTGAATTTTATTCATGGTAAAAGGTGGTGTATGGCCATAGTCCATGATAATTCTGATTAGTATTATAAAGCGGTTGAAAAATAAAATATCTTAGTTTCTCCCAACTGACTGATTACACTTACATTATCATTCAAAATTTCTCATCCTTCATCTAGACCTCAATCTAATCTTGAGGTTGATTGGGTTTCCCTTGATTTTACACCTTTATGTGCCGAAGAACATGAAGTGAATGATACTGATTATGCAATTCCTCCTTTATATATGGACCCAAATGTATATGGTCAACCAACTTCAACTTTCCATGAGGATACTACTGCAAATGAGGGTGCTTTTAATCATGGATCTAAAGCTATTGATAATTTTGATTGTGGTATACGATAAAGGTTTTTCTATTCTACATAAGCTTGGTTATACTAGGAAATGTTTAGGTGTAAAGGAGTAACTGTAACCTATTTGATCATCGCAAAGTTTAGTGCATTAGCATGGACCCTCTACTTGAGTTGCATGAAATGAGTTAGCAAAAAAACATCAACTCAAAACTCAATCAAACTAGTCACATTCAAGATAGAGAAATTAATGAAGATAATAAATAAAATGCAAGATAACAAATAAATAATCTCACAACTATACCTTTACAGTGATATTAGGATGTGCTTCAATTGATTGGATGTGGTTGTTCTTACCTAAAATGTCACTATTTTGACATCATAAGGGTGCAAATGGATGGTTTGATAGTAAAAATGGCAACACAAACTTAACATATGAATAGTTGATAAAGAGAGGATAGCAAGCCTCCATAAAATATATTTCTCAAGAGGAAAAGAGAGGGCTGAGATGAAGAGATGAAATGGAGGGTTAAGATGCATTTGCATGGAGATGATTCATATCTTTGTGATAAGTGTGACAAGGAGGGAAGAATATTATTGATCAATGGATATTATTTGATCAAATCACAAGATTGAAGGAGATTTGAGCAAGTGGAGATGAGGTGGAAGGGCATGCATGCTCACACATGTGAGTAAGGAGTGGGATGATGAAGCATGCTCACACATGTGTCTGGATATAGTGGCTAAGGACACATGTTAGATGATTGATGACTTAAATTTTGATCCATGCGAATGGATTGTAGGGTTAGGATTAAAGGAAAATTTATTTTGTCCACATATGATGATTTGTAATTAATATTAGAAGAAAATGGTAAGCATGATTCATGAACCTAATCAATTAACTAATCATGGGTTAATTAATTAATTGAGTTGGAGGAATTGAGAGGTAAGGATAATTCATTAATTTGATTTAATTGATTAACCTTAGGAATGGGCAAGATTAATTATTGATGATTTGCAAAGATAATTAATTAAATAATATATTATTTTATTAATGATGAAAAATGATGGTGAATTTGGGGTGTCTACAATTAGAACCTATTCAACAATCACAAAAGCACACTAGTGGTTAGGTTTATTATCCTACTAAGGATACAAACACAAAAGCAAACAACAAATAATATTTTAGTGAAGTTGTACAATTAATCATGACTAGACTTACTATTGGCACATCCTAAGTTTATATAGATATACCAAATTCTACTCTTTTATAAAATTTTGCTAATGATGAACCTCTTGTTGAATTCTTGGGTGTTTACCTAGATTTACCTAGGTTTCTATTAACGGTCTAAGCATATGTTTATAATAAATGCACCATGCATGCTCATAAAAAATGAAAAGCCTCATAGATGTTGGTTAGGTTTTTGAGTCAATCTCCAATATTACAAGGTTATTATTCACTATTTCATTTGATAGACATAAGAAAGTAAACAACATAAAATAAAAAGACTCATGTTGAATATATTTTCCTTTATAATGAAAAATATTTACAATTCATGGTGAGATAGTTTACAAAGTAACAACAATAAGACATGCATTAGATAAATTCATACATATAATCAAGCGTCATAACTTTAAGAATAATAATCTCTTAGATTAATGTGTCTAATAACAATGAACAAATACATACAATGTAATATTACTAACTCTAGACACATACACAAAGGCCCCCTTGTTTGATTACAAAAGAAGCAAGAAATAGATTTATACATAAGACTCAATATCTCATCTATATAAAATAGATTATTAACTAAAAATAGGAACATGCCACAATATGTATAGTAGAATATGTACCCATAAAGAGATTTTCATACCAAAATTAATTTTGAACTATGAAATCAATGGTAGGAAAGATTCAATCGCAAGTTTGATGCCTTGAATGCCCTTGTTGATCTTTGGAATACCTTGAAATGAGTGATAGGTACCTCAATGAATCTCACCTTCTAGAATTACATATTCCATCACAAGGTAGGTGAATCATTAAGTTATAGACAATAGAGAGAGGTATTTGGGTAAGAATGCAACATGGTACTCAAGGGCTAAAATTTGAAATGGGAGAGTCAATACTCTCAATTGATGTGTACCTTACATGTGAAACTATTTTGGAATATTGAAAAGAGGCCATACACATCAAAATAGAGCTATTTGGCACTATCATAGCTAAGAAACACTCACAACTTATAGATCATTGAATGCGATCCATTGTGGAAACATTAGATAGTTCACCTTACCCCCTCAAAAATGGTTTCTACCTTTTTTATTGAACATGTGGCACCTATTAATGAATCATACAAAAAAACAAAAGAATAAGACAAGATTTGGGCCCCACTACTAACAAATAATACAACAAAAAATAAAATGGGCTTATTGAATGACATGGGCCAATATCAAAGCTCAAAACTAAAACCTCAAATATTGCACAAAGGAACTTAACATATCATTGGATGACAATGACATGCCTATAGATAGTCTGTGCTAACTAAAAAATTATACTTAATTGTCACCATGTTCCACAAAATTACACAAATCAAAGGAGCATAGTTTTCCAAAGTTACAAGGCATCTAGAACAAGATTTGAACTAGGTAGAGAAAATATACCTTTTGTAGTGAAGAATTTATTGTAATTTTATCATGATAGAGGTTTCCTATATGCTCTTGAGGTTTATTCTTATTTGGGTGAAACCTCCCTTGCACCTAGGTGATCCTCTAGAATTATCTAAATGTCTACTTATTAGACCACTCATTGGGGATATAAATACACTTCTTATTGATAACACTTTCGATGTTGAAATATAAAAATAATATAAACACTTTTAAATGTTTAAAAATTGATGAATGTTTGAACACATTTGATTAACATAATGTTTATATGCTACTTCATGATTATAGTGACTTATTTGCATGGTCTTATTAGAATGTGCTTGACATCTCTAGTGATATTATCATATATAATATTGTTCTTGATCTAGATGCTAAAACCATAAAGAAAATAGAATAGAAAGATGCATCCTAAAGATGCTTTGAAGTTTGATAATCAAATATTAATTAAATATTTTTTTGAAAGTGAGTTTCTTTAGACCTAGTAACAACTCTCCATATATTTAAAAAATAGTGCATGTGACCAAACTTGATTGGAACATTTGCAGATGAACTAATTTTAGAGATCGAAGAAAGTTATTGTCTAAAGACGACTTTCTATTGCCTAATATTGTATGATTGTTGATTCAACCCTAGGAAATGAGATTTTATCATTTGTGGATGAAATTTTAAGTTATGATTAGATTCTTACTACTCTATGGAGTACATTTTGTTATGTTGTCATGCCTTATTGATTGTAAATTCTAGTACTACTTGTTAAAGGGCCATTAATTTGGGTTTTCATAACTTGATGCATAATATGTTAGAAGATTGCATGGATGATATTTTGGTAAATCTAAGAAATGAATTGATCATTTAAGATACTAAAGGACCATTGTTTAAAGGTTAACAAATTATCAAGTTTTCTCGAGTCCTAATATATTCATATTTTGTGTAGATAGAGGTCACTTTTTAGGATTTATTGTATCTAGACTAGACATTGAGATTGATTGTTAATATGCCCCAACCTTGAAATATTACACAAATTTGTAGTATCCAAAGAAAAATAAAACCTATTTGACACTTAATTTTATAGTTAGCAGATTGATCTCTACCTTTCACTAAACTCTTAAAGAAAAATATATAGTACAAATAGAATGAAGAATGCCCACTTTTGATGATATAAAACAAAATATGTGATGAATCTATTAGTCCTTATACCTATTATTCACATTAGACCTTTATTGTTACATGTTTCTACTATTGGGTCTACTATTGGTGGATTATTAGCAAAAAATGTTGAGAATAATAAAACACACATTGTTTGATATATGTCATTTTATTTGTTTGATTCATGATAAATTCCATGGAAAAAATATGCTTGGCCATGTTATTTTATTTTATAGAAGTTGAGGCACTATATGTTACATATTAAAGGAAGATCCTTTGAAATATATGCTCTATAAGGCTAATCATTTTGTTCATGCAATATGATTGTTCATGTTACCTAGAGGTTGATATCAAGTCTATTTTTCAAAATATATTAAGGGAAAGTAGTAGTAAGTAGATTAGTTAGCTGCAACACCATGTTTTACTCATTTGTCTATAGATTAATCTTTTCTTGATTAACATACACTACATATTGATTCTTCAACCCCCTGGACCATGTTCTTTGATGGCTCTAGATGCATGATTAATTTAGGAGTGGTGTGAAATTGATACCACCCTCAAGTGATTTGATCCCTTTATCTTTTTGGTTATAATTTTTAGGTACTAAGAATATCTAGTTGATTATAAGGTATTGATTACAATATTATATGCTACCAATCTATTAGTATTCACAGGGATTCATATTTGGTGGCTGGACATATTATTGTTGAGTATAAGACCAAATATATTAGACTCATGAACAATATCATGAGGTTGCTTTACAATTACTTTATTTATTTGATTTATTTAGAATTGATCTTATTCCTTACTACCATGACTAGTGCCACTTCACTTATAAGTATATATGAAAGTAGTCTCTAATTTACATTGCTTATTCATATATTACAAAAACCATCTATTAAAAGTATAATTTTATTAGTTTGTGCTGTATTAACTAAAGAGGAGTTAAATGGTTCTAACAAAGGTGGTAGGAGGTCAGATAGACTTACTAAGGTTGCTTCTATTGAAAAACAAGAAAAAGGTAAAGGAAAATCCATCACAACTGAAGAAGAGGAGCATTTAACCATTGAGGAGTTTGAAGCTGGGACATAAGAGGAAAGTGAGGGTATGGATAGTGATGAATATAATGAACAAGATGTGGAGGAAGATGAATTTGAGGATGAAGATGATATTAACAGAGAGGAGGATGTGGACGGGGAGGATGCTAATGAAGTTGGGGGGATGGAGCGTCAGGAAGCAAATGATAATAATCTTGTTGTCACACCTATGAAGGATACTAACAATATGACTATTGATGTTTTGAAAAGTAAATTAACTTTCTTTCAGTTTCAACTAGAGGACATGGAGAAGGCGATTGGCATGTTGATGAAGGTTACTGATTGTATCATGAGAAGGGCTATGGTCAACTTGGTTTCTAGACAAACTAAAATCCAAAAACAACTCAAAAAGAGAGGAAAACATGAGGAAGCAAAAGATTCCACTAATGCTGGTGATTCTGACTGGAGGGACTACATCTCCAAAATTAGGGAAAATTAGGAGTTGATAGCCAATTCTAAATAATGTTTCTTTTTTATTTGGGGTTTTGGTCTTTTTGTGTCTCGACTACTAGTTATTATAGCTTCTTAAGTCTGTTGTTAATGCTTTGGACTATATGGTGGTTTTTTAATCTTAAGACTGTTATCTATGTTTTTGATGGTTATGTGGAATGTGTTCTTGTTGAATAATTTATATCTATCCTGTGTTCCATTATGTGGGATCCTTTATAGTTATTAGACTGGTTTTGCTGTTCCTAGTGGCTTGACTGGTGCTGTTTCCTAGTCTATTTTTTTTGTTGTTTCTGCTATGCTTTAATGTGATTAGGGCCCTTCCCTACTAATATAATAAAAAACTAAAGAGGAGTTTTTTCATTATACTTATCTTGATTTAGAGGTATTTCCCCATAATTCTTCTAAAAATAACCGTATTTACAACCATAAGATACTTGCTAAATATTTGATTATGAAAATCCATTATTCATTGGTTTGTGGTACTAAGGGTTTTATGCCTATTGAACTAGAGATTCATTCATTGCATTCTTCTTTTTGTGGCATTATTGATGCCATTGCATATAGAGAACAAATATAACATGAGCTTGAAATATTTGACTGGAGAAGAGTTAATGCATTAGATAAACTTCATGCATATAAAAAATAGTTAAATAAAATTTATAATAAACACATTACTGAGATATTTAACCTTGGCGACTTGGTTCTTTGTACTAATCCCATAAATATAAATACTAAAGAAGACTTACATGGTAATTTTATCCTAATGGTTGGAACCCTTCATCATTACTTCTTACTTTGGAAAAGGTTCTTTTTATTTATCTATATTAATGCCTATAAATAACCATGGAAAAATCTCACCAACCACAACTCACATTTTTTTTGAAACCAAATACATAAGACTTGTAGTGATGTGAAACACACAACATGCATTGTCACCATGTGTGACACCATTTGGTACATATTATGCAAATAAGTGACGAGTTAGTGAATGTGCAAGGAGGAGAAGAGATGAAAATAATGTGGGGGAATAATTTGTTTCTTTTTTTTTATAAATTGAAAATCGAATATTTATTATTGAATAGCATTTTCTGCCAGCCAAATTTATGACACTGAATAATATTCATTATTCATGATATCATCAATAATCTCTTTTGTCAATATTATTTTGAAAACATTCCAATATTGGAGGAAAAAATACAAGGATCTTCAACTATCTACTTTTTGTTTTGCAGTTACTATAAAATACAATAATTCCCCTCATATTTTTTTTTTGTCGAGCTTCTCGATTAGTCATTATTCCTTGCGAAGTAGAACACAAGATCTAAGAGAGCACACATTTCCATGAGAGATACCCTATGTTGTAAAAGGTAAGATCTAAGAGAGAAGATAACATGAATGCATGCTAGTGTTTTAGCCTAAGTTATTACAATTTTACAAAAAAAGGTTTATTAAATAAATTATAAGTGAATCTAGGACATTTGAAAAGAGAAAGTATAAATCTTCTACACTTTAGGCTCTTCTAATCCCAAGAGATTTTTTCTATAGATCCTATAGAAAATTGGAGATACATGTGTAAAAAAATTATACAATGAAAGCTTAAACCCAAATGACATAGAGACAACTTAATTTTTTTCACTAATTACTATTTATGTTGGCCCTTGTGATTTTAGAACTTAGGAGATTATTGGCGGACAAAAACTATAATCTATAGGGTTACTATTTGATAAAAAAATTAGAAAATACTTTGGATACAAGTTCTTTGAAGCCCCTTAAAGACAACTATAAGATAAATGGAAATAAATTAAGCTACTAATAACATTCTTGAAATAATAATTTGATTGATTGTATCTTATGATCATTGATTTTTATTCATAAGTGACAAAGTTCAATTTAGAGTAATCAATTATTGAGTTGTAATTTATTTTATCCATTGATACGAATAAATATTTTTTATAGCTTTAGATGAATAATGGAAGATCAAAACATAACTCAAGATATAACAATACATTCATCAAAACAAGATTCTTAGTAATCCATTAATGATTCATAACGTTCTATATATTATATTGAAAGGTTGTTTACTATTGATGTTCAAATTTTCACTTTCTTGATGCTCTACACCAATATGAAAAATCCTATGAATACAAGTCATTATTCACAATATAACCTCTCAAATCAAGATTTTGTCTCTTTGTATGATATTCAATAAATTTAGCTTAAAACATATGAGAGAAAAGTAAAAATATGTGAAATGAAAATCTATTGTATTAGACAAGGTTTTGACTATGAAATTCATTATTATATCCAAACATTAGTACAAAATTTGGCTATTCAAAATAGGTGATACTACAACAATAGAGAAGATGATGTATGCAAACATTTACTATCTTGCATATAGGTGGTTAAAATTTGAACATATAAATAAATGCTAAAATAACAGATAAATGGATTAGTTTTAAAATTGTACATAAAACAATAGATAGGTACACCAAGTAGAATACTTTATTCATTCATATTAGTTTTAGTTGCAATAATTTTGAAAGGGCGAAGGCACAATCATCAAAGAACAATGATATATAGTATTTTTCTTTCAAGGCTTGAATATTTGAGTTAACAATATTTTTCTTTAAAAATTTCTCTCCCTTTTTCTACAAGCACACCTACAATATTTATACCATTACCTTAGATAATTTTGGTGTCATTAATTTTTAAGAATTGGGAGTTGTATTCTTCTTATCTATGCCATTAATGTAACACAAAGATCTAGAGCATAAGATCAATGAGAGGTTCAACATGCCTTTTCTTCTTAAAGAAACCTTCTAAATTGCTCTATGTGGAAAATAAATTAGTACATTGGATGGTTATGAGATCCATTTTTTGTATCAAATTTCTTCCCTTTAATTTTACAATAGAATGTGTCATTTTGATGATGTTTATGGAAAGTGCTTCAATGACATGTGTCCCAACTATGATTCTATTTCTTATGAATTCGTATCCACAACGGGCTCCAAAAAACTACTGTTTAGTGTGTTATTTTTTCAAGTGGCATGATAACCTCAAGATGTCAGATTGAAAACTCTTAAAGGATATGCATATCATTGATCTTGTAGATAATTAATGGTTCTGCAACCTCCCAAAGTTTAACTTTCATCTTTTATCCTTGAAAGAATAAGGGATCCACCATCTAAAATACATCATCTATAGCTAATATCACAACAAGAAAAACCTACAAATTTTTTAATCTCTTTGAGGAATTCTAAGAAGATAGACAACACATAGATGCCAATTTTTCTATTTTACTGCACTAGGAAAAGCTGGTAACAAAACCCGGGCCCACCAATTATACCAACTCAATGAGTTCCAACCAATGGAATAACCACTTAAAGTTTTAAAAATAACAATATTCAAATGATGTTCTATCCATTAGTCTTTAGATAAGATTGATGGTGCATATTTATTACAGATTTCATGAACAATATAAAATTATAGATCCAATAAAAAATCTACAAGTATAGTCTTAGAATCTCATCATTTGAAAAATAGGTGGTAAAATTTATTGGACCAATTGAACCACCTACATTTAATTCCCATGCATGAATTATAATAATTAGAATTAAATATTTGATTTGGTGGGAAGATATAACGGTAACTAAGGATTGTATAGCTTAAACTACCACAAGTTTAATTTATGAGGACATCATAACATGGTGTGGATGTCTATTGAGCATTACTATTGATGACGGTAAGCATTTTATAATAATGAAATTTATAAAATTACTAGATGATTTTATTATAACACATAATAGAAGTATCCCATACCATCATTCAAAAAATGCAACCAACGAGGCTTTTAATAGAATCTTAAGCACTACATTGACCAAAATGTATATTGAAAACACAATCGACTAGGATGTAAAAAGACCAATTATTTTATGGGATTATAGGACCACTTACAAAATAACCAAAATTCATCCTTTTTAAATTGGTAAATGGATTCAAATTAGTGGAGCTAGAAAACCTAATGATAAGAGGTTAATGACTGCATATATCAAATTCAAGAAAAGAGGTTCCAAAAGGCATGACATGATAGAAACACCAAAAATAAATCCTTCAAATTGGTGATATAGTCCTATTAAATGATTGAAAAATAAATAAACCCATAAAATTGAAAAATAGATCCTTCAAATTGGTGATATAATCCTATTAAATGATTGAAAAATAAATAAACCCATAAAATTGAAGATGTGGTGGTTAGACAATTCTAAAATTGAAAATATAACATCATCTTTAAAGTTGTCAAATTGAAAACCTTACTAAATGAACTTTTAGATGGATACATAATGTAACACAATCAAAACATTTCTATGTGGGAGAATAAGATATGGAGTAAATCCTAATTATGTTTGGAATGGGTAGAAATCATCTTATAAAATATGTATTTTGCTATATAGTGGTGTATATGATTTAATATTCATAAATTTTCACAATATGATGGTTGCAAAACAATAACCTCTTCTTTTGCTTGCTTGGTATTACTCTTCAGATTTATTTGTTTTGTAATATTTTGTGGGATAATATCAACTCCTATTTTTTAATATTTTATTTTAATGTCAGGTAGGATTTTCTTTTCTTTAGGCATTTTCCTTGAATCTACTAATTATTCTATTTATTTTGAGTAATTTTTATACTTTTCAAGATTTCAAGATTTTTCTTACCTACATGTAATGTATCTTTGGATATTTTAAGACTCAAGTCTTTAGGAAAATAATTAATCAAGTACAATGTAATTGGTATCCCTAAACCCATTCCTTCATGTCAATATCTAGGTAATATGGGCTTTTGGGCATGCGATAATATGTAGGCTCAATTCCTACTACTTGATGGATTACTAGATTACATTGCCTCATGACTTGGCTTACCCTTTCTATGTCAAGCTTCAGAACTTGAGCTTCCTTGTTACTAATTTAATATCAATAATAGTAGGATCCCAAAAATTTAATTCTCAATAGCTTACATAAAGCTTCTTTATTTAGAATAGGAATGGTATACATTTTCCTAACACATCAACCAACCATATAACAAAAAATTAGGTGGAATCCCATGCCTCTTCCCACTATGTAAATATATATAGGGTATCCCAACACCCCAATTCATACCTTATTTAAACATTCATATCTTTTTTTATCTTTTGATCTATCCTCTCACTTCATGCTAATTCCATTATTGATGATGAATTTACTTTGTTGCAAGGATTATTTTAAAATAATTTGATTGTAAGAATTGCATGAATGGATATTTAAAAAAAATAGATTATCTAACAATTGTATTATATATTTAGTAGAATCTATCCAAGGTGAAAAGCCAATTTCATAAATAAAGTATGAATACAAAGAATATTACCCTCTTTCTAAGATCTTCTCGCCATGTAAAGAAATAGGAGATACAAACTTGGGCATGCAAATATCAAGGAATTTAGAAATAGGGTTGGTAAAGAGGGAGAGGAAACACAAAAATATTAGTGTATGACATGAAGTGGTCTAGTCTATGGAGTTACATTATTAGTAGCCTAATAATTTCCTAAGTTGGTCCTAGCTTGTGCATATCATTATAATGTGAAGAAGAAGAAGATATATGGGTGAACACCCTAGATCATCCTTGATATCAATATGAATGTTATAGAATAGGCTTTTAGTTTTCCTACATATTCTAAGTATTATTTGATCAATATGAAGAAGGATCAATAATCCTTTACCCATGCATGGTATTACTCTTACAGGAAAGAAAAGGCCTTCTAAGAAGAGACATAAAATAGGGAAAGTGAACATAGGGAGTCATCAATGGCTTAATATCCCAAGAAGAAAGGAGTAATAGAAGAGGGATATAAAAAAGTATACACCAAGAAATCATCCAAGAAAATGAAAGATAAAATAGGTTACCCATTCCATATAAGGAGATGAGGAAGAGTAGGAGGCTGAAAAATAAGAACCCTTCAAAAGGAAGAGATCAAAAACCAAGTAGTCTAAGGATTTAGAGGAGAAAATAAACTCAATCCATACAATTTTCCTCTCAAGTTATAAACATTAAATCCCCATCCTTCTACTCCAAGTGTACCACCACCACCTATGTATCAACTTTTCAACTATTTACTTAGATAAAGATCACCAAGATAATGTGGCATATCAATAAGGGTCTATGAATTTATAATATCCATTAGGGAAGTATTAGTAAGAGTCAATATAAGTTACATTAGGCTTCTACTATAGTGGAGTTGTCATGCCCACTTTTTATACGACTAAACAAAAGCATAACCATCAATTTTTTATTTTTTACAATTTATAAATAAATGATAACAAATAGATAAATATACATTCACGCCACTTAACTAAGCACCAAAATAAAATAGTAGGCAACTATAAGTTATATAGCTAACTAATCAACACTAAAAAGATAAATCCCTATTAAATCACCACTCATTTTACAAGCTTTAATTCTAAACCAAGGAGCAAGGTAAGAGATACAATAATTATTTATGTTATCTAATTATAATATTTAGATATGATGTGAAAAATAAACTAATAAATTTCTCATTATTTTCTATCAATTTTTTGTTAAATTCATACACTAAAGTATAATATACATTGATATTGTAAGTATCTGTTAGAGTAATAGGTTAAATCACCTAATTAATTAATTCATATTGATTAATTAATTAGGTCCCCTTTACTCACTTAAGCTAAATTTTGGATATTTTTTTTGCATTATTAAATTAGCTTATGTTATCTCATTGCATAGGATTGTGGTACTTGTCACATGTTGATTTAGTCTTCTCCTAGGATTTCACTTCTAGGGCTTTCATCTCCTTTTCATAAGGATTGATGTATCATTATAATTATTCATTCAATTTTTTTGCATCAATTAATTCTCAGGTTTTGAGCACTTCTTTTGCCTTTGATCTCCTCTTTTGTGATAGGATATTTGCTTGCAAGTGCTTTCTGGGTTTTGTGGAGTTGGTTTTTCAACTTCAACATGGTATCAAAGCTCCTGATCTGTAGCTTCTTGTTCAAAATTTGAGGGACCTAACCTTAAGAGATTTTTTGGTGTGTCCTAGAGGAAAATGGACCTCTCCATTGCATCCACAGTGGCCAAAAACCTAAATAATGACTATAAAAATCCAAACAATTTTTTTTTGGAGGTGGAATTTTTGGGCACATTTTACGAGGTGAAAATTCCATACAATGATACAAAATCCTTACAATGGTATGTCGTACCCTTATAGTGGGATTTCCTACTATGCAGGCACCATTAATGCTATGCAACGGATTTTTTTTTGCAGGTTTTAAAAGAAAATTTCATGCAAAAGTTTTAAGGGTTTGATTTAAAAAAAAAATCAAAATTTTTAGGTGAAGTAAGTTGCAGCGTAACTTTTTCTTTGATGTGATAGAGAATATTCTGAAGAATGTTCCTTGCATTAGCCCCCAAACCCTTGAAACTAGGTGCCCATATGTCTAGGGGCCGAATTGTTTAGCCCCTATTTGGATTTCTAAGGCATATTGGAGCACTTTTTGTAAATTGGGCATATTTTTTGCATCTTGTGTCCATTTTCTCAAAAAAATTATATCATTGGAAAGGTGGTTTCGAGTCCAATCTAGTGGTGAAGAATTTTTTTTTGGTTCTATCATAGAATTTTTTTATAGTTAGTTGAAGGAAAATCTTTTTTTCTGTGCTTTGGAGGGCATAATTTAGGCATACTGTCCGTTTTCTATGAATGAATAGGCGTTAGAAAGGTGCTTCAATGCTCTATCCAGATCTATAGGCATATTTTCTAGAAAAATCACAAAGTACATAGAGAATTGAATGAAGTGAAATTTGCATTTTTTAGCTTTTTCTGCTTTCAAAGTTGTATTGGGGTTTGGTTTTTCGTGTTGTGGGTTTTTTTTTTATTGCTTTCAATATATACACACATCAAAAAATAGAAAAAACTTCCAAACATTGTTTTGAAAACCTTAAACACCATGGAAGACAAATCTTCAATTGAATGTTTAATGCCACATAACTATCACATCTAGAAAGCTCATATGACTAGATTACTCATGTCCAAGGGTTGATGGTTCACTTTGGATCAAGTACAACCAACATTGAATCATTAGTTTGATATTATTCAACATAGGAACAAGATGGATGAGGCCATGGGACTAATTTTACTGCATGTTTTAGACTGTCTACTCTTTCATCTCGAGTCTTACACTACCCCTCAAGCTATGTGAACGAAGTTCAATGATATTTTTGGCATCATCAATGAGTTTAGAGAACTTCAGATTGAGGCAGAGTTGGCTTCTTTGGTTCTTGATTCCTTCTCCTCCATTGAGGATTTTTTGGTGAAATTTAGGTCCCTCAGATCACTTTTGCAGGGTTGTGGGAATAAGAAAACCGACACAGAGTGTATTTATCTGATCTTGTCTAAGCTTTGAGGCCCCTTTTAGGTCTTCTCTTCCACATTTTTATCTGCCATTGATGTGTTGGGTACTGATTTTACCATGGCTACCTTTGAGGTTTTTTTGCAAGCATTTGACATGGGAGAAATCAAAGTTGGTTTAGTTGGATGCTCTCTCAGTTTCAAAAAACCATGCCTTGGTAGCTCAACCATTTAAGGGGAAACAAAATAAGAAACCAAAGCCTAAGATAGATTCATCAGGCAGTGAGAATCCCTCCAAGCCACATCCAAATCCAAAACAAAAACCACACTCTAATCCTAAGCATGATAAGTCTTCTAAGTCTGGTGAGTCTTCCTCCAAGACAAAGAAGAAATCAGGTGATCCTTGCAATTTTTTTGGAAAGGAAGGACACCCAGTTACCAGATGTTGGAAGAGATTAGAGGCTTTAGAAGAAGCCATGTAGCGACATAACATCTCATCACCTTAGTCTTCTTCCACACATACATGGAAAGCTCATTCTCTTTCTGCATGGGCCTTACCTTTAGTATCTACATGTATACTTGATTCTGGTGCTTCTCACCACATGACACATACCCAAGATTTTGTTACCACTCTTTCTCATTGTGGTACTTCATAGATTATAGTTGGTGACTCCACTAAACTTTCAATTTTGGGTTCAGGTTTTGTTCAGTTGAAAGGTGGTTATCTTTAGACTGTACTTGTTGTTCCTAACATTTCCACCTTCTCTCAGTATATTAGATTTTCCATTTTAGCACTAGTAGGATAGTTGAATTCTCACCACATGATGTGGTTATTTGAGACCTCCATGATCCCGATCTTGTTGTGGCTACTGGGAGTGTTGATTCTACATCACAACTATACAAATTTTATGGATTTTGAGAGATCAGGTAGTTCTAGTTCATCTCTCATAGAACATGTAGATTCAGTGAGTAAGATTTGACATGAGCATTTTGGTCATGCCAATTACAAATATCTCCAATAGATGAGTACACAAGCATTAGTGTTTGGGCTCCCTAAGATTTCTTATACTAATGGTGTTTGTCGAGGATGTGTTCTTGGTAAACATCACTGGGATTCTTTTCCTATGGGTAGAGCTACACGTGCTAAGGCGCCCTTGGATTTGGTACATAGTGACCTTATTCCATTTTTGACTCCTTCCTTTTTAGGGGCCAAAAATGTGCTCACATTTACTGATGAACGTTATAGGTGTACATGGGTGTAATTTCTTAAGTACAAGAGTGATGCCTTTGATTCTTTCCAGATCTTTAAGGCATTCATGGAGAAGCAGTCTGGTCTTTCTATTAGGAGGATACACATAGATAATGGGGGGAAGTATGTCAATAGGGATTTTAGGGAATTTTTCATTGAGCATGGTTTGTAGCATCAGGTCATAGTTCCCTACACCCCTCAACATAATGGCGTTGTTGAGTGAAAGAATAAAATTTATGGGAGATGGAAAATTGCATGATCCAGTCTCAAGATATGGATTCTTCATTTTGGGCAGAGCCTATGAATTGTGCCAATTATATTTATAATTAGATTCCTCATAAGGAATTGTGACATATCACTCCTAAGGAGGCTTGGATCCATGCCAAGCTCAATGTATCTTCATTCAAAGTTTTTGGTAGTGAGGCTTGGGCATACATTCCAATTGCTTAGTGGAAACCCATGGTGAGGAAAAGTTAACCACTCATATTTGTTGGCTACTGTGAGGATGTTAAGGCACACAGGTTGTTTGATCTTGATTCCATAGAGGTCTTTTTTCGACGAGATGTCCAGTTTGATGAGCGCTTTCCTTCAATGGATTCTCCATCACCAACTTCTCCCTCACTACCTACTGCTCACACTTCATCTCTTGAGGATTCATTATCTCTTGAGGATGATGATGATGATGACCCACCTTCACCACCACCTCCAGATATTTAGCCTTTACCCAAGTGGGATCGTAATACTCTTGATGCAACTGGATCTTTGGCAAGTGATGCTTTAGATTCTCATTATACTCTTCACAAAAATTAGGTTCTAGTATTTTGAGTCATGCCATTTTGGATGATCCTCAAAAATTTTTGGATGCGAAAAGTACTCCTAAGTGGGATAGGGCCATGGAGGAGGAGTATTCTTCACTGATGAAGGATAATACTTGGGATCTAGTTCCTCTTCCTAAGGGAAGAAAGTTGGTTTAGTGCAAGTGGGTGTACCACACCAAATATGTTACAAATGGTTCTATTGATAAGTATAAGGCTTGTTTTGTTTCAAAGGGGTTTTCTCAAGTTGAGGGTATTGACTATTTTGAGACCTTTGCCCCTGTTGCCAAGATGGACTCTATTTGCCTTATACTTTCACTTGTAGCTTCATATGGATGGACAATATTTTATATGGATGTGAAGAGTACTTTATTGCATGGTGATCTTTATGAGGAGATTTATATGGAGTAGCCTTAGGGGTTTGTGTAGGACTCTTCCCTAGTTTGTAGAATTTGACGTTCATTATATGGTCTCAAACAAGCCCATGTGCTTGGTATGAGAAGATGGACTCTTTTTTTTTAATTTCTTCTAGCTTCACACGATGTCATTCTGGATCTTATAATATACATTCGAAGATAGGAGGGTGATCTTTTGATTCTAGTGCTACACGTCAATGATTTTATTCTTACATGTAGCTCATCCTCCATGATTCAGAGTGTTCAATGAGATTTGATGGAACAGTTTGAGATGACAAATCTCAAACTTCTGCACTACTTTCTTGGTTTACAAGTTATTTAGTCCTTAGAGGGGATTTTTATATGTCAGCAAAATTATGCTCTTGATATGCTTCAAATATTTGGCATGCTTGATTGCAATCCTACCCCCACACCATTTTAGTTATGGGTTGTATTATCATCCACTTGTTCTACTCCTTCAATAGATGCTACATTATATAGGAAGTTGGTTGGCAGTTTGTTGTACCTAACACATTCCCATCTTGATCTTTCCTTTACCATTGGTTTAGTCTCTTGGTTCTCACATGATCCAAATGAGAGCCATTGGTAAGCTACCAAACATGTTTTGAGGTATATTTGGGGCACATCTCATTATGAAATCCACTATACATCAGGAGCTTCTCAGATTGTCGGCTTCACTGACTCAGATTGGGCTGGTGATGACTAAGTTTTTTTTTCCTCCTAATAGTCCCACTATTATTTGGTGTGACTATCAGAGTTCCATCCATATTTCATGCAACCCAGTGGAGCATCAGAGGACAAAAAACATTGAGATCCACATGCACTTCATTCAATAGATGATTTAGGATGGCTTTCTCATCTTGGAGTACATTCCTACAGAGGAGCAAGTTGTTGACATCTTCATGAAACCTTTGGCATCACCTCACTATCTTTAGCTGTGATCGATGCTTGGGGTGAAGGAAGTTTTCCTTGGGGGGTCTTCATGAGGCCTTCCTTCCTTCATGTTTTCTCTTCATGCATGCTTTCATCTCTTTTTGGAGTGGAGTTTTTCCCATGAGGTTTTCTCCATTTCTCCACTTTATAGAGATCTTTGTTGTACATGGGTGCCTCATCGGACCTAGTTGTCGAGACCCATCTTTTCTTTTCATGCATTCTTAGTTTTTAGCTTCTCCCCAAGTTCATCTTAAAGGGGGGTGTTAGAGTAATAGGTTAAATCACCTAATTAATTAAAATCATATTGATTAATTAATTATGTCCCCTTTACTCACTTAAGCTAAACTTAGGATTTCTTTTTTTGCATTTTTAAATTAGTTTATGTTATATCACTGCATAGGATTGTGACACTTGTCACATGCTGATTTAATATTCTCCTAGGGTTTCACTTCTAGGGGTTTCATCTCCTTTTCATAAGGACTTATGTATCATTGTAATTATTCATTCAGGTTTTTTGCATCAATTAATTCTCAGGTTGTTGAGCTCTTCTTTTTTCCTTTTGATCTCCTCTTTTGTGATAGGATATTTTCTTGTAGGTTCTTTCTGGGTTATGTGGAGGTTTTTCAACTTCAACAATATTTTCTCGCCATCAACTTATGGATATTGATGTCTACTACACTTTTCCATCTTTTCAATACTAGGCAAGTATGGTTATACACAATAATTAAACTTTAGATTTAGATAAAAAATCCTCCAAGGCTTCCTCTTTGAGATAAATTTATAATATAATTATAGCTATCCCATAATAATTTTTATAAAACTACAATTATCAATTCTAACATAAAGTTATAGTGTAATATCGTAACTTTATTAGATACAACTACATCATAGTGAACAATTCTATATCCTAGATTGTAGTAATTTTATACAATTCTTTAGTACATAATAACTGTAAGCTAACCATATATAAATATATTACATCTTTTATTTAGATATGACATCAAGATAGAAAATTAATTATTATTAACAACATATATTTTAATGAATTGGTCTTATAGAGATTCTCACTCAATTTGAACTAGGATGGAACTTTTTATTGGTCTACACATGTTAATTCAAGGAACAAAATATACATTTGAACAAATAATTATTATTCCTTTGCATATTTTAAACATGGATCAATAAAATAGAATCAAAGTAGAACATAATCCAATCCAAATAATAACCATATACAATTATTATGAAAAACATTAAACATCAATAGGATAAATGAGGGGCCTCACATCATTTGGAGTGGCTTGTCATTTACAAGCTAAGAAAAATAAATCAAAGAAGACTATAGTAGAGAACATTAATGTAAGTAACTAGACCTAAAACTCAACAACTATTTTGATTGAAAACATGATTAGAGGATATTCACAAGAGAGTATTGATATCTAGGTTTTGTGTAAAGGTTAGAATTGCAACACTCAAGTAAAATCCTATGAAAATAATGAAAGAAAGTGAATTATTTGATAAAATGCATCAATAAATATTAACCTACAATAAAGTGTGCAATTTGTTTGACCAATGTCTCAAGGAAATTTAAGTGTAAGAGGACATAAAAATTGTTGGATGAAACACCTTCAAGAGTAGTGGTCATGTAGAGTTCCTTGAAGGTTTGATAAATATGAAATGAATTTAGAAATATCTCAAAAAATTCTTTTAAAAAATTCAAGACTTCCAAGACCTTTCCAAAGGTGCCAACACATTGATCTCATTTTACAAAAGAGGTTGTGCTCACATAATTACAATTTGGAGTAAAATTGTCATAATCTTGATGAAAACATAATATTATTCTATCTTCAAATATGAAATATGAATACATCTTAACTCTCTACATAAGCCATATTTTTTTGAATTATATTTTAATAGATCATGAACATAAAAAGGTATAGAGTTCTGCATAACAATCTTTCAAAAAGAAATAATATCACAAAAATGTCAGTTATCTTTATTTATAAAATATTACATTAATTTATCTAGAGCTAATGTTTAATGTGTTTCTTCAATATTAAGTAAAGAAAAAAAATTCCAAATATTAGCTTTTAACCCAATTGATTAATCAAAAGTTTTAATTGAAACATTGTTGTAATCTATGTCAACAATAAACCGTTACAAAATAGTCTTATAGATTTAATAATATAGAATGGTAAACATAATATTGAAACATAATTTTTTTTTTTCAATTATTAATCCAAAAAAAACATATCCAAAACTTGTACTAACCTAAATGACCAATTGAAATTTATTATAAAAAATTTGACACCCTCTTTCACAAATATTAAAGTCATAAAATAGTCCTATATATTTGATCACATAGAATGATTGACACAAAATTAGGAAATAAATTTTAAAGGGTTTTTATAATATATATATTTGTATGACGTATATAAATAAGATCAACCCAGTTGAAACATTAAAAATTATGATTAAAATAAATATTCCCTCTATTTCAAAACAACAAATTTCTCAAATGAGAAAACATCGAAGTGTACAAATTTTAAATACATTTCTCATACTATACTAATTTAGTTCACAATAAATTTTTTATACCTCATTATGAGAAAATAAATAATCTCAATTCATTTGTTTTATGTTGTCATCTCAATGCAAATACAATTCACATACTCAACACTTCTTTTCAATTATGCATATAACCATTAAACTCTCAAAGCCCAAATCACATTAAATTTTAGATTTTATATAATGCACATATTCATTAGGCTTTGAAGACCCAAAATCATATTATATTTCAGATTTTATTTTATGCTCATATTCATTAGGCTCTTAACCTAAATGGGTGAGATCCACATCCAATACAACCTCACACCCAAAAATATCAATACACAAATGATGAAGTAAGCTCAACATGATCTGATACAACTGATGTAAGAGGGGGTTTTCACACACAAACCCTCTCATACATACATTCAAAAAAAAAAAAAACTAATGTACAAAAATCAACAACAAGATTATAGCTTTTATATTCAACTTCTTCAACATAGGTTTTCAAACTTTTAGAAATGCATATACAAAAACCTTTGAAATATGATTACAACAAATAACTCAGCTCATGGAATGATTTACAACAATATAAATGAGTCTCAAATTGATCTATGACAATAAATTAACAAACTACTTAAAAACAACTCTTCCCCTTCACATACAAACTCAATCCACAACCTGCAGTGGTAAATGCAACCTGTAGTTTTTCCTATCTTGCACAATGATATCATAACCTCAAATTACTGTCTTCAAACCCTCATAAATTTAACAAAATTGTTTCCAATAGCCCTTGGAGAAAAATCTATGCCTTTCTCCTTCCACTCCCCATTCTAGCCTGCAACAATGAATCCCTCCTCTATTGTCATGCCTTCCTTTTTTCCATTTTCATCCAAACTGTAATTGCAAAGAATTACAATGCCTCCAATCTGGAAGAAATCTCAAAACTCAAGAAATAAAATATTAAATATGCATTTACAACCTCCAAAACACTCCCAATAAATATTAGGCCAAGAATAGATCCATTATGGCTATTCCACTCCACCAAAATAGGAACTAAATAGAAAAAGATGAACCACTTGCTCTTGGGTGCCCAAATTCTTCATGCAACAATTGAGGAACATTAAATGAGTTTCCCTAACTTGTAACTCCCCAAATCCAATGTCCATGAAGTAATATTTGAATATTTTACCTTGAAAATGCCGCAAAAATGAGTCTAATCACCATAAAACTGCAACAAACAACTTGGCCAAATATTTATCAAATATTTTATGCCTTATTACCAAAAAATTATTCACCTACAATATTTAAAGACCAAATTAAGGAAAAATTAAAATTAAATATTTTTTGGTTGATGCAAGATTGCCAGTCAACCATGGATGCTCTTGCATTAGACACCCAAGGTAGAAAATATTTGTGAGCTTAGTCTCACAAAATGGAGTTGAATGGTAGGACCATATTTTTAGGTTGTAGAAAAACTTCAGCAAACTCCATTACTGAATTTTACAACTAATGAGTTCTTCTTCAACAAAATCCATTACTGAATATGGTACAACCCTTGCTTGGGGCCCGACCCAGCCCAAAACCCCAACAAGGATACGTAAAGAGTGTACAATATTTGCATGATCAGTTGCCACATACCAAAAATCTCCCACCTAGAGACTGATCAGGCTCCACACCAAACAATCTCCCACTTGGAGACTGATCCTGGATGGCACCAGTGCACTTATAGTTCCCATTGGATTACAGGTCTGGCTGGTTTCTTATGTCCACCATTATCAATCATTAAGGCCAATGGAAAATGATAAGGACACGAGTTTATCTTATGTAACTTCCTTTGTGAACATATCTGCAGGATTCTCACTTGTGTGAATTTTCTCTAGCTTCAACTGCCTATCCTCCAAAACTAGCTGGATGAAGTGGTATTTGAGTTGTATGTGCTAAGTTTTTGAATGCAAAGTCAAATTCTTAGAAAGATGAATGAAACTCTAGCTATCAGTGTAGTGCCCCTCAGTTTGCTTTATGTTTCTGACAATGGCTTGGTTGTAGTTGGAATTTATGAGACTATTTGATGACACTTGGATACTGTTATACTTTGATGCTTAGTTATGATGAACTTGATGACACTATTATATTTGATGTTTATTGCTTATACCATGCTTAGCAGTTTAGTTTAATTGTTTATGTGAGTTATCATGGATATGAATATTATGTGTTTATTGGATGTATGTTCTATCATGATTTGATATCAGTTTATTGTGAGTCAATGTATTGGTGAAGGGGAACAAGGTCACATCACTTGATTTCGAGTGCCCTATGATGTTGCAAATTTCCCTTCATGGTGTGTTTAACTGCTTGTCTATGTACATTTTCGACCGTGTGATTTATTGTAGGTTGCAAGTACCAAGCATTGACTCCACCAGAATTTCCAGGTTTAAGCATGCCTTATACCCAATGGAGATAGTTGTTTTGGAGATAGCATCAGGTCCCCACATTAAGCCATCATCCTTATCGAGGGTGAGTATCCATTTGTCACACCCTGTCTATAAGGTTAGTTCGTATCAGTCCGTCAATATTTTGTCGTTCTGCTTTCTCGTTGCTTTGCGGTCAGGTTTTGTGTGATAGTATGTTCATTGGAGTGATGTTCATGACTGTGCCTTTATTTGATTATTTCGTTAAAATAGAGATTATCAGAATTAAAAGGGCTTTGGAATAATTAAATAAAATCTTTTATATAATTTATGCCTTGATTAAATAAAATTTATTGAAAGTCCTTATTTGATTTTAGTAAATTAAACTTTATGGGTTAAAATGAAATATTTATATAAATATATAAAATTATGATATGCAAACAAGTGGGAAATAAATAATTAAATTAATAAATTAACATTTAATTATTTGATTCATTTGTGTGTAAATCATAAGATATGATTTATAAAATTATAAAAATAAATAAATTAATTTTATGAAGTGGAATGTAGTTATGGATGGGAAAAGGGTAATAAATAAATTAGTTAGAGTTAACTGGAAGAGGGGCTTTTGGTTATTTTTTTTGGAGAAACCAATCTTGCTTCTCTGGGCTGGGAATAATCTTTTGGTGTTGAAAAAAATAAATCTTCTTTTAATTTTGGGAGCTTGAGATTTGGGGTTTTTACTGAGGTTGTTGGATTCATAAGAGTTTGGAGCTGTAAATTTGCAAATTGAAGCTTTGGAAGAAAGTTGGAGCAGCAACAACTAGAATTCAAAACCGACATAAGATTTCAGCTCAGCCAATTGAATTAGTCTAGGTCCCTTTTTCTTGTAATACCTTCTTCTCTGTTAGAAATCAATGCTTGAAATTGTATTGTGAACCCCTAAACTTGCAAATGCACAAAGACGACAAACATGGTTAGATGTTAGATCAAAATGCATGCAAATATGAGAGATTCCCCATAAAATCCATCTATTCAAGCTAAAATTAGGAAATAAATAACAAAACTTAAATAACAATAAAAATAATCCTAATTAAGCTAATAACATGATGATCTTATGGGGGAATTGGTGCCAATGAAGTTTTGCAATTGGCCCTTTCCCAATTCCTATGTTGCAATGAAGATGATCTAGAAATGGTCAAATCTCCAAAGAGATTTGAGCATAACCTTGGTGCAAATGTGAAGAATATATGGATGAAATGAGCAAAATTATTTCTCAATTGAAGAGAGTAAATTTGCATGAAGATTGTGGATGAAGATTGAGAAGAGAGGTCTCCAATTTATAGACTTATATTTGGAAGAAGTGAGCAAGATTGAGCAATGTGGGACAAAAGATAATCCAATGGCATTGTACCACTTTTCCACATGTGATTGGATGAGGAATGAGCACATTTTGGCCAATGTACATGATAAATGCATAAATTTGAATTTGAAATGGTGAGTTGACTTGTTGAAGGGGGAAGAGAAGTGAAATTAATGTCACTTGGCTCAAGGTTAAGGACATGTAAGAGGCATTGAATGCCTTGTTGGAAGGACCAAGTCCACTTGGCCTTTTTGAATTCAAATGAAGGAATATTCCTTTTTGATGCTTTGTGAGGGAAAATAGATAAATTAATAAATCAAAGTAATTGATTTATTGTGCAACTTGCATTCTCTAGAGGATTTTAAGGAGAGGGATTAACTTAATCATGGTTTTGATTAACTTAATGAAGAATTAGATGATGTGACAATTTAGACTTAGATTTATGAATTGATTTAAGTCAAGAATTGAGAAGAAATGATTTATCAAATAAATGATTTGATTTATTTAATCAAGAAGGAATATGTTAGATTAAATCAAATAAGGTTTAATTTAATAGGACTTTAAAGATTTTAATTAAATAAATGATTTATTTAATTAAACAGGGATGCAATGGTTAATTAAATTAATTGATTAATTTAATCATTGAAAGAGGAAGACTTAATCCAATAAATAATGATTTATTAAATTAAGAGATAGAATGTGATGAAATGCTGAGAATGTGATTTAAGAGGAAACGTTGTTAGTAATCGAGATCAGGTGTGCCAAAACGAACTTGTACATTTTCCATGTCTACCTGTATGTTGTTTGAGACAAATATTCCTGTATTTGTTTGAGTTCGATTGGGAACAAGCATTTAATGTATTTAATAGTATTGCTACAATAATTCTTGTATATTTTTTTTGTGTTTTTCTTGTAATCTTTGTTTGCCTGTGATTGAGTTTATTGTACTTCTACTACCATAGACATTTGCTTGGAATATTTAGTTGAGATTTCCCTCAAGAATTCAATTTGTACTTGACTGAATCTTGCTCTCCTAGTTATGATATTTATGGTGGCAACAAAGTTATGTAGGTGCTCTCTTCCTACCTTCACTACAACAAATCCTTGTGATTAGCTCCCTTTTTTGCTTCCACCCACAGTTTTAATGTATTTTTCTCCAATTTTTTGAAAAAGTCGACGCTATTTATCGGGTTAGCGCCATTTTTGGCATTTTTTGCGCCGATCAGGACAAGTAGGTACTAAATCAGATGCTAATTAGCGCCTACTTTAGCACCAGATTTAGCGTTGGGTTTAGCATCGGATTTAGCACTGGATTTAGCGCCAGATTTAGCACTAGATTTAGCACTAGATTTAGTGCCAGATTTAGTGCCGGATCTAGCGTCGGGTTTAGAGCCAAGTCAACAACGTCCTCCACTATTTGGTGTACACCTCATCTTTCAACCAAGTCTGCGTATAACCCGCACTACCGCTCAATAGGTTGAAGACTCCCGCGGTATGGCGGTAACTGCACTACCGCTCAACTACTAGAAGGCTTCCACGAGGTGGTGATATACCGTGCTATCGCCGGACAGTTAGAAGCCTCTCACGGTATGGCAGTATACACCACACTAATAATAAGTAGTAAGAAATCTCTCGTGGTATGGTAGTATACCGTGCTACCACACCTCTCTCACAATCATCCAGCGATACAGAGGTAAAATCACAATCACAATCACACAATTTTTTAAAATTATAATAATTTAATGATTAAATTATATATTTAATTCATATTCATTTTAGTTTTGTTTAGATAAATATTTATTTATTTATATATTTTAAAATTAAAATTAATAATTGTTAAAGATAATTTTCATATTTTTATTTTATATAAAATAACATCAATAGTTTTTAATTATTAATTGAACATACAAATTAATAAATTTAATAGATAATAGTAATTTTTTATTATAAAATATATGTATTTTGTTTTCTAAATTTGTTTGAATATTAAAAGATTTAATGATTAAACATATTTGAGTTTTTTCACATCAATAGTTTTTCCGCCATGATGAGTTAGAACAAAATACCCAAGCCCTAATTTTTAACTCTCATTTTCACTTGGTTTTTTCAAGCTCCCTTGCCCTGCACATGCCACCATCATTAGAGTTTGAAACCTCAATCTTTCTGAAGGAGAATGAAGGGTTTTGACCAAGGCATTTGATTATAAAAGAATGTGATAAAAACTACATTCAAATAAGGGTACTTGAGAAACCCTAATGTCAAAACCAACCCCTATCCCAAAATTTTCTCATCATTTTACTTGGAAACTATGGAAGAAAAGAGTTATATATTTGGCTGCCATGATGAACTAGGGTTTGAGCATTCTCCATGCATTTTTCAGTTGATTCCTCCATGCTTGGGGTTGAAATCCTCTTGCAACTAGATGGTAAGTTGCTTCTTGAGTATTCTATAGCATTTTCACTCCATTTTCGAAGGGTTTTGAGGCTTCTTGGCTGCAACCTCTCTAATTTTTCTGATGCATTTTTCTCTTCATTTCTTATGTGGAAGATTTGCTTGCTCTTGGCCACCATGATTGAGTTTTCTAAAGCTTCCCATGGTGAAAAGTAACTTGTATATTCAATGAAAACAAACAAACAAACTCGAGCTTAGGCAAGCTCTATGCCGATGTATACCTTGATTTTCTCTTTTGTTTTATGTGAATCAAATCCCATTTCGAGCTCTCTCCATTCAACACAATGGTGAAAATGCTCTATTTTTCTATGTTTTCATGCTTCATTCTTGTATGCTCGGTCTCTGGTCTTTCTGTAAGAAAATGAAAAACCCTCTATGGAACTTGTATTTTCTTCAGAAGATAGTATTTTATGTACAACAATGGAAGGAACAGCTTTTATCATGGCTGCGACCATGCTTGTATTTAGTTTTCATTTCCATAAGAATTTTCTTAAAAGGCAATATGACAGTGCTCCTTCATTTCTAGGTATTTTTCTATTTTTGAGGGTTTGTTTCACATAGGTCGAGGCTCTATATTTCCTTTCTTGGAGAAAATGAATACTTAAATATTCATCTTCTTTGTCATCTATTGATTTATATCATAGCATCATTATGCATGACTGATATAGGCTTTCATGAACCTTTTGAGTTACATACACTTGCTGCATACTTTAATCTTATGTAGCCTTTAAAAGTGGAAATGGCACTGCATTACCTTATATTGATGATAGCTTGTATTTGAATAAACAAAGTTCTTGCCATGTCCATAATCTCTTGCCAACATCATTACTGTCAACTTTTGCATCACTTTATGCTTCATGTAGTTCTATCACTTTGCAATACTTCACATGTATCTTTTCACACTATTACTAGCATGATGAGTTGCTTTACCAAGTCTGCCCTTGACATGATTACCAAGAAATCCTTCTCAAAGGCTACCCTTCATGGTTGTCCTACATTCATTTATAAAATCATTGGTATCTCCTCAAACCATCATGCATTGGTTATTTATCAGAGTGTGCACTATAGTTGTTTGTGAATACTCATTGTATCAGTAGTAAGATGATTACCAATGCATGTTAGTTAATCATCTTCATCAATATGCTTTCCTTCTCATGCATTTCTCTTCGGGACAACATACTGACATGATGGCTTTGGCCTTGCATTCAATTGTTCACCTTGTGTTGCTCCATGTAACTCATGATAGCTCTTGATAGATCTTGATAACCTGTAAGACCTTATTGAGTAACTCGACCATAATGGTTATCCATAATTGAACTTGATGGATCTATGCTTCAGTGTTCATATTATCATATAAATCATTTGTTTCTTGGGAAGAGACAAACTGTTTCATTTTTGGATGATTGTTGTCCTTATTCTTGTTCCCTTCTTTACTGGCTCCTTGAAAATGTTGACAATTAAATACAACTCATATCATTATTAAAATGGACTTTGGATCCAACTTAAGAAGATTGAAAAACATATCCAATAGAGTAATATTTCCAAGTAGCCTATTGTTTGATTCATTGTGAAAGATGCAGAGTAAATTTCTTGATAATTCACACCATTTTGTTGCATCTTTTGAATATGATAAATGAAATTTGATCAAATGGTATGATTCCATATTGATTTAATGCATCAAGAATAGGCCTATTATTGATTTGATCAAGTTGCTCAAATTCCTATCCCTCCTAAAACATGAGGGAAATATGCTGGGCTCAACCCTCGTGGGAGCCACATTTTACTCCACATGTTGTAATGAGTTTAAACAAAATAGTAACAAAGTTTTATCCTATATTTTCACAAAGAGAAAACATGTTAGATAAACAAAGCATATGATAGATGTGTTTGATAACTATATTTTTTTCTTGGAAATCTATGATATGCTAGCTATTTTAATGTTTATAAGGATCAAATTGTATGTTTATATATGTTTTCCTATGTATTTATTGGTGATCCTTCATTGCTCTAACCAACTTCTTCTCACAAATGTAGGAAAAATCAAAGTAGCAAGGGCAAGTGACAACTGGAGGTTGGATGGGCAAGAGGACTGAAGCTAATGCAAGGCAACTCAATCAGGATTTGTCATTCAAAATGATGAGTCCCCCTTCTTTACATATGCGTTTCCTTTTATCTATAAATGTATAGTTTTTTCTTTATATGCATAAAAATAGTCAGTCCCTCGGCTTGTGAGGGACACTATACACTTATGGTTATCAATAAAGAATAACTTTGCAATAAATGTTGACTCTCTTTTCTATTGTATGCAATCCCCTTAATCAAATAATGCAGTCTTTTGATACTCTCTTTTATGCACATGGATGAAACTTAGCTGAAAATGATATATACCTTTTATTGTTTAAATCCAAACACAATCATAAGTCTACCTGATTTAGCTGGAAGCAAAATCAGGTAACAATAATTATCTTGTTATTTAACCATATGAGTTAAATAATTAAATTACTTACTCTATAATCATATGAGTTATTTAAGAGGCGTGACATATTTAACTAATTAAATTGAAATAAAACATATTATTTAATTTACTTACTCTATAATCATATGAGTTATTTAAGAGGCATGATATATTTAACTAATTAAATTGAAATAAAACATATTAAATTAGTAAATGGAAGCAAAACAAGAAGCATTTTTAGAAGCAAAAAAGGAAACAACAATGGAAGCCAAACTAGAAGCAAACCAAAAGCAATCTTGGAAGAAAAACTTGGTGCTATCTAGGAAGAAAAAATAGAAGCAATTAACTGGAAGCAAAAGCAAACCTCAAAGCAAACCTCAAAGCAAAACCAGAAGCAAAAATGGAAGCAAACTTGGAAGCAACACAAGAAGCAAAACTAGAAGCAAAATCGGAAGCCAAACTAGAAGCAACAAAATTCGACGCTAAATTCGGTGCTAAATCTGGTGCTAAATTCGATGCTAAATCCGGTGCTAAATCTGGTGCTAAATCTGGCGCTAAATTCGACGCCAAAGTGAGCACACCATTTTGCTCTGAGTTTTACGTCGACAAAAGCGTCCAATTCATGAACTCAAATGCACTAAAATCTGACGCTATTTTAGGTGCTAATTTCTTGTTCTATTGTAGTGCTTCAAATCTTTACATATTTCATACTAGACACTTCTTTTTGTAATGGCACCTTATTCTAGCTTGTAGGCGAGTTATATTATTAAGACAATGATTGAGTTTTGAGTTATGTTTTAAGTTGCCCTGCTCTTTGATGGTTTGCTGTAGTCTCTATTGCAATAAAGGAAATTGATTTTGAGTGGCCATTTTACTCTTTCAAGTTTTTTCCCTGATCATATCGTCATCGTCTGCCAGTGCTTGAGAATCGGTGGTTCGTTGTTATTTTTATTTAATTTTACTGTCAGTAGATCTTTTAATTCAATGTATTGGATTTCAATTTAGTTGAAGGTATTAGTATTCCAATATAATTTATTCAATGGCTCTAGTAATATGGAGTTAGGCACCAAAAAATAGTATCACATACTGCACCGAACGCTTGTAATGGTAGGCAATTCCTTAGTTTGATTTGATTCCATGCAAATAGTTTCCTGTCATAGACCTGTTACCTATTTTTAGCTATAACTCAAAATAGGTAGAGCTGAATTGCAAATTCAAGTTAAAGGTACAACTGGTACACAATTTTTCTGCTAAGTATCTATTATTGTGCAAAAGATTGATTATAAGTGAGTTTTAGTTTTATTATGAAAGTACATTTCAAAATAATATCATACATTTGCATAAGAAATTCTATTTTATTCATATTGTAAAAATATGAGGTCCCACACAAGCTGTGGGAGTAACTATATCTCATTAGATAAAAGATAAAAAATAAATGCAAGAAAGAGAAATACATAAAATTAAAAATGGGACCCATCATTGCCCGATGAATGATAAATCCCGTTGTTGAAGACTTTGTCAGCATCGTTGAGTCATCCAGCTCAAGCTCCAAAGAAGAAATCTGCAAGGGTGAAAAGAGGTGTTAGAGCTTAGGGTTCCACACAAATCCTATGTATCTCTAATCACGAAAGTATTTGCTACCTTATATCTAATCAAGAAAAAACAAAATGAGCATTGAAGATTCATGACATCCAAGGCAAATCATCAGGAGAGGTACTAATTTTATCTAACATGTTTGTTGAATGTGCAGGTACAGGTACATTTTTCATTACTGATTCATCATGTTCAAAATTTTAGTTGTGGATAAAAGATGGCTCCCACAAGGGTTGAGCCCAACAACTATGAAGGTATAGTGCCCATAAACACCAAGAGGCAAGCACAGTGCCATAGTCTTCAACATAGGGAGGAAGGGACAATCCCTCTTCATCATTCTCAAAGAGTATTAAGACAACAATTTATTGTTTCAAGGAAGTGACATTACTTTCAAGAGCCTTGTAATCTAGTCTTCATATACTGGTGATAGAGAAAATATCATGATATCCATGCAAATGAGACAACATAACAAAGATAATGAGGCATATAGACATGATGACCATTTTATAAAAAAACTAGACATCCCAAGGGATGAGGTTATCTGAGATTGAGCTAGCTTTACAAGAAGATAGTGCTGCATAAAAGATACAATTCCATTTCATTGTGAGATTGAATGTAAAGGAAAATAGAACAATCTTTAACTAAAGAAGACAACCATGTTTTGAGATGGCATACCACAATGAAGAAGCATGTCACAATGCACAAAACCCGTGGGTTTAGTCACAACCTTTTTGGACAGTCAATGGTCACAATCCTATGTGCAGTATGGAGTTCCAATTGAGTTGATTAAGTTTTAGTCTCCTTGAAATTGTTTTAATAAGGGCAATAATCAAATCATCAGGGAAAAAATATGCAAGAAGATAGGGGTAGTAATATGAGCAAAGGTTTTCAAAATAAAATATGACATTAAAAAGGTAGAAAATACAATGATTAAAGGTGCAACATTTCTTACAAGAAAATATTGCCATGACAGTTTCCAATGACAACATTAGAGTACAATGAAATTCCAGCATCATAACAAAGAAAGAAATTTAATGTTTGTGTCAAGAGCAATGTCATCATGAAGGATTAGACATAATAAGCTATTAAAGAAACATAATGCTATCTTTATAGTAAAAATTGCAAGGGTATTAATATTCACAATCACAAAGTTAAAGGAGCACCACAAATAATTTCCAAACTCAAATCAAGCATGAAGATAAAGAAGAAATGTAAGGATCGAAGAATGATGGCCTTACCTCGAGTTCCTGTTGATTTCTCACAAGTTAGATACACTCAAAACCTGCAGGTTTAATCACAGTGAATTCTCCCAAAAAGCTTGATTTAGTATCAATAGCATGGCGACCAAGAAGATGAGGAAATATCAAAGAGAGAATTAACACAAAATAAATGCATCAGAATATGATGGAGGCTGCGACCAAGAAGCTAAAAAATTGCTTCAAAAATGAGAAAAAAGTCCAAATTTATGTTTGAGAAAGGCTTACCATGCTTTTTTTTTCTATTAAGAATCCTAAAAAAATCACTAGAAATAGCAAGAGAATGATAGAGAATCGACAAGAAGTGATGAAAATTTGAGCTCGAACCCTCAACCATGGCGGCGTCCCAACAAAAAGGTGAAATGAAAAATTGATTGTGCGAGAAGTTTTTTAGGGTTTCTTTTTTGCCCTAAAATTTGGCCGATTAGGGAAATCATTTTTACCTTTACTTTAAAAAAAATATTTGCATAAAATTAAATACCCATATATATATTAGGGTTATATATCTTTACACATATTCCCTTTACATATATCTCAAACTTATGAAAATGCTAATTCAAATTTCAAACTCCAACCTAATGCCTTAACACCAGTTCCCCTCAATCTTGCGTAAATTGAGATGAAATAAACATTGTACACAAATAATAAAGTAATAATTAATGAATTACTTTATTACTTGTCATTTTCAATGCAAGATTGACCTAAATCCACAATGCCTAACAAAGTGATCCATCATGGATTACTTTATTATTTTCTTAAATAGATTAAATCCAAGTCAAATCATGTAAAATTACAAAAGAGGTGGATCTCGAGTGAGTTTTCTTTGAATTTTAGTCAAACTGGAGCTATTTTAAGTCATGCAGTTCATGAGGAGCAGTTTGGAGGTTTGTAGGTCAAGTTAACTTCAGTTTGGGGCCTTTTTTCAAGGCTTTTTTCCTTTGCTCGTGGATTAGTTTGGGAGGAGATATTTTTGACTTGAGTTAGACTATAGTATTTTTCTCATGCACTTTGATGCCCTCAGTTGAATTTATTGAAAAAAGTTTATCTTTTTCCATAGTTCTTGATGATTTTTCCTTTGCATTTCTACAAAGAAGAGATTATTTTTGTAACTCATATTATTTACAGTTTAATATACAACAGGTTGCAGGTTCTATTTTTTGCCATTTTTATGCAAGATTTCCTTTATTTTCAGTTGATTTAAGTATCTACCTTATCATTGTGTTGTTTTTATGAATTATTGGATGCGATTTTATTGTGTTTTAATATTAGAACCTTTAAAATCATTGTCTCATTTATAATTGCATGCATTAAAAAGTAGTAAAATCATAGGTCTTAGGTTGTGTATTGAAATAACCCTTTCTTTTCATGCAGTGAGAAGCCAATTTTCCTCCTCTGAAGAAATTTATTCAAGCCTTCCTTAGAATCATTTTTGTGATTGAATTGCTAAATTGATTTGTGTGGATAGATATTCTGAAAGTTATTGTAAGTTATATTTGCATGTTATTTCATCATTTAGATGCATCACCCACGGTTTTAAGTTTAGTTTATGCATTTTCTTCCCTTTTCCATCCAAGTTACAAACAATCATCAGGATATCATATAGGAAGCCGGCCTATAATCCAGACGTTTACTTTCATATAGGGTACCCACAACTTGAAGGTATTCCCATGTTTCATGGGATTTCTGAGCCTTTCGGCTTTACACTGGGGTGCTAATCCATGTGATAACAAGACCATAGATGTTTTTATTTACCTTGTCCTGGGCATGCATTTTAAATGTGGAGGATGTCAAGTATTTTATTCATTTAGCCATGTGCCTTGTTAATGTGATGCATTTTGCACTAAGAATTGACGCCAATTCTGTGTGTGCCGATGGGCATGTATACTGTATGTTACCTTCAGACATGGGTTTGATATCCCATAAATTTGAAGACTATATCAATGATCAAAGATGCCCCTCCCTTTATGGCATTCTATATTAACACTATAGCAGGTATTCCTGGAATGTGAGTCTTGTGATATTCGTCCTCTACTCTTCTTGATTATTTTGGTGAAGGTACCAAGAGTGGTAAGTCATTTGAAAGGCATGTAATAAGGTTTTAATGAATAAGAACTCGCTTGGTCCATGATTATTTTGAATTCGATGCATAACTGCCGCCTTGTGTATTCACTATATATGATCATGGTTGGTATTAATAGATATGCATGGTTTTTGGTTACGAAGATAAGGATTGTATTTGGTATTTATTCAATAGATTATGACTTGATAGAAAATTTGATTTTATATGTGACGCTATGCATATGTGTGGTTGGGCATTTATTAAACTAAAGAATTTGATCAATAAGGAACTTGTTGCCTTTTATTGTATATGTATATATATGTATGTTTATGTGTAACTAAGTGTAGTTGTAATGTAGACTATAGTTGTAAATAAAATTTAAATATAACATATACATATATAAATGTATGTATATATATAAGCATATACCTATATATGCGTATATGTTTATATACATATGTATATATTTATATATGTATAGGCATTTTTATATATGTATTATAATGGCGTTAGTAACATAATGTTCTTGCTTCAGAATTAAGAGAGAATTATGAGTAAATAGAATTAAAAAGATTAAGAGAAATCAACTTATTTATATTAAACAATTGAGGAAATGTTGAATGAGAAAGTTAGGCTATTTTCTTGTAGATTATGGACACTAATTTCTTTTATGATTACTTGTTAATCAAGTTGTAAACACACCATAGATTTATTGATTGCATCATTGGGTTTGTTACTTGTATAAAGTGTTATGTTAATTGTTGGCATTGGGACAATTTTGGCTATTGTTCGTAATTGGAGATCTTTGTGCAAGTGAGTCTAGGTAGTCTTCCAGAGGTTTGGGAAAATATGTTATTGGTTGATTTGTTGTGTTTGACCCTTGAAATGGTTGATATTATGCTTTTTATGTGTTGTTGTAGGTCCTTAGCCATGGACTACTTACTTGTTGATAGGATTGTGAATCAAGAGGGAGATAGTCCGTACCTTGCTCGAGATTTGTGCTTGTGTTTTTTATTTTAGGTGCATGATGGCTTTACCCTATTGATTTTATTAGGTTTCCTATCTTCCAATTGGGGGAGCGGATCTCGACGGGCGATGGTGCACAAAGTGGTGCTAGGGTAACCCATGTGGGAGTTTTTATAACTCAGTGATAGCTGAAAATGAATTAGGGGTTGGGTAGTCTACACCTTAATCAAGATAAGTGAATGCCTTTCCCATTCCTATAGTGCTCATTTAGGCTAAGGATGGGTTGAGAAGGCCTAGTTGACAAAACCAAACTCCTTGTCCTCATGAAAGGAAGTTGGTTTCACATGTGTTACCCATGGGGTTGGTGGGTAGTGAGAGACTTCCATGGTAACCATGGATGGGGGCTGATGACTAGTGATAGACTCCTAGGGTAACCCATGTTAGGATCATGTGATGACACTCTTCCCTCTTCAAACTAGTAATCCCTTGTTTATTCTCTTCCTTTGATTTGTGTTATCCTCTAGAAGCAATGTATGTTCTTTATGGTGTATTTTCTTTGTAATGTCAGTTGTTCTTTGTTTAGCCTTGTTATATCGATTGTGGTCATCTTGTTGTCTTTGTTGTGGGACTAGGTGTTATATCCTTACACAGGGGGTGGACCTTTGGGTTCCACATGGTTGAGTGGAATGTGCCTATACTCCATTGGGTTCCCTCACTTTGTTCAGTACGTGGTGATCACTTTTGGATTTGAAGATTTCTGCACTGGTTCCAGTTCATTAAGCTTATTATTCATGTACTTGTATTTTATCATGTATTATACTTTTATGTACCCTCCTCTCTCATTCTAAGAGAGAATGATGTAAAGATTTATTATTGTAAACTCTCTTATGAAATGGACAATGTAAAAGATGCATTTATATATGTTAGTTAATTGGGTTATTCTAAATGATAGCTATTGATCATGTAATGGTTATTTCATATTAGTTGATATTGTAAATTCAATCCATATTGTTGATGGAATTGGTTTAAAGTAATGATTTTTCATACTTGCGAGTTTAGTTAATGGGAATTGAGTAGCGTAGTCATGAACCTTAGAGGACTTAAATTAGAAAACTACTTAATGTTTCTCTTGCAATAGTGTGAATTTTGCACTTTCAATTTTTTTTTTTAATCTATTTTTAGGTGTTAGTTTGATGTCCTCTAGGGTTCCATGGTAGGGCCTTACACATGGTATCAGAGTCCAAGTTCTAACACTGGGTACTCTGGGTATATATGAGAGCCCATTAGGTTGTTTTGTAGTGTAGAAGTCTGAAGTTTACATTTTCCCTTGTTGACCTCATCTAACACCCTAAATTTGTCCTTGGTGGTGTCTATGTAGGATCATGCCTAGAGGTCAGGGTTGAGGTCGAGGACGTGGTAGAGGTCGTGGCAGTGGCTGTGGGGATAATCACCAGGAATCTCCTCCATAGAGTTCCCACGAGTTTGATAATGAGGAACTACAAAATTCCCAAAATAATAAGGGAGGTGGAGATCATAATTTGGGTCAGTCGGGGTTGGAGGGTGCATAGTTGCATCAATTACTTGAGGAGGTTCTTAACCATCTTGGAACGACACTGCAGGGTGAGCAATTGGTGGTTAGAGAGAGGGAGAGGTCTCCTAGGAGAAAAGAGATTATTGTTGAGAAGGAGGCTATATTAGCTGGGCATATAAGGGATCTTTTGAGAGATCTCTCTCCTATGTTTGATGGGACTGGTAGTAGTTTGGAGGCTGAAACATGGTTAATTGATCTAAACAGGTGTTTCACTATGCACCCATATGGTAGCAACACCGAGGCTAGGTGCAATATCATGTATCTCCAAGTTTTTTCTTCCACATGGTGGAATTTGGAGGAGTAGAAGCTACATTTGGATATAGATAGAGTCTCACGGGAGATGTTCTTAGAAAGATTTAGAGCTTGGTTCTTGTCTGATCATTGGTGACAACGTCGTGCGAATGAGTTCCATGAGATGAGGCAGATGGCGATGTCAGTTGAGCAGTATGAGAAGAGATTTTATGAGCTTAAGTAGTATGCTGACATATGTGATGATGAGGGTATGCTAGTACAAAAATTTATCAGGGGCTTGAATTCTCGTATCAGTGGAGGTGTTCAAGTGTTTGAACCAAAAACTATGGAGGTGGCTATGGAGAAGGCACAAATAGTAGAGGAGAATTTGGCTATGGCTTTAGGTGGACAAACAGGTGTACAAATCGATAGTGCACCTCTAGTTGTTGTTAGATCTTAGGATGGTACATCTCAAGCTGTGGACTCCTCTAAAGGCTATCAAGTACTCACTAAGGGTGAGCAACAACAACAACACTCTCAGTCAAAACATAAAAAATCTCAGTCCCAACATGGTGGTAGTTGGTTTTAGAAAAAGAAAGATCGGAGTTGGCAACAAAACAAGTGAGATCATTATGATCAACTTGCACAAAGCTCTCAGTTTTTGGTTAGTGGAGGTCATTTTCCATAGACCAATGCACCCTTAGGTGGTTGGGGATTTGATAGAGGCACAAGATGTTTCTCTTGTGGTCAACAAGATCAGATTGCTAGATTGTGTCCTCAAAAGGGCACATCTAGATTTAGTCAGAGGCTGACCACTTTTGAGTTGACAATAGGAGATGTAGGTAGATCACACAAAGTGTTTATAGCGGCGGATAACCGCTAGATCGTGCATCAGGGTACAGTTGGAGATGCTACCGGTAGAGGATTGGCAAAGTTATTTGGAAACCACACACATCCGACAACTTCAGGGATTGACCCTCATGGGGTGAGTCATGGTCTTGGTGAGGGTCCAATGAGATCCTATTATTGAGTATTTCATCTCTTGGCTAGATGTGAGAGAGTTATACCCTTGAATTTTTATAGGCTTCTAGGAGTAAGCTTGGCCCTAGGAGGGAGGATGTAGTGCCCCTCGGTTTGCTTTCTATTTCTGACAATGGCTTGGTTGTAGTTGGAATTTATGATACTATTTGATGACACTTGGATACTGTTATACTTTGATGCTTAATTATGATGAACTTGATGACACTATTATATTTGATGTTTATTTCTTATACCATGCTTAGTAGTTTAGTTTAATTGTATATGTGAGTTATCATGTGTTTATTGGATGTATGCTCTATCATGATTTGATACCATTTTATTGTGAGTAGATGTATTGGTGAAGGGGAACAAGGTCGCATCACTTGATTGCGAGTGCCATGTCATGCTGTGACTTTCCCTTCATGGTGTGTTTAACTGCTTGTCTATGTACATTTTCGACCGTGTGATTTGTTGTAGGTTGCAGGTACCAGGCATCGACTCCACCTGAATTGCTAGGTTTAAGCATGCCTTATACCCAATGGAGATAGTTGTTTTGGAGATAGCATTAGGTCCCCACATTGAGCCATCATCCTTGTCGAGGGTGAGTATCCATTTGTCACACCCTATCTATAAGGTTAGTTTGTATCAGTCCATCAATATTTTGTCGTTCTGCTTTCTCGTTGCTTTGTGGTAAGGTTTTGTGTGATAGTATGTTCATTAAAGTGATGTTCATGATTGTGCCTTTGTTTGATTATTTCGTTAAAATATAGATTATCAGAATTAAAAGGGCTTTGGAATAATTAAATAAAATCTTTTATATAATTTATGCCTTGATTAAATAAAATTTATTGAAAGTCCTTATTTGATTTTAGTAAATTAAAATTTATGGGTTAAAATGAAATATTTATATAAATATATTAAATAATGATATGCAAAGGTGGGAAATAAATAATTAAATTAATAAATTAATATTTAATTATTCGATTCATTTGTGTGTAAATCATAAGATATGATTTATAAAATTATAAAAATAAATAAATTAATTTTATGAAGTGGAATGTAGTTATGGATGGGAAAAGGGTAATAAATAAATTAGTTAGAGTTAACTGGAAGAGGGGCTTTTGGTTATTTTTTTTGGAGAAACCAATCTTGCTTCTCTGGGCTGGGAATAATCTTTTGGTTTTGAAAAAAAAAAGTCTTCTTTTGATTTTGGGAGCTTGAGATTGGGGTTTTTACCGAGGTTATTGGATTCAAAAGAGTTTGGAGCTGTAAATTTGTAAATTGAATCTTTGAAAGAAAGTTGGAGAAGCAACTAGAATTCAAACCTGACATCAGATTTTAGCTCAACCAATCGAATTAGTCCAGGTTCCTTTTTCTTGTAATCCCTTCTTCTCTATTAGAAATCAATTCTTGAAATTGTATGGTGTTTGAGATAAACGTGCATGTATTTGTTTGAGTTTGATTGGGAAAAAACAAAGAAATACAATAAACTTAAAATGAATTAGGGGTTGGGTATTCTACACCTTAATCAAGATAAGTGAATGCCTTTCCCATGCCTGTAGTGCTCGTTTAGGCTAAGGATGGGTTGAGAAGTCTTGGTAAGAAAAACCAAATTCCTTGTCCTCATGAAAGGAAGTTGGTTCCACATGTGCTACCCCATGGGGTTGGCAACTAGTTAGAGATTTCCAGGGTAACCATGGATGGGGGCCGATGGCTAGTGATAGACTACCAAGGTGACCCATGTCAAGATCATGCGATGATACTCTTCCCTCTGTAGAACAATACTCCCTTATTTATTCTCTCCCTTTGAATTGTGTTATCCTCTAGAAGCAATGCATGTTATTTGTGGTGTATTGTCATTGTTATATCAGTTGTTCTTTGTTTATCCTTGTTATGTCGGTTGTGGTCATCTTGTTGTCTTTGTTGTGGGAGCAGGTGTTATCTTCTTGTACATGGGGTGGAACTTTGGGTTCCACATGGTTGCGTGGAATGTGCCTTGTACTCCATTGGGTTTTCTCACTTTTTTCGTGTATGTGGTGATCAATTCTAGATTTGAAGACTTCTGCATTGGTTCCAGTTCATACAACTTATTATTCATGTACCTATATTTTATCATGTATTATTCTTTGATGTACCCTCCTCTCTCATTCTAGGAGACAATGATGTAAAGATGTATTATTGTAAAATATCTTATGAAATGGACAATGTAAAAGATGCATTTATATATGTTAGTTAATTGGGTTGATTCTAAATGATGGCTATTGATCATGTAATGGTTATTTCATATTAGTTGATCTTGTAAATGTAATTCATATTGCTGATGGAATTGGTTTAATGTAATGATTTTTTGTACTTGCGAGTTTAGTTAATGGGAATCGAGTAGTGTAGTCATAAACCTTAGAGGACTTAGATTAGAAAACTAGTTAATGTTTCTCTTGAAATCATGTGAATATTGCACTTCCAAAAAAAATAATCCATTTTTAAGTGTTAGTGTGATGTCTTCTAGGGTTCTGTGGTGAGGCATTACAATCAATGTATAAAGGGCTATCTTCTTGTCGATATCCCAATTCCTCTAAAAAATGTTGTAACCAAATCATCTCTTTGCTAGCTTCTATAGAAACAACATACTTAGCTACAATGGTTGAAAGCACGAAAACCTCTTGCATCCTTGAAATCCAACTGATTGCATTACCTCCCACAGTAAAAAAAATACCCTGTAGTACTCCTTCTGCTATCAATATCACCTTCCAGATTGGAATCAACATATCCTTTTAAAGTAGAATTTGTTCCTCCAAAACATAGTTTCTTTGAAGTAGTACCTCTCAAATATTGAAGAATCCATTATACCACATTCCAATGTTCCTTTCTTGGATTTCTCATATACCTACTCACAACTCCCACTACATGTGAAATATCTGACCTTGTGCATACCACTGCATACATCAAGCTACCAACTACTGATGCATATGGTATCTTAGAAATTTTTTCTTCCTTCTCTTGTGTCTTTGGAAACATCTCCTTAGTCAACTTAAAATGACTAGGCAAAGGTGTACTAACTACTTTAGCATTTTGCATGTTAAACCTTTTCAACACCTTCTCTACATACTCACTTTGAGAAAAAAATATTTTTTTGTTTGTCTTGTCTCGTGTGATCCTCATACCAAGGATTTTTTTTGTTGCTCCCAAATCCTTCATAGCAAATGAGTTTGCTAATTTATGCTTAAGTTCATTAATATGCTTTATGTTAGACCCAACAACAAGTATGTCATCAACATAATGCAATAGGATGATATAGCTACCATTACCCAATTTCTTAAAATAAACACAATAATCAGAATGACATCTTTTGTAATCTTGTTTAGCCATAAAACTATCAAATTTCAAATACCATTTCCGAGGTGATTGCTTCAGGCCATACACACTCCTCTTTAACCTACACACAAATTCCTCCTTAACCTTGACCTCATATCCCTATGGTAGTTGCATGCATATTTCCTCTTCCAAATCCCCATGGAGAAATTCCATTTTCACATCTAGCTGTTCAAGATGCAATTTTTCCATAGCCACAAGACTTAGAATAGTTCTAATAGAAGTCATCTTTACAACCGAAGAAAATATTTCATCAAAATCTATACCCTTTTTCTATGCAAAACCTTTCACCATGAGTTTGGCCTTATATCTTTTGTTTCCTCCATCTTCTTCCTTCAACCTGTAAACCCATTTATTTGGCAATTCTCTTTTACCTACATGCAATTGGACTAAGTCCCAAGTCTGATTCTGCAACAAGGAATACATTTCATTTTTCATACTTAGCTCCCACTGCTTTTTGGTATCTACCTGCATTGCTTCTTCATAACCTTTAGGTTCACCAGAATCAATTAATAATATAGAATATAATGATGGAGAAAAAATTTTTGGAGGTCTAGTTATCCTTGTAGAATGTCTAACACTTGCAAGAGTTTGTGAGATAACCTATTATTTTTGAGCATCAGGTACCACTGGCATTTTATTTTCTAGAATCTCATCGAGGACCACATATTCCTTTTTGGCTTGTTCATGCTTATTTTCCTGCAGCTGATCCTTATACATGACCTTCTCATTGAATATAACATCTTTGATCCTAATGATTTTATGATTTTCATAATCCCATAACTGATAACCAAATTCATCTACTCGATATCAAATGAAGGTACATTTTTTAGACTTAGCCTCAAGCTTGGTTCTATTTTCAATATCAACATGGACAAAAGCTTCACAGCCAAAGGTTTTTAGAAATGAATAGTTTACCTTTTTACCCGTCCATGTCTCCTCTGGAATACCACCATCCAAAGGGTTTGAAGGTCCCCTATTTAATAAAGAGACAATGATATTTACATCATCTTCCCAAAAGTGTAAGAGTAGTCCAACATGCAATCTCATGCTTCTTGTACACTCCATAATGGTGCTATTCATCCTCTCAGACACACCATTTTCTTGAGGAGTTCTAGGAACAGTTTTCTACCTACGGATTCCATTGTATGAACAATATTTTTTAAATTATTTTCTGTAGTACTCGCCTCCATATCAGATATGAGACATTTCAACTTTTTTCCTATCTCATTCTCAACCAAAGCTTTCAACTTTTTAAAAAGTTTCAAACACTTCTGATTTTTATTTTAGGAAATTCACCCATGTTTTCCTATTTGTATCAACAATAAAAGTAACATAATATCAAGATCCACCAAGAGAATATGCCTGACCTGGTTCCCATACATATGAATGCACAAGCTCTAATTTCTTACTCTTCTTCTCTTTCCCAACTTTGAGAAATCAGACTCTTTTATGTTTTCCATAAACACAATTTTTCATAGAACTCCAAGTCAATTTGCTTCAGACCTAGTAGCAAATTTCTAGAGTGAAGGATCTTCATCCCTTTCTCACTCATGTTCCCAAGTCTATGGTGCCACAATTCTAATTTGTCCATGTAGCAAGTGCTATAACTATCTCAATAGCAGCTATTTCTATAACAACTAAGGTAGAATAAGTATTGCCAATACATAAATATAATGTGCCTACCTTTTCACCTTTAGCTACTTCTTGTTGTGTGGTCTCACAACATGCCCCAAGACTATAAGGCTTGGGGAACCAAGTAAAAAAAAATTAATGCTTATGGAAGGTGCTTGTTGGCAAAAAGGATCATCAAAAGTCAAAGTTAAAAGGAAGTCTTGAAGTAATTTGATTCAAATGTACCAGGTACTGGGTATTGAAAAACCAAAAGTGTTGGAATTTTAATATAAGGTTTTGTAAGTGTTTCGATCTAGAAGTGAAAGTCTAGGAAATTTGAAGGCTCCTGTAATAATTGAGGGTCTAAGAAATTTTGTTCTGATAAAAGCTGAAGTTGTCGGGTATCGGGTACCAGGTAACAATGTTGAGTTTTAAGGTTTAATTGTAAGAGTTTTCCTAAGAAGTTAAAATGTACAATAACATGCCTAAAAGGAATAATTACGTGATAATTCCTTAGTAGCGTGTTATTTATGATTTGATTAAAATGATGATTTATTGGTGATGGTTTTTATTTTCATGAGAGTTTTATGCATGTTTCTTTTAAAAAGGGATTGATATATATAATTTTTATGTGTAGAAGAAACAAATTGCGATGCAGTATTTGGGTATCAACGGTTAGACAAATTTGGATAAGGAGTAGTGATATAACCAGGTTGGGCTATACACTTCAAGAGTCCATGCAAAATAGGAGCTTGAGATGAAGAAATACTGAGAATCTTGGTAATACACATGTGAAAAAGGGGAGTAGTTGGATCCGAGGTAATTTACCTCTGGATGTGTTTTGTCAGAGCCCGAACCTGAATGTAGGAGCATAAAGCTAGTGGAATAAAATTTATTCATCCTTTTCTATGTTCACCTGATCACTCTGAATATCCAAGGAGTTCCTACATTTTGTTTGATAAATCTGCTCGACTCCAAGTTAAAGTCTTGATCATATATTAAATATAAAGGTCCCAAAAGATTTAAAAGTGCTGAAGAAGGTTGACATCCGTTGACTTATTCAAAAATTCTCCTGCCGCTTTTCATAGTCCACATGCCTTATTTTGATTCATCCCTTGGATTTTATCTCATATGTTGATTGAATTTATCGAGCGTCTTGTTCTTATAAAATACTGGTCTAGATGTTTAATTTTAAGTTAAGTTCAGAATTTGTGGATGTTGGAAAATCAATTTTTTTCAAGTTTTGTTCTTTTTCTTGTTTTCTATTCCACTCAAGATTAAAAATTTGTATGCTTCATTAGAAGTTAATCAATATTAGAGCCAATTTGAAATCTATTTCTTGATATGAAATATTACGCAATTGATTGTTTGTTCCTATCGGCAAAGACTGTGTGCTGCGCTATTTAAGGGTGCATACTAACATTATCTGGTGGCAAATAATCCCCCTTTTCTTTAAAATATTTGCATCATTCTATGCCTAGTTGTGAAGCAATCTAGTGACATATGGAATGGTTTTCTTTGTTTTTGTTATTTCTTAAGGAATGTATGGATAATACCTGGGATAAATTTTACATTTCAACAATTTTTATGCTTTATTTTAAATTAGATGTTTAAATTTTAGAAAATGTTCCAAAAAAAGAAATGAATACATGGAGTTTTATTGAAAATTTTTTGATTCCATGATATTTTTGAATGCTTAAAGCTAAATCTACTTGAATAAGTGCAAGTTATTTGAAGTTCATAAAATATTATTGCAAATTTGTTGATTTCATGAAGTTGTTAAGTGACCAGACCAAGATTATTTGCTTATTGTTATGATTCCTTTCAAAACCAGAAAGATTGTTTACCCCTTGTTATTAATAAAATTATCACAACGAACCATGATGTAAACCTAATACAATCAAGGCCTGACACAAATGAGCCTTGGGATTAAGCTGAGTTATCCTAAGATCTAGGTTGTCTTGGTGTAATATTTCAAGAAAGATAGATTCCTGTGGTGTGTCTGTGAGGATTTATCTGCCCTGTTGGTGTGCGAATAACATCATCATCATCAAGAATTGATGCTAGAGAGAGGGCCACCTTTGATTCTTCTTTGGAGTTGGTATTATTGTCCCTGTTCTAGGTGGGAAACTTGCTTGTGAGGTGAAAGTCTAGGAAAGCAAGTAATGAAGAGTAAAATGGATGTTGATAAGTTTTGGAAAATCCTTAACTGAATACTTTATCCCTTGAGTTTTTTCAGTAAGGTTACTGAGTGTAGAATTCATGACACAACTAAGCATGGTGAATTTGACTGTGAATTTTTTAAACTGGGTAAGTTTGGCCACTTATAATGTGATTTTGTTAATGGAAGCATCTTTAACTGTTAGAAGAAAAAAATGTTATTGGAGAGAAGTTTGGATTTTGAAAAAATTCCTAACCCTAGTGAAAGTGGAAATATTAAAGAATTAACTGCTAGATCAAAGAAATTTATTGGCTGTGATTGTCATGAGGAAATTCTTGAAATTTTACAGGAAAGCAAGCAAAGTCCTCAAGATTTGGAAACAACACATCTAAAGCATGAAAGTGAAAGTGATGAGTCACTAATCTTCTCACATGTGGAGGGTGACAATGAAGAGAAAGAGTGGGGAAAATGAGTGGGAGACACATGCTTTTCGCCGCTAACTGTGAATCCACGATCTAAAAGGGAAGACATTCTTGATTTTACGTAGAACACAGAGTAACAAGTTTTTACTTTATCTCTTTTTGATGATGATGTAAATTGTGTTAATATTTGGTCTAATGAAACAAACAGTGATATTGAGATTAAAGACAAGGCTAAGAATCGAAGGAATCTTCGAGAGAAAGTGAATCAAGAAATGGACAATCATTCATGGAGCAAAACAAAGTAAAATGAAAAACCATGAACCAAGGTTGGAAAAAGGTAGAGTATTGAGAAGCCAATAAAGGTGTGTGCAATTGGCCTTTAATGAGGTCGTTTCCATACATGTGATCCAATTCATTGGTAAGTATGAATTTGAATTATCATTTATTAAATGTAGAAAAGTTAAAATAATTCATTGCTATAGTAGGTTATCTGAAATGTATTCAAGTGAATTTAAAGATAAGCCTTGTGTAATTCACACAAAAAATACTATGAGGATAATAATAGAAATTAGGGTAAATTTCTTAATTAGGGTTATTCGTTTAATTAAGGTAAATTTTGGTTAGGTTAATTTACTTTAGTAGGGTTTGTTTTTTATTTTTGGTTTGTTCCTGGTAATGAATTCTTCTTAAGGTAGAATGCATGAGAATGAATTAAATTATTAAAACATTGCATTAAAAATTGAAAAGATAAAACCATGCAAAGTAAATACATGCTTAATATACTGAAAAATAATTTTTTTTCATTATATTTTTTATGTACATGTAAAATATAAAATTATTGTCATAAAAGGGAAAAAGTGGAAAAAAAGGATTTGAGCGAAAGGTAGTAGGCTGCCCAGTCAGTCAATTTGGGACGCTTCGTCCATGAGGGCGATATACCCCAGTTAAGAATTATCCCTATGGGCATCAAGGTCAGGGGTGTGTAGATCAGTGAGGAAAGGCCTAATGGGTAATAATTCCCTCACTCTAGAAATAACATAATATCATTAGTGAAAGGAATTCCAATGGTCGAGTGAGCAACAAAAAGGACATGGTCCAAATTCCTAGAAAGTTAGGCCGTACTATCATATTTGTAGCTTCACGAACTTCAACAACAGAGAGGTCGAGATCCAGAAGTGAGGCTTACAAACTATGAATTTAAGTTCGAATTCAACCTGTAGTATGCTCTGAAATTCACGTAAGTTTCCCTAAGGACAAGACACAAGTTTGATTTGGTGGTTGGATTCCTAAGAAAGAAAAACTTTCCGAGCCTCTGGGTCGTGATTCAACCAAGGAAGCCATTCTAGAATCAAACACAAGTTAGGTAGATGGGAGTATCCATAAGCCTGGAAGCAAGAAAGCACAAGCAGAGAAAAAATAAAGAAAATTGAAGAAGGAAAGAAGTGAAGAATTCAAAGGAAAGTGCAAAATTTATAGAAAGCCGTGAGAAATCTGTGATAGATAGCTGTCTGGATAGAAATTCTTGGGAAATGCAAGTTGAGGTGGAAATGAGACACTTTTCTCCAAAATTAAAGGTTAAATCAAATAAATTCTCACAAAGCTAGTGGCCATTGCTTCAAATTTTTCCAGCACGAAGATCATGAACCAAGAAAATTGAAGATTTTAGAATTTAATGGTGGTCATTTCAGTTTATTTTATTGAGCTGTATTAATCATGAAGATGTTCATGTGTGCCTCACAAAAAGGAAAATTGATTCGATAAGGTGGCACATGTCGGCATATGAAAATTTGAAGGAAGCAATATGTGTGTGTCAAGGCTTGTGAACTAAATGCAAAGTATGATGGTCATACTTAAGTGTAGTCATGACAAATCTATTGCATTAATGCTAGTGCAACACCATCAAAATATAAATTGTTGGACAAGTTTTTTTTGGTGGTTGCAATAAAATTAAAATGGAAGGGTGGTAACTGACACTTGTAGATTTAGAATTAATTTGGTGATTTGATAACTTGCTGCTAAATTTTAACTTATGCATATATGTTTTTGGATAGAGAACGAATTGCAGTTAGCTAGAATTTGGCATAAGGGTGGTAAAATTTAGTTGGAAAGTTACACATACATAGAATAATTAACTAAGATTTTGGGAATTGGTGAAACGATGAAGAGATTTGCATTGAATGAAAAATAAAAAAGTAACCTTCGCTACCATTGTAATTCCCAACCTAATAGCGGGCTTTGTTGCCTACAAGTTGAAGCAAAAGAGCTGACAAGGAAATAACAAAAGAAAAATAAATGAAAAATGAGTATCAAAGAAATATAAAAAGAGAAAATTCAACTCTTTAGGCTATCCAAATATGTCTACCAGGGCTATGGATGCCTGATTGGTAGTAGATCTATGTTTGGGGAATTACAGAGATAACCTTGCCAGGGCTATGGACACTTGATTGGCATCAAGGCTCTATCCAAGGTTGGCTTTGGACGATTACTAAATTATGTAGTTCAATGTTAATGAAATAGTTTTTTCACCAAGTTTCAGAGATTGGAATTAATAAAAGCACACACCAATACTTTCTAGAGAAATTTCATAATATTTATGCCAGAATTTAGGTAAAGGTAAGGAGCTATTACTCAAAAATATGCATAAGTTACAATTTATTGCGAGGGATCTAGTCTTGGGTTTCTTTTAAATTTGGTTTTGTTGGTTGCAAGTTGTTGTGTGGTATCACAACATGCCCCAAGATTGTAAGGCTTGGATACCCAAGTAAAAAAAAAATTAACACTTATGGTAGGTGCTTGTTGGCAAAAAGGATCCCTGAAAGTCAAAGTTAAAAGGAAGTCTTGAAGTAATTCGTGATTCGAATGTATTGAGTATCGGGTACCAAGAAGCAAGAAGTGTTGGAATTTTAATATTAGGCTTTGTAAGTGTTTTGGTTTGGAAGTGAAATTCCAAGAAATGTGAATGTTCCAGTAATAATTGGGGGTCTGAGAAATTTTATTCCGGTAAAAGATGAAGTTGTCGGATACCGGGTACCAGGTAACAATGTTGAGTTTTGGGGTTAATTGTAAGAGTTTTCCTGGGAAGTTAAAATGTCCGATAACCCACCTAAAAGGAATAATTACATGAGAATGCCTTAAAAGCATGCTATTTATGATTTGTTTAAAATGATGATTTATTGGTGATGGTTTTTATTTTCATGAGAGTTTTATGAATGTTTCTTTTAAAAAGGGATTGATATATGAAATTTTTATGTGCAGGAGAAACAAATTGTGATGTAGTATTCGAGTATGGATAGTTAGGAAAATTTGGATCATGAGTAGTGATATAACTAGGTTGGGGCTATACACTCTAGGAGTCCATGCAAAACAGGAGCTTGAGATGAAAAAACATTGGGAATCCTGGTATTATGCATGCAACGAAGGGGATTACTTGGATCCGGGGTAATTTAACTCTGGATGTGTTTCATTTGAGCCTGAACCTAAATGTAGGAGCATAGAATTGGTGGAATAAAATTTCTTCATCCTTTTCTATGTCCACTTGATCACTCTGAATATCCAGGAAGTTCCTACATTTTGTTTGACAAATCTACTCAGCTCCAAGTTAAAGTCCTGATTATATATTAAAGATAGAGGTCCCAAGATATTTTAAAGTGCTAAAGAAGGTTGACATCCATTAACTTATTCAACAATTCTCCTACCACTTGTCATATTCCACATGCCTTGTTGTGATTCATCCCTTAGATTTCCTCTCATATGTTGATTGAATTTCTCGAGCATCTTGTTCTTATAAAATGCCGAGAGATGTTTCATTTTAAGTTAAGTTTAGAATTTGTGGATGTTGGAGAACCAATTTTTTTTCAAGTTTTGTTCTTTTGCCCATTTTCTGTTCCATTCCAAATTAAAAACTTGTATGTTTCATTAGAAGTTAATCAATATCAGAGCCAATTTGAACACTATTTCCTGATACAAAATCTTATGTAGCTGATTGTTTGTTCATATCGAACAAGATTGCATGCTGTGCTGTTTAAGGTTGCATACTGACACTATCTAGTGGCAAATAATCCCCCTTTTCTTTAAAATATTGCATCATTCTATGCCTAGTTGTGAAGTAGTTTGGTGATGTAGGAATGGTTTTCTCTAGTTTGGTTATTTCTTAAGGCATGCATGGATAATACCTAGGAGAAATTTTACTTTTCAACAATCTCTATGCTTTATTTTAGATTAGATGTTTAAATTTTAGAAAATTTTCCAAAAAATAAATGATTACATGGATTTTTATTGTAAATATTTTGATTCCATGATATTTTTGAATGCTTAAAGCTAAATCTACTTGGATAAGTGCAAGTCATTTTAAGTTCACGAAATATTATTGCAAATTTGTTGATTTCATGAAGTTGTTAAATGACTAGACTGAGATTATTTGCTTATCGTTATGATTCCTTTCAAAACTGAAAAGATCATTTACCCCTCATGATTAACATTATTATCACAATGAACCCTGATGTGAATCTAGTATAGTCAAGGCCTAACATAAACGAGCCTTGGGATTAAGCTGAATTAGCCTAAGATTTAGGTTATCCCAGTGCAATCTTTCAAGAAAGATAGGTTCCCATGGTGTGTCTATGAGGATTTATTCTCCCTATTAGTGTGGGACTAACATCATTGTCAACACTACTAATGCACCTTTAGTGACCTTCCAAACTTTGTTTAAAAAGGTAACTATGCAGCCTTGACTACCCAGTTGTCCTACAAAAATTAAATTCCTTCCTAAATTTGGAACATGCCTTACTTCTTGTAGCAACCATTCATTTCCATTCTACAACTTGATTTTTATCTTTCCTTTTCCAAAAATCTCATAGGGTTCATCATCACCCAAATATACCTGTCCAAAATCACCTTGAACATAATCTACAAAATATTTCCTATGGGGTGTGGCATTATGAAGCCCCTGAATCTATTACCCAAGAATCATTAGCATTATCTAAACACAGAATTAAATCATCCTAAAATTTATTACTTGCAAGATTAGCTTTCTTACTGTCATCATGTTGTGCATCTCCTTGTTTTCCCTTTCGAGACCCACAATCCTTCTTCAATTTTTTGGCTTTCCACAATGCCAACAATCCATTATTCCTTTGGATTTAGATCTTCCTTGCTTCGACTTACCTTGTGACTTCCCATGATTTTTTTGGATTTTTCCTCTCTCCTTTGTTCTTCCCCTGTTCTCTAGAGTCAAAGCATTACCTGATGTTAAAATCTCACCTATACTTTTTCATCACATTTTCTCGCTAAAGATAACACCAACAACATCATCAAATTTTAATGTATTTGAACCAAAGATAGAGTTACTTACAACCATTACCAAGCTATTCCAAGTTTTTGGAAAAGAACATAAAACCAAGAGACCTCTCACCTCTTTATAAAAAATCACTTTTACAGAAGTTAACTGACTAGTAATTGTATTAAACTCATTTAAATGATCTATCATAGATCCACCTTCAATCATTTTTAGATTAAAAAAATTCTTCATGAGAAATACCTTATTTGAGGTTGAGGGTTTTTCATTAAATTTAGGTAAAGCTTTCATTAGATCCTCTATTGTCTTTGCTTATGTTATATTGAACACCACAGATGGTGCCATGCGCAACCGAATGGTTCCTAATGCCTTTCTATCTAGAATCTCCCATTCTTCGTCGAACATCACAACATCTTTCTTTGATTTTCATTGCAATGGTCACCATAAATCCTTTTGATACAAATAATATTCTATTTTCATTTTCCATAATTGATAATTTTGGTTGTTGAAATTCTCAACCTTGAATTTTCCTTCTTCCATTTCTCCCACTCAAATCTAGAGGTTTCTTGCCAATCGACCAAAAAACATGTGGCTCTAATACCAATTGTTAGGGTTCAGACATATCAAAGCAACAAAAAATAACAATTATAGGAAAATTAAATAACCTAGAAATAACAATGAAGAATAACACAAAAAAGGATCAACACATAATTTTAAGATGGTTCACCCAATATGGGCTACATCCACATAAACTTAGCCATCCAATGATTTTATTATCCAATGCAAAATAGATTACAATCTCATGAATACCATACTACAACTTACATCCTAGCTGCTTATAACAATATTTTTGGAAGCTTCTAGAATTAGGGTTTTACAAAGTCATTTTTTATTTGTCGGTTAACAAAAATTAACTACCAACCCCTTGACGTGCAAAAAGGGATTTTTTTTGGGGCTACGCCCCTGAACCCCTGCTCAAGACCCAACCCAACCTGAAACCCTGGTAAAGATACATAAAGAGGGTACATTACTTTAATGATTAGTTTCCACATACCAACACCATAGGTCCTGGTGTAAATTACCTTACATTGGTGCTTCTGCCTACACACTCAAGATATCCCGTTGTGATACCACTGATGAATTTAGATCAACATGATTTTATACAATTGATGTAAGAGGGGAGTTTTCACACACTGACCCTCTCATACAAACATTCAACAAAAACAACAACTAATGTGCAAAAATCAACAACACAATTATAGCTTTTATATTCAACTTCTTCAACATAGTTTTTCAAACTTTTCAAAATGCATACAAAACCCTCTGAAATATAATTATAAAAAATAACTCATTCTCATGGAATGATGTAAAATAATATAAATTATTCTCAAATTGATCTATGATAGGAAATTAATAAACTACATAAAAAATAACTCTTTCCCTTCACATACAAACTCAATCCACAACCTATAGTGGTAATCTTCAACCTGCAGTTGTTCTTGTCTTGCACAACGATATCATAACCTCAAATTGCTATCTTCAAACCTTCATACCTAAAACAAAATGGATTCTAATATCCCTTGGAGAAAAATCTATTCCTTTCTCCTTCCACTCCCCATTCTGGCGTACAACAATGAATCCCTCCTCTATTGTCATGCCTTCCTTTTTACCATTTTCATCCAAAATGTAACTCCCAAGAATTAAAATGACTCCAACCTAGAAGAACTCTCAAAAATCAATAAATAAAATATTAAATATGCATTTACAACCTCTAAAATACTCCCAAGAAAGATTAGGCCAAGAATAGATGCATTATGGCTTTTCCACTCCAATAGAATAGTGAACCGAATAGAAAAAGTTGAACCACTTGCTCTTGGGTGCCCAAATTCTTCATGAAACAATTGAGGAACATTAAATGACTTTCCATAACTTGTAACTCCCCAAATCCCACACCCAAGAAGACATATTTGAATATTTTGCCTTGAAAATGCCACAAAACGAGTCCAAATCACCATAAAACTGCAACAAACAACTTCGCGAAATATTTATCAAATATTCTATACCTTATTACACAATTTTATTCACCTACAATATTTAAAGATAAAACTAAAAAACAAATTAAAATTAAATATTTTTTGGTTGATGCAAGATTGCTAGTCAACCGTGGATGCTCCTGCATCAACAAAGTAGCAAATTACAAAAGGGTTTTGAACAAAAAAGAAGAAGAGGATTCTCAGAAAAATAAGAATCCATATTGTTCTCATAATAGTGACAAACAACACTATTAAAATATAAAAATGGACCTTAAACTCATCTCTATACTTTCAGCCAAGATAGGTGAAGCCTTGATCAAAATTTCTCTATCTTTTCTCTTCTCCAAGATCTCAATCTCTTCCTCCATATTATCTATTCCAAAACCCTTATTTTTCAAAATTAGAAAATTGCAACAAATGGAAAGAAAAAGTAAAAAACCCCCTCCCTACTCAAGAAGAAAACATAAATAGAAATAGAAGGAGAAACTACCTCTCCTAATCACCCAAACCACAACTCCCATTTTTTCCACCCTTTAGAAATGGCAATTTTAAGGCGTTTATAAACATTTAAAAAATATTTCTAAGATTTAATAAACTCCTTACCCCTATATCTATCACCTAAGTTCAATTTAGGAGTATAAATATTTAATTTGATTTACATAAGAACCACATAAATCACAAAAAATAAAATATTATGAGATAACCCACAAGGGTAATAAAAATAAAACTTTCACATAACTAAATGAACTCACATTACATTAAACCACATAAATGACATGATCAAAGAAAATACAATAGATGGTTTGGATTTCTCCATACAAGATAAGATCGATAATCACATAAATGATACAAAAAGGAAGTAGCTATGTGGCCCCAAGTTCTATTAGAAAATTCTATCTGATTACTCAACCACAAGTGTTAGTATATTATAAGAGTAATAATAATAGCTAAAGAATCTAATATATATCAAAATATAATATTTAAAACAATAATTATTCTCCAAAATTTCTTATCTATGAGACCACATAGAAATTGTTTAATTGAATAAAACATAATAAGTGAAAATTTAACTTATCAAATATCATCTCAATAAAATCTACTCACATATCCATATAATGTAATCATTAGATAATCAAAATATCACTACCACTAGCAATAAAATATTGAAGTCCATCATATAATCAATAAACCATAATAACCATGACAAAATATAAAGGAATAAGAACATAATCTATGTGTATGCAACAAATATCATTAATAAAGCTCCTATATAATGCCCAATCATAGAAACATATGAAAAAAATCGAACAAGAGTCAGAATATTAATAAAGAAACATAGAGTCGATAGGTTCACAAAAGGCGGGGTCTTATAGGAGGAAAGGAAATAAGAAGAAAACAATGAAAAAGAAAGGGGGAGGAAGTAATATATTAGGATATGTATTTAAGGGTGGGAGATTTTCTCTCTTCATTGAAGACTCCTGCACAAATAAAATATCATTCACCATCCTCCTCCTCCTCTCATAAATTTTTGCACACAAGGCCACTTCCCAATATTTTTATCATCCAAATCTAAGTACTAAACCAAGGAATCATACTCTTTATCCACACCACAATAAAGATGATAAATCTATAGAAATATCAAGCCTCATAGTGTGGTTAGAAAGCATCATTGAGAGGAGAAAAAAATGTTGGGAATAGGATTTCATTTAATTGAAATCCTAAACATATTTCATGTATCTCCTAAGTCCTTGGAAAGTGTTCCCCAAGACTAGGATTAGAAAGAGATTAAATTCAAATGAAATGAACATGTAAATTCACATTTTTTATTATTCCTAAATAATAGGAACATGTGGGGATGTCCAAGATGAGTTCCTAAATAATAGGAGCACATGTGGCACCCACATGGAAGGTGGAACACACCTTGTTTCAATTAACTATTTGGAGGATTAGTAACACTTCAGTAATGCATGTCTAGGTTCCTAAAAAATAGGGATTGATAATTACAAGAGTGGAGTGGCACTATCAATTCAATATTAGTTTAGTATTAGTTCAATTTAGTTTAGTTCATTTTAGTTTAATTTAGTTAAGTTTAGTTTAGTTTACTTCAGTTTAGTTATGGTTCAATTATCTTCAGTTACATGTAGTTATTTTGAGTTGCATGTAACTATTTTGAGTTTTATGCTAGTTGACTTGAGTTGCATGTAGTTGACTTGAGTTGCATGTTACTTGACTTGAGCTGCATGACTAATGACTTTTGTTGCATGACAAATAATAGGTGGATACTTTAGTTAAGTGGGGGTGATCAATCATGTATGATGATTGCATGAATTGGTGGAGAGCTATGTTTTAGTTAACTAAGATTGAATTGGACCCACATTGGGCACCCAAGTTGGCATCTTTCAGTTAACACCTTTTGCATGAAAATATATTTACAAGGTTCAGTTAACTGGGCCCAGTCTTGGGCGCCAACTTTGAGGTGAAGCTTCCAAGATATCTTCTTATCCAGAGTTCAGTTTGGGACGCCTGAATTGAGGAGACTTTGGTTTGGGCTTCAAGGTACATTTTGAAACTCTACTTGCATAATTTGGGCATAGATATTTGTGAGGAGATTTTATCTCTTGTGTTGATAACTCTTATGTGAGTTTACATGCTCTTAATTTTCTATAAATTGCAGCAAGTGTAAGAGAGTTTAATGTGGGTTTAATGAGAGTCAAAGAGAGTTTATTGCAGGTTGTGAAGAAGGATTATTGAAGGAAAAGAAGCATATCAATCAAGGATTGATACGGTATTATTGTGATCTTGTTCTAAGGTTAAATAATACAAGCACTATTGATTCTGGTGGTGGAGTTTTTTTTTTAAAGGGTTTCTCCACATATATGCTTTGTCACTTCTATCTTCTATCTAATTATTCTACAATCTTCCATCTCTTTCTACAATTGGTAAAATTGATCTAAAAAATATTAATCATACACAAAGAATTGAACCAAAGAACACTTAATTAAATCTATAGTCACATAGGTTTACAAGTTTTAAAGCTACAATTTCACCTTCATTTCCAACAAAAATGAATATTTTTTAGCTAATTTTTTTTTTCCATCCATGGTGGAGCTATTCAAGGAACATGTAAGGTTTAAAAGGGATCAAAATTATTTTCACCATCACTATAGATTCCCAAGGAGCAAACTCTATAGAGACAACCATCTCTTTGAGTGAAAAAGAAGAAATACACATGCAAAAATATGACTATGAAATCCAAAGAATGAGGTTGGGAGATCAAGCACAAGAAGAGGAGAATAATTCAATACAAGAAGTGGTCTCCACCATATTAGAACAAATAAATAAAGGTGAATAGATAAAAAGCTATTTTAAGGCCCAATTCAATGATTTTTTTTGATTATTTATAATACCTTGTGTTCTCAGTAGATTTAAATGCACTTGATATAACATCCCTTGTATAATTAGATAATGGTTTGAATATAATAGGGGATGTGGGAGGAGTGGTTCATACCACTATATATTGAAGATACACTCTACTATCTTAAGGAAAGAAATGAATCAAATAGCGCTAAGCTTTTAATGGAACAACTAGGACTCGAACCTAGGACATTCCATTTTCTATTGGAGTGCTCTAACACTGAGCTACTAGTTCCTTTAGGAAAAATCCATATTTATCTTGGGTGTGGAAAATAAATTTTGGTTTTCTAGTTGAAAAAGTCTTTGTATGGTTTTAACAATATCCTAGGATATGGTACCAAAATTTGATACCTATGTGTTGAGTTTGGGATTTCAAATTTCTAAATAAGATCATTGTGTTTACTATAAAACCAATAATGGTAACATTCTCATTATTTTATTGTATGTGGATGATATATTGGTTTTTGGAATGGTAAAATTGTGATTTATGACTTAAAGTCTTAGTTGTTAGCATGGTTTGAGATGAAATATCTAAGTGCAACTATGTAAATATTGGGAATGAAGATAAAGAGAGATAGAGCCAACATAAATCTTGGTTTGAGAGTAAATTTATAGGTGGAGTTATGTACATATTTGGAATGGAGATCAAGAGATATAGTGCCAACATAAATCTTTGGATAAGATAGAGAAAGTATGTGAACTTAGTGTTGGAGAGATTAAATATGACAACTTGTAGATCCTTGTTAGTTCATGTTCTACAAGGAACACATTTACCTTTTGAGGATTGTCCAAAATATCCTACTGAGATAGAGGACATGAATAGAGTACCATAAGAAATCACTATTGTCAGTTTGATGTATTCCATGGTATGTACGAGGCCAAACATTTCCTAAGTAGTGGGAGTCATGAGCTGATTTATGGCTAATCCTCAATGAGCACATTGGGGCAATTAAGAGAGTGTTCAAATACTTGTGTGGTACTTTAGTATTACCTATTTTTTCATTGTTATACTTCTAGGACTTGAAATTCAATTTGTATTCATGGTTATGTGGATTCATATTGGATAGGTGATATTAACAAGAAAAGATCCACTAGTGGATACATGTTCATGATTTTTGGTGGTGCTATCAGTTGGATGAGTAAGTGGAAAGTTTTAATAAATTTTTCCATGATAGAAGTAGAGTATATGAAATCTATAATTCTTGTAAGGAAGCCATTTATCTTAGACATTTGTGTTCAAATGTTGGGCTTGATGCAAGGATTCTTATAGTCTATTGTGATAGTCAAATTATCATTTTCTTAGCAATGAATCCTACTTTCCATGCTAGAATGAAGCACATTGATGTTTAGTTCCATTTTTCTATGATGTGGAGGAAGATGAGAAGGTGAAATTGGATAAGTTTGGCCTTCGATAAATTTTGCTAATGTATTGATAAAGTCAGTGAGCACCAATAAGTTTAGATGCTATTCCAATTCTATGGGCCTCATGACCCTTAGTAGTTGATTGCTATTTGAATTTTGAAAGGTCTTTGAGAAGTGGGAGAATTTTGGGATTAGGGTGTCTCAACCTTTACAAGTTCTTGTAATTAATTAATTATTTTATTCTAAGTTTATTTTCCTACTATGTCAAGTGACTTTGTGGGACCTACTAGTTGAGGTGGCATCCTATAAGAGATGAAGATTAAAACAATACGTAGGACCACCTACATAAACAATGAAAAACTTGTACAAGAGAGTATGCAAGTGTAGTGTCGGATAATGTATCCCTTTACATTTTCTCACTTGTTTGTGCCCTCCTAGTTAATTTGGACTTAATTGTGCCTTAATTTACTGTTGTAAAGTGTACCTCTTTACACTTTCACACTTATTTAGGGCTCCCTTAATTACTTGAGCTTAATTATGCCTTACTTGTCCCTTTAATTGATTTTCCAAGCCTATTTAATTATATTTTCTGAAGAGGAAAGAAACCATTCATTAATTCCTTAACATAACACTTCTCAATGAGAAATGAGTGTCCTAGGTTTATGGACTTGGACCCATTCGCCCATGGGAAAATGGTCCTCCATAGACCTTATGACCTAAATTTAAATTATGTTTTGATGGTATTTTAACATATTCAAATCTATAATTCAATGTTAGCTTGTGATATTTGAATTTTAAGAAATTAAGGATACATCTATAAATATAAGGTTATTTCACTAAGAACCTAGAATTTTCAAGAGAGCATCCTAGAAATTTCAATATCATTTTTGGAGAACTTAAAGGTGTTCAAGAGCATATTTATTAGAGTTTTATTACAACATTTAAGATCCAATTGTCATATCAAAATCTTCTTGCATCATGCATGTTTTTTGGTGCTAACATTGTGATGTAGGTTTCATGATCAAATCGAGCATTCAAAGAAAGATTTCAAGCAAGATTCAAAGTGCTAAGATCCACATCCATTGAAGCTATTTCATGCAAGATCAAGTTCAACATTTCAGATTTCCAAAGGTTAAATCAAGGGTTTGTTGAATTGCAACATTGCATTGTTCATTCATCATTCCTTCTTTCATGCTATTTCATTTCATTTCAAGGTTTAATTACCAAAACAGGGTTTGACCAAGGAAAACCCCCATTCACCAAAAACAAACAATTTTTCCCTCTCATGTTGTGTTTGTAGACCTAGGTGGAAGAAATATTGAAGACCTCTTGAAGAGAAAGTTAGAAGAAGTTGACAAAGTTGCAAAAGTTATCATCTCATGAAAACTCATCTACAAAAAATATTTTTGACATTTCAACACTGCCACTTGGATAAATTGGAAGATTTAGATCTATATCAGAGGCTCTCGAAAGTTGCAAAAAAAACCTAACAGTGGACCCACTCACCCTTGGGTGAATGAGTCCTAGTCAGCCTTCATAAACTCACTTTTGGTGACTAGTAAACACAGTTCTTCCCTTCTCAGATCTGCAATTTAAATTTTGGTTCTACTTATTTTGAGTTTAATATTGTTGTTTTAAGTTTAATTTGGCATAATTGGGTTAGTTTTTTATTTTTTAATTTTTCTCCCAAAAGTGCCTAGTGAACCTTACCCCCGTCCTTTAGTCATAAGGAAATTTGCAAATTCATACTTTGAGTTGATTCACCTAAGGGTTGTAAGTCAATTATTTGTGTGGATCTCATTTCCTAATGAAATGAGGAAAGATAGGTTTATCATACCCCTATTTTGATGCCCCTAACCTATTTTTCTTCATTTCATTTTGGTGAACCCAATGTTTGAGCATTGTACCTTTCTAATTTTGGAGTCTATTTCAGCCCTAGATTTGGATTTGCATTAATTTAATTTCATTGTATTGAATTGAATCTTATTTAAGGTTGCTTAAATTTCATTAGTTTGCATCTCATTTACAGTTTTAGGATTGCATTTTTGCAATCTTTGAAATCTAGAAAATATAAAAAAAATCAGTCATTTTACATTGTTTTTACATAACATTGCATAATCATCAGGGATAACTTTAAGAAACCCCCCTTTGGGCGAAGGTGTAAAATCCTGGCGAATCCTTCCCCTTTTTTTGAAAAAAATATTAATTTCCTTGGTGAATCTATACACATTATTACAAAAAATTGTAAAATCTTGGTGAATCTTAATGAATAATTGGTAAAAATAATAATGACATTGGCGAATCTCTCCTTTCAAAATTTGCATAGTTGATCGGCGCAGTTCCCCCATATATTTTTGTTTTTTGTAATATTGAAGTAGGGGCCCAAGGGCGGCAGCCACTGGCGGGGTCAAGGGGGTAGAGCCCCCTTGTGGGGGTTGAGGGGGCAACGCCCCTTTGTGGGGTCTGGGGACATCGGCCTCGATGCACTCCTGTCGCGATATAGGCGGGGTCAAGGGGCAGAGCCTCTCGCCACCAAGCATAAATTCACCTCTGAAAATGCATTGGAGCACACAGATTAAACGTTTTTTAAAAATATCACTTTAAAAGTAACACTGAATGAAAACTGAAAAAGTTACCATCGATTAAATTTTTAATCAGATGGCTATGAGTTGATTCCACGGCCTAATACACATGTGCCTTTTAAAAGGCTTGCTAAGGCCCGGAATTTGTTTTGGACCACACGATTAGATTTAATCATGTGGCCCAAAACAAATTTCAAGCCTTAGCAAGCCATTGAAAAGGCACATGCATATTAGGTCATAGAATCAAATCACAACCATTTGATTAAAAATCTAATCAATGGCAATAGACAAAATACATATTCAAGGCTAAGCCGCTAAAGTAACCCTAAAATTAAATAGTATTTTATTATCAATGGCGATATTACCCCAAAATTGATTGGAGGAATATAATATTATTGGCGAATATAATTAATATTTTTAATTATGGTATAAAATACTGGCGAATAATTTCCAATGACGTATCGTTTTCATGGTGAATTAATCTTGACAATTGTTTTTTTTGTAAAAGCCCGGCGATTCAGTCTCCTTTTTAGCTTGCACTATTCACCATTTTTGGAGGTCCCGATTTCTATTATTCGCCAATTGGCAAAAATTCGCCACTAAAGTTTTCCCTAATCATCATTAATTTACATTGAAAATTGAATCAAAATTGCATTTAAAATTAGGTCTCCTAGTTTTTCATTTATCACTATTTTGCATTTACATTTAAACTTAATTTTATAGAAAATTCAAACTGTAGCCACCTATCTCAGTCCAGAATATGAAAAACATAAGAATCAACTCAAAAATATGTAAATTCATTTTTCAAAACCCTTAGCTAGGACTCATTCACCCATGGGTGAATTCGATCCTTGATTAGGGATTTTTCCTATATTTCTAGGCATCATAATCTCTGTTTGTGTATTTTGTTTTTCTGTTTTTAGTTTGCTATTACAGTTTGTAGAATTCCTATTATCTCAAATTGATCATATTTAGCTTCATTTGATAAATTCAATGCATTGTGTGAATTAAAAATTTCATTTACAAGACATCATTTTCATGTTTTTTCATAGAATAATAATAAAATTATCTTGTTTAGAATTTGAAAATTTCTTTTACATATTTGCATTGCACTTTACATTCTAGGTTATTTCATTGCATTTTACCTCTTATCCATTTTGGGTGCACCTTGGATTTGTTTAACTTGTATGAGATTCACAACTTAGTGTCCTATTTACAATAATATAGTGATACATAGTTCAAGACTCATGCCATCCTGTGATGCACCATTCACCATGGATCTTGGTTTTTCTAACTTGTTAACTCATAGTGTTGACACTAGTCAACCCTCTATGGATCCTAGCTTTCATACCTCATTTACAATGACTTCCTACCTACAAATAATGTGCATGATTTCAAAACAATGGTTTCTAATTCCTCTCAAGAGAATATAAGAAGGATAGATGAAGAAATAGAGAAATTGCAAAACTTTGTGACTTTTGAAAATATTGCCAGTAGTGCCATTCCTGCTTTAGATAATATGAGGAAAATGCTTGAAAATGAACATGGAATAGAGATTGTGTGAAGTATAGCTCATATTGTTGATAAACATGCTCCTAAAATGACTAGTTGTGCTCAATATTTGGGGTATACTCAAAGTCAAGGTGGAAATCCAATTCCTTCTTCCACAACCCTTACCTCTATTCCTACCTACACTAGTAACCATGTTACTACAACCATCCAAACTACTCACAATGCCAACACTTTCTACTGGGAAACCCTATAGCTTTGTTCATTCAAATATCATATTTCCTCATCCATCCTCCCTCACAAATTAAAAATTCACTTCTCCTTTGCATACATACACCACTCCACCTTATTCACCTCCATCTCATAACACCAAAAATGATCTAGTCCTTAACACACTTTTGCAAAATATTTCATCCCTCCAACAAAAAATTGCCACATTAAACCAAGACGACAATGAAAAACCTTTAAAATACATCAAAACCAACCCATTATCCTTGGAGATATTGAGAACATAGATTCCAGAAGGTATAGAGGTTCATAGATTTGAGAAATATGGTGGGAAAAGAGATCTTGTTAGCCATGTTTTTGCTTACACAACCTTATTTAGTGACTTCATTTTTGAAGATAAACTCTTGGATAAAATCTTCCCTAAATACTTGAAAGATACCTCTTTAGAGAGGCTTTTCTCTTTACTAAATAATTCAGTACGTTCATTCAATGAAATTATTGATGCATTTTACAATCACTTCCAAATTCAAATGGGTCCTAAGATGACCTTAGATGATTTACTGGCATGTAAACAAAAGGATGATGAAAATGTCATTGATTTAATAGGGTGATACCAAATTATTTACTCATAAATAAACATTAAGATTCTTCATGTTGACCTTCAAATAATGTTTATTGCCAATTTTCAATTCAAAATCCAAGCCAAACTTGAGATGTTGAAATTACCATCCTTTACAAATTTTTGTACATCCCTTCGTGATTACCAAAATTCGGTTAGTAGTCATGAAGTGAAAACTCCCTCTAACCATCATGAAAAGTTTGAATCCACATCTCAAACCAACTACCATCCTTTCAAGAGACAAAATAATAGATTTTTACAACTTAATCCCTCTCAACCAACTCAACATGTTGACACCCAAGTGGCTGCTATAAGGACGAAAAAACCATATGCCTTTGGGGATAGAAATAGACAATTTACACTACTTTATAACCTTCATAGTACCTTGTTGCAGCTCTTAAGCACGAATTTGATTTCCTTACCTCTTGTTAGAGATCCTAATCCTACTAAACCTTTACCTTCAAACTATAAACCAGATTCCTATTACCAATTTCATCGACAAAATGGACATGCTACAAAATATTGCAAGCGTCTTAAACATCTTGTGCAAGACCTCATTGATTCTAATCATAATCTAATTGGAGGTGTTAATGATCAAGGTAATAAGTCTGTATCCCCTCCTAATCAAAATTTTCAAATCTTTACTAATCGTATGCCAAATCATAACATTTCCTTTGTCAAAGCTAGTGAAACAAAGAATGATGTGATGAATGTTGACATAGATGATGATAACAAAAATGATAATGAGGAACACTCTATAAAATCTATGGTTGGATTTATTGAAGTTAAACCTTGTAAGGGCCAAACTAATATGCCCCTTGAGATTTCTTTCTCACAAAATAACATAATTAAACATGCACTCAATGGTCCTCTTTACATAACTGGAAGAATCAATGACAAGCCTACCAATGGGATATTAATTGATCTCATCTGTGTAGAAAATGTGATCACTAAATAATTCCTATTTGTGCATGAGATTTATCTAGATACTTATGAAAAATTGAAAGCATGGATCAAAATACATAATGGTTTTTCTTGCCCTATGATTGGCTCGATAAATCTCCCTTTAAAAGCTGGACCAAAATAATTACATGTATCATTCACCATCATCCCATTGTCAAACCAATTTCATGTGAAGTTAGGCTACCTAGGGATTCACTCCATGAATTCTTTCTCGTCGGTTGTGCATAAATGCTTAAAGTTTCCATTTGGAAATGAGATCTTTACTGTGCATCATAGTGGATTTAATCCCATGTATTCCCATGGGAATTTCTCATTGGATTTCTTTTGGCCTAAGCCTATATAACCTATTAGATGCCATGGAGACTTCTTTTTTAAATCCTACCAAAATTTTAAGGCAAAAAACATAGCAAAGTTATCCCTTACCAATATGCCTCAGCCCATGATTGAGCCTCCTATTCTTGATGAAACCATGATTGAACCAAAAGCCCTTCCTAGTAACCAAGACCAACCTATGACAAATATTACCCTATTTCATATAAGAGACCACAAAATAATAAAATAAGTCTTGTTGTGCCTCCTAAAGTCAAACAAGTTTACAAAGCTAAAGAGAAAGTGGTTGAATAACCTATCATGGTTTCTTCCACTCCTACCTTAAGGGAAGAAAAGAATTCTATGGTTGATAAACCCACTCCTACACAATCACAACTTGAAAATTGAACGGAAAGAAATTGAAATGCTAGAGAGCGTAGGCATATATGTCATGCTATTGCTCATTTGTTACAAGCAAAAGAATAAAAGAACAAAATTCACGATCCAAAATTGTCTCAAGAAATGCATGACAATTCTCCACCTTTGCCACAACATAAACAACAACAACCTTCTATGGATATTGTCATTAGACTTGCCATTGTGATTAACTTAGATGATGATAATGAAACTGCTAAGATTGGTGAGGAAGTGCATAAAGTGTTAAATTCATTGTTTTCCTCTTCCATGAGCTTAAATTACGATCCTTCTAAATAGAGTGTTGAGCTTGGTGCTAGTCCTAGTTTGGCACTTGATGTTGTCCCTTTGGCTAGTTGTTTTCCTTCCACATATACTAAACAAGATTGGGATGCAGATGACTTGCTATAGGTTGACTCGCATATGCCTTACTAGTCTCATCTTTTTTTTTCTTTTCATATTTCTTTATGTGATTGCATGTGTGTAATGTGATACCTCACATTTTTCTGTTCGATGTCTCTTCATATTCATTCCTCTATTTGTATCTACATTCTTCTATATGTCATAAACCTTTATCTTTTCTTTTGTCTTGTGTTTTCTTTTTGGGGATGATGCAAGGCATCGAGACATTTAGGTCTCTTCCATATTGACCCGAAATTGTTTTCTTTGTTTTCGCTCTCTATGTGTCATTCTTCCTATTCTATGAGTATTTGGGGAATGATGAAATTTTCGGGCTCTATAATATCATTGTAGCAAAGACATACTAACCTCAAATTTGTGGATCCCTTATGTATTTGGGATTTTATTTTGAGGGCAACCCATCCTCTTTCATGACATAGATTGATTTGGGAACATATGACTTAGCATAGGGCTTTCCAAATAAGTTCTCATGTCTTCTTTATTGCTAGCATTGATCATTTTCTACTTTAAAGCAAATTGTTCATAGCATGGTGTTAGCAATTTCTTTAAAGTGGAGGCATACATTGGCATTATTATTTTTGATTTTTTTGACATTCCTTATGTTTCATTGTGCAATTTTCTTACTACTTGCGATGCATATTTTTCTTGGTGGTGTCATTGGGTTTGATGTCCTCCAGGAGTGTGACCTTTCTTGGCATACAACTTTCCTCTTAGTGGTGATGCTACACATTGCATTCCCTAAGTTGTGAATATTTTATCCTTGACTTGTTCTCTCTTGGAGACATTAGGCATGATATTCCCTAAGAGGAGACCTTACATGAACAAAGAAAAATTAATTTGAACATGTTTATTTGCATTTTTGTTCTTAAGTGTTTAACATAACACAACCTACTAACCTTGTGAAGATCGAACCCCTTTTTCATGGTCACCAAGCATAACACACTTTGCTTGCCTATGGAGCCTCGCCTTGTTTGTTCATAAGTGCTTAGCATAATATAGCTTATTAGGCCTTATGAATCTCAATTTTTTTGTTTTGTTTTGTGGTTCCTTATAAAAGTTATCAGAGGGGTAGATTTGATATGGTATGGGAGCCTAATAAGATTCTCCCATTTGCCACCCCAATTATATTTTTTTTGTTTTGTGGTGCCTTATTGAAGTTATCAGAGGTATAGATTTGGTATGGTATGGGAGCCTAATAATATTATCTCATTTTCCACCCTTGGGGGTTCACCTAGTGGAAAAACAAAGTTCCATTAGCCCATGTGAGTGTGCATGTTGTTTGCATAGTGGACAAAGAGTTCCACTTGTGAACATTTTTGGAAAAATAGCCGAGGCATGTTCCAAATTGCATTGGACAATTGAGAATTAATCCGCCTTTTTTTTTAATATTTTATTTAAGTCTTTGATATTGTATGATTGAGCATCTCGTCATTTTTGCATACATATATTTTGATTGCCTAATTTAGTGCGAGTTTAATGTAAGGCCATCCTCTCACTAAAGTGGGGGCGAAATGTAGTGACATAAAATGTATCCCTTTACATTTTCTCACTTGTTTTGGCCCTCCTAGTTAATTTGGAATTAATTGTGTCTTAATTTAGTGTTGTGAAGTGTACCTCTTTACAATTTCACACTTATTTAGGGCTTCCTTAATTAATTGAGATTAATTATGCCTTAAATGGCCCTTTAAATCATTTTCCAAGCCTATTTAATTACATTTTCTAAAGAGGAAACCCGACATTCATTAATGCCTTAACATAACACTTCTCAATGAGTAATGTGCATCATAGGTTTATGGACCTGGGACCCATTCACCCATGGGCGAATGGGTCCTTTCTAGACCTTAGGACCTAAATTTACATTATTTTTTTGATGGTATTTTAACATATTCAAATCTATAATTCAATTTTGGCTTGTGATATTTGAATTTCGGGAAATTAAGGATACATATCTATAAATATAAGGTTGTTTCACTAAGAACCTAGAACTTTTAAGAGAGCATCCTAGCAATTTCAAGAGCTTTTTTGGAGAAATTAAAGGAATTCAAGAGCAGATTTATCAGATTTTTATTGTATCATTCAAGATCCAATTGTCATATCAAATTCTTCCTGCATCATGCATATTTTTTGGAGCTAAAATTGTGATGTAGGTTTCATGATCAAATCGAGCATTCAAAGCATTATTTTAAGCAAGATTCAAAGTGTCAAGATCCACATCCATTGAATCTATTTCATGCAAGATCAAGTTCAACATTTCAGGTTTCTAAAGGTTTAATCAAGGGATTGTTGAATTACAAAATTGAATTGTTCATTTATCATTCCTTTTTTCATGCTATTTTATTTCATTTCAAGGTTTAATTACCAAAATAGGGTTTGACCAAGGTAAACCCCCATTCATAAAAAACAAACAATTTTTCCCTCTCATGTTGTGTTTGTAGATCTAGGTGGAAGAAATATTGAAGACCTCTTGAAGAGAAAATTTGAAGAAGTTGATAAAGTTGTCATCTCACGAAAAATTATCTACAAAAATTATTTTGGAAATTCCAACACTGTCACTTGGACAAATTGGAAGATTTAGATTTGCATTAGAGGCTCCTAAAAGTTGCAAAAAAATCTTGATATTGGATCCATTCACCCTTGGGCGAATGAGTTCTAGTCAGCCTTCAGAAACTCACTTTTGGTGACTAGTAAACATAGTTCCACCCTTCTTAGATCTGCAATTTAACTTCTAGTTCCGCTTATTTTGAGTTCAATATTGCTGTTTTAAGTTTAATTTGGCATAATTGGGTGAGTTTACTATTTTTTATTTTTCTCCCAAAATTTCTTGGTGAACTTGAACCCCATCCTTTAGTCATAAGGAAATCTACATATTCACACTTTGAGTTGACTCACCTAAGGGTTGTAAGTCATTTTTTGGCATGGATCTCATTTCCTAGTGAAATGATGAAATATAGGTTTATCATACCCCTATTTTGATGCCCCTAACCTATTTTTATTCATTTTAGAAAGAATATGAGCTTGCTTGATATTAAGACCTATCAAATGATGAGGCATGAATTATATTAAAAAGTGTATAATGACCTTCCTTATATAGGCAAGGTTGATGAATAGGATTGAACATGATTGTGACATGTGTCTTAATCCTATGACATGCGATGACTAACAAACTAACTACCTAGGAAATGATGCATTAAATCTAGATAAGATACGTTCTAGAAAAGCCAACTAAGACTTCTAAAAATATTCTTGTATCCTAAGCAAACTTAACATGTGAATAAGTCCCCTAATTACCTAGTGAGATAAATTACTTGGTAAAAGACTTAATTATTCACACGAACACCCCCTTAAGTGAAACTTAGGGAGGATATTATTATACAAATGATGCATAGATGGGTCCCGACTAGTAGGAAATTTTAGGTACCAATGTACAAATGCAAAATAAATCTATCACAAATGAAGAAAAGGAGAAAACCCATTGGGAAAAAACTCCTCTCCAAAAGAGAAAAGAACAATAATGTGAAGAAGGATGGAGGACTCCATGATACCCCCAAGTACACCATCCATCACATATATACATTACAATCAATATATCCACATAAGAGTGAAATAGAGAGACTATGTAGTCCCCCCATAATGTGTAATCACCTGCAAAAAAACACTTGAGGTACAATTGTGGAATAACATTGGAATCCTCAATCTAACAAGGAAAGATACTTCTTTTGATAGAAACCATATTAGAGTCACTCAAGGAATCAGGTCAGAATCATGATAAGCAACAACATACCCGATGCCAAGGAACACTAGAAAAATTGCAAACTAGCACAACCCTGGAATCTATGATGCAATAGTTGATTGAGAAATGATTTGGAACTGAAATGAACTGTAGAGAAAATGCAAACCTAATACATGCAAAAAGGAAATAGTGCATGCACTGATGAATGTTCACATTTGCCTCCATGAATAAAAATGACCTCAAATCAGCTTCCTGATGCCTCTTGAATAATGAAAATATGACAATCGAGGCAAAAGTTATGAATTTTTAAGAAAAATAGCTTAATTTAGTCCACAGGAAACAATTTTTTCTAGCAAAAAAGTTTTACTTCTGATTTTATTTATGAAAAATCTATTCACTATGAGTAAACAATAACATAAACCCACAAATATTTTGATGCGAAGAACAAAACCCATAAATTCTCTTTTGATCCAACAAGAACAAGATGAAAAATGAATTGTATTTAACCTCCAACCTATAGAAAAAAATGATGTGCGATGTTTTTTGGATATTTTTTTCTTAGATTTGATCAAGATATGAAAAATATTTTTGATATACCTAGATGAAATTTTGATCCTAGAAACAAAACCCAAAAATCATTTTTCTTACCAATGAGTGGAAGTTGAAATTTTGAAGCAAAAAAAAAAATGACTCCAAAAAAAATGGTTTGCTTCAAACCCTTGCAGATCTGATAAAATATTTCAGATTTTGATGAAATGAAATCTGATTCTGACTTTCTCAAATGCCTTGGATTCGATGGAAAGGTTTTCAAGAACCCAATTCACACCCATCAAAACTTTCACGCCAAGATTGGTTCCTCATATCTGGGAAGAATTCTATAACACTGAAGCTCTGATACCATGTAGGAGTTTATGGTGAACTCAAACACCCCAGGATCACTTGCAAGACAAAATAACTTCCACAAGAGAGAAATGACAAAAATATCATGTTATCATTAAGGATGCAAGAATGCCAAACTGAATATGACAATGTACATATAATGCCTTCCTTATAAAGGAAAGGTAGTGGAATATGATTGAACATGATTGTGACATGTGTCTTAATCCTAACAAACTAACTACCTAGGAAATGATGCATTAAATCTAGATAAGATATGTTCTAGAAAAGACAACTAATACTTCTAGAAATAATCTTATATCCTAAGTAAACTTAACATGTGAATAAGTCCCTTTATTAATTAGTGAGATAAATTACTAGGTACATGAATTTAATATTCACACCAACACATCCTAAATAGAGATGACTAGGATGAAATGAAAAATATTTATATGGAAGTAAACATACCACTTGGTGGATCCCATTAAAGGTTAATTTTGTGGCATGTGTCTTAATTTGTAAGAGTTCACTCTATGATGGATTATGATAAGTTTCTATCACAATTTATGATGGTGGAAGAGTTATGTACAATAAACTATGATAGATGGGAACCATGTGACTGAGGTACATATGCATGAAAGGTGTTTGCATGTATGCCAAAGTATTGCATTATGATGGGGTCCTATGCATGAGGACATATGCATTGGAAATAGAAAAAGAAAATAAGGTGGCCTCCGATTATGACATTGCACTTCATGCAATGTTATTGCATGCATGAAAGTGTTGTGCATGTCAAAGAGACTCAAGGTATTGAAATGAGATAAAAATCTAGATTTCTCTTGAATCAAATTTCTATCAATCACATCACATTCAACTATTACATAGTATTAGCTTTATAAAACCATTATTCCCAAAACCCCCTAACAAATAACTAATAAATAATATCTACCAACTAAAGTGATTATTGGGGCTTTGACCCGCACCCGCACGGTCAGTGGAGGAGGCTTAAGTCTCAGGTTTTCTCCCGAGGTCTTGGGTTCAACTTCGAGGGCCAAATTCAACCGATGCACTGGTCTAGCGGGAGGGTGGGTGCATCTCGAGGGGGATTAGTCTCACCTCAGCTCGCCTCAGATACCCAAGATATGGACTATTGGGCATTGGGCTGGGCCGTGGGTATACCCCCTGGAAAGTAAAAAAAAAAAACTAAAGTGATTATTGCATAATAACTTACATTATTTATATTAAATACTAATCTATGTTAACTAATAATTCCTAACACCCCATTTAGTGCTAACATAGGAACCTTTTATTCTGTGCTGCAACATATCAATGGTTGGCCTTGGTTTTTGCCTATATCTTCTAAATTGCCCCCCTCCATAAAAAAAATTGTGGAATCCTACCATACATTGATCATTGTTGTTGACTGTAGTATCAGACCTCCAATACCTAGGATTAAAAAGAAAACAAAAAACTCCAAAACAATAGTAGAATGGTATAGGATGCTTGAACAACAGTTGATCCCATCCATCACTGAAAGAATTTTTGAACTCCCCATTTGTTTCCATTAGGTATGCAATATCACCCATAACAGTAATTGTTGTTTGCATTGCCAAAAAAACAAGAAGGAAATCACATGCCACAAAGATCCTAAACTTTAGCTTACACCAAGAGTAATCCTCTGGTATTTTAGTCCTTAGATGAAATTGTGCTTTATAGGTTGTGCAATGTGAGAACTCAAAACCTTCCTTTACTGATCGCCAGTGGTCAAGGCACAAATGATGAATGAATTGTTGAGTGCCTTTGCACATGCAAGGAGAAATCAATTCATATCTTTTCCAAAATTCTCCATGATAAATGAGTGGCTTGCCTGATAGAGGAACCACATCCCTGAATATGCTCGATATTGAGCCTTTAAATTTGATGACACAAATAACTGCTATTGTATACTAAGATTCTGGAGGCATCACGTCACTCTCCAAAACTTAATCCTCCAAAAATAAAAATGAATCCTCCAAATTTTCAACACCTGGATATAAACAAACTTCTTCAATTGATTGGGGGAAATATAAATTTTAAATATAATTTTTTTTTGGGATGATAGCAATGAACAAAATGGAATTCCAAACAATGGAAAGAATGATTACAATGGAGAGAAAGAGAAGAAATACAGATGAATGATGGAGTAAAAATAGTTTTTCACATGGTCTAAATTTCTCACCTATTGATGAATGCAAGAATGGAAGAAAACAATAGCAGTTGCACGTGGTCCTCACTGTAGTACCATTGTAAACACCACTTTGGATGAAAAAAATGAATGGAAGGAGATCAGAGAGAGGTCCAGGAAGAAACTTGCTCTGATACCATAATGAAATGAGAGAAAAATTGATATTTCTCTTGAATCAAATTTTTGTCAATCACATCACATTCAACTATTACATAGTATTGGCTTTATAAAGCCATTATTCCCAAAACCACGTAACAACTAAGTAATAACTAATCTCTACTAACTAAAGTGATTATTGCATAATCAATTACATTATGTATATTAAATACTAATCTATGTTAAGCACTAATTCCTAACACAAGATAGGTATGCGAGATACACATTCTTTCCATGTGATAATCATAGGCATAAATCTTCTCTTATGGAGTTGTATTTATTTGGTAATCATCCATTTTACATAGAGTATAAGTTTGAAGAATTCAAAGGTATCATTATGTTGTTAAAGTCATTATGATGTTGAAATCATTATGCTGTTAGAATCACTCCAATAATCTTGTTGTAGTTGAAGAATATTGAATGAGCTTAGCTCCATGACTATATTGTAACCTTCATTTTTTAGTGATAATCAATTTTAGTTGTACTTTTACAGTGTGGTTTTTTCCTCTTGAAAAGGTTTTCCCCACATATATTGTATTATGGTTTTTTTCATATATTATATAAGTAAATGAATGTGCACCTTAGACTATAATTCCTCATAAGGGTTTAAAATAATTGTATGTAATATCTCCCTCACTTATATGGGTGTAAGAAGTTTCTTCTACGTACCTAGCTTCCTTTTAGATTTATTGGTAGAATGGTTATAGGTAAAAAGAAGAAGGATAAAGGTACTAAAGGGATGCAGGGCTAAATTAAATGCTATAAAGAAAATAATGGATTCTTCCAATGCTAAAATTGAAAAGTTTATTGAGTGTATCCCTTGCACCTTATGGGATAAATCCTCTTTGGTTTGCCCAATAGATTAGATTATCAAGGAGTTCATAGATTCCCTGCAAGTAGTTGATAAATAAAATCATGTTGAATGAAAAAGAAAACTAAGAGGGGGGTGAATTAGTTATATCTAATTAAAACATAAAAACCCTCAATAGTAATCATATCCACAAACATTTATTAAACCCTTAATTTTTTATGATGAATTAGCATGAAAATCAAATAATAGAAAATTAAACAACTCAACACCATGCACAAGAGAACACCAGATTTACGTGGAAAACCCAAGAAGGGAAAAACCATGGTGAGGATTAGCTCACAATATAAGTAATTGCAAAATAGGTACAAAGGGCTCACTACCAGAATATGACACACTATCCAGAAAGGCTCACAACCAAGGCTCACTTCTAGAGTACAAAAGAAGATAGAGAAGAAATTTTACATAGAGAACATGATCTCAATGCAAAAAAGATTCCACCATAATAACTCCAACACCTTGGAAGTTTGTTTGAATGATTGTAGACACATTTTTCTCATTGCATCCAATAGTACAACACTTGAAAGTTCACACTGCTCTACTCAATTTTGCATCACTCGCATCACATACTTGACACTCACTTCTATCTTACATATATCTTAACCTCCTTCAATAATTCAACTCATGCTTATACCATCCTCAACCTTGAAACCCTTTCCAAGGTAAAAAATGCACCTCAAACATGCAAATTCAAATTAGGTCAACACCAAAACATTCCCTCGATGGATAGGAATGAAGGAAGACCACACAAATCCTTAGATAGGACCCAAATCTTTCCTAAAACACCTTAACATGCTTCCAAAAACTTCAAAGATCCTTCGCATGTAGGGTAAATACCAAGTCAACCATTACTTGTGCAAACACCATTAAAATTTTAGGTACACACTTCCTTTGATCAATCCATAAATTTTAGACAACAAAATTCACCTGAACATGATCTAAAAAAATCCTGAAAACTAACAAAATCCTCCACAAAAATTTCACCTGAAGAATGTATAGACCTAGTACATCCAGACAACACTACCACACACTTTAACTCAAAAGATCATCTTATAGAACACAAAATCACAAATCCTCTTGACACAAGCTAGAGAAAAACACCATCAACTCTCACTCAGAACCATAAGTCGTGAAACATAGCTGCAAAGAAATGTAGAGCAAAGAAATTTCTCCTAGACACCTCTATAATGCACAGTTCACACACTGGTGAACATAACTTCTATAAAACTATCCATCACCAAAAATTCTGAATATAACATCTTTGAACACCTTTAACCAAGATATCTAAACCACACAAGAAAATATTTAATCGAGAATAAATGCCTAGAGAAAAATCATAAAACAATATTGCAACAATCTCTCTCAACCACTACATAGTCAACACCAATGAAAAACAAGCTTCTTGACATCAATGACAACACCTTCATACTTGCAACAATCTCCCCCTTTGTCATTGATGGCAACACAAGATGTGAAAAACCATCAAAGAAAAATCTCCTTTCTTTTTTATTGATTAGACAACTTACACAACATTTTTCTCCCCCCCTTTCAACTTATTCTTTTTCACATGCTTCACTCTCCCTTTGACAATAATGATTAGACAACATACAATTTTTTTTCCCCTAATACCTTGCACTTTTTCACATGATTCTCTCTTCTTTTTTGACATCAATGGAAAAGGATAAAATGTTTTGCATTATTCTCCCCCTTTGAAATTGAACCAAGATACTTGCTACTGCTTTGAATACTTTCCCTTAGGAGGACACATCAACCTATACCAAATCAGAAACCTCTACATAATGACAACACTCATTCCATACTACAAAAATTTCACTACCTACTACCCCTGAGAGGTAGCCACCAACATCAATCTAGAATAAAGGATAGATAATGATATCCACTAGACTGATGTATCTAGTTCAAATTAGGGGCAATGACCCCTAACTTCTCCTAGAGATACTCAAAATTATCCTTAGAAAGAGCCTTAGTGAATATGTTAGCAATCTAATCCTTTGTAGGCACATTTTCAAGCTTCATTTTATTCTCCACAACCTTCTCTCTTAGAAAGTGATATCTGATTGAAATATGTTTTGTCCTTGAATGCATCACTAGGTTATTTAAAATGTTTAATGCACTTGTATTGTCACAAAAGATTGAAATACGCTCATCATACACCACTCTGATATCCTTTAATTTTTACCTCATCGACAACACTTGTGTGTAGTAAGATGATATTGCAATATACTTAGCCTCTACAGTAGATAAAGAAACTAAATCTTGTTTCTTACTTAGTAGTGACGCCAATCTACATCCAAGAAAGAATGCACCATGACTTGTACTTTTTCTATCACCCACACAACTAGCCCAATCTATATTTGTGTAAGTACTCAGTGTGAAATTAGTATCCTTTGGATACCATAAGCCATGATCTAGAGTGCCCTTTAGGTATCTAAATATCCTCTTTACTACTGCAACATGTGACTCTCTAGGATCTTCTTAAAATCTAGCCATAAGACAAACAACATGCATGATATACGGTCTAGTGATAGTTAGATTTAGCAGTCTACCAACCCTAGATATGTATTTTCTCTGATCACCCTTAGGGGATTCATCATTTCTTCTCAATTAACAACCGGTAACCATAGGAGTACATACTAATTTAGAGTCTCTCATTCAAAACTTCAACATTTTCTTAACATATTTTGACTATGAAATGAATATGCCTTTATCTATTTGATTGATTTGTAGCCCAAGGAAGAAATTAATCTCCCCAAACATAGACATCTCAAACTCTTTCTACATTTCTTCTGCAAACTTCTTACACATAGCTTCATTTCCTCCAAAAATTATGCCATCAACATAAACAACTACTATCAAGATTTTATCTTTCTCAACTTTGAAGTAAAAATTACTATCTGTGGTACCTTTATTGAATCCTTACTGTATAAAATACTTATCTAACCTTGCATACCAAGATCTAAGAGCTTGCTTCAATCCATACAATGCATTCTTCAATCTACAAACTATATTAGGTTTATCTAACAACTGAAATCCTTCTAGTTGTTCCATGTATACTTCCTCTTCTAGCTCTCCATTCAAGAAAGAAAACTTCACATCCATTTGATAAACTTTGAAATACTTATGTGCTGCAAAATACAAAAAAATCTTGATTGCTTCCACTCTAGCCATAGGAGAAAATGTCTCCTCAAAGTCTATTCCTTTTACTTGTGCATATCCTTTATACACAAGCCTTGCCTTGTTTCTTACCACTTCTCCATTCTCATTCATTTTGTTTTTGAATACCCACTTAGATCCAATTAAGTTTTTGTTTGTTGGTCTTTGGACAAGTTCCCAAGTATGATTCTTATCAATCTGCATAAGTTATTCTTCCAATTAAGTTTTTGTTTGTTGGTCTTTGGACAAGTTCCCAAGTATGATTCTTATCAATCTGCATAAGTTATTCTTCCATAGCTTTCATCCAATGTTCATCCTTTACATGCCTCAATCACTGTTTTAGGTTCAACTTTAGAAAGTAGACATAAATTTACCTCTTCTTTAGTAGCTTTCCTTCTTACCAACACACCTTTGCTTTTGTATCCAATGATCTATTCTTCAAAATGATTTCTCTTCACATAGTTTTGGGTTCTAGGGGTCTTTTCTGGAGCTTCTTCCTCTTCATCTTGTGCTTCTTGTTCCTTATATTTTCCTTCTTCTTCTCTGCAGGTAGGTTCATATGATTCATATCCATCTATCACCACTAAAATTTTCAGATCTTCATCCACTTTGACACTTGCACTCTCAACAATCTTTATCAATATTTTATTGTAACATCTATAAGCTTTTCTTTTAGTAGAATATCCAAGGAGGATACCTTCATCAAACCTTGCATCAAAATTTCCTAAGTTTTCTTCATCTCTTCTTATATAGAATTTGTTTCTAAACACTCTAAAGTACTTGATAGTATGGATCCTTTCATACCACAACTCATAGTGACTCTTTGTGCTATTTGATTTTTCTCGAACTCTATTAAGTATGTAAAAAATAGTATACATTTCTTCTCTCCATTAGACTTATGGTAGATTAGCTTCTTCATCACAGTCCTTGGAGCTTCTTGAGCAATCCTATTTTTCCTTTCAACCACTCCATTTTGTTGAGGATTCCTAGGGGAAAATAAATTCCTCTTTATGCCATGGTTCTCACAAAACATGTTAAATTCATTGGAGGTGAATTCTCCACCTTTGTTAGAACTCAAAAATTTGATCTTTGAATTCATTTCATTCTCAAAAATAACTTTAAATTATTTGAATCTATCTAGGGCTTTAGATTTTTCTCTAAGAAAAGTAACCCATGTCATTCTAGAATAATCATCAATCAAAAGCATGAAATTCTTACACCTTGAAGACTTATCACTCTTTCAGGACCATAGAGGTCTATATGCACCAATTCCAACAATCTGGTAGAAGATTGTTCTTTACACTTCAAAATTCTTCTTGTTTTCTTTGCAATATGACACTCCTTGCAGATAGCATTGATAAGCTTTGTAATCCTTGGAAAATCTCTCACTACCTAAATTGAACTAATTATAACCAAGTTATCAAAATTGATGTGATACATCCTCCTATGCCATAACCATATTTCATTAATCTGAGTTATTAAACAATGACCATCAACACCCTTGAGTTGATAAATATTTCCATCTATCATCTTTCCAACAACAATAAAAGTTCCATACCCTTTTTTGATCTCACATCCATCATCCTAAAACATAATATTATATCCTTTGCTACACATTTGTCCAACACTCAAAAGATTATGCCTTAAACCCTTGACATAGTAAACATCATCACTGTTATTCTTTCCATCAAAACTCATTGAACTGATTCCAAAAATCTTAGCACCTAAATCAATTTCAAGTTTAACAAGTCCTCCATAATATTTTTTAAGTTTGAAAAACTTTCTCTTGTCTCCAATAATATCATTTGAGTAGCCTCTATCAATGATCCAATAGTTCTTATCCTTTCTAACATGAAAATTAGATACCAAATTACCTTAAGCCATAACCTTTGTCTTTGAATAACTTTCATTCACACATCTTTTAGAAACAAATTCATCTTTTAAAGCCAAGAATAAGCATTCATTATCATCATAGTATCCATAATCAAATTCATCATAAAAAATACCAACATCTTCTCTAACATAATAGATTTTCTTGATCATCTTACCTTTTTTTTCCTTATTCTTATTGCTCACACTTCTATTTGGACATCTCAAAGCATAGTGATCTATTTTTCCACAACTAAAACATTTGAAACATAATTTACCTTTGTATTTACCGGTGCCCTTTTTAATCCTTCTTAGAAAGTTAGCTTCCACATCCTCAAGATCATCTCCATTTGAATCTTCAATCTTTTTTGATTTTCTAGCCTTGAAATTAGTCTCCACTTTTGCACCATTATTGGGACCAAATTTTATTATTTCAAATGTAGTTAATGTGCCAAAAAACCGATCTCTAGTTTAAGTATTGAAATTTGCAACTTCCTCAATAGCAAAAACTTTTTGACCATAAGAATCAAGAAGAGTTACGAGAATTTTCTTTACCACTTTAGGTTCTTTGAATTTTACACCAAGACCTCTCATTGCATTGAAAAGTTCATCAACCATCTACATTTAACTTATAACTATTTCATCTTCATATATTTGTAAGTTCTCAAATTGTGTCTTAAAATTCTACATCTTAGCTTGTTTAACCTTATCATCCACTTCATAAATACATTGTAGCTTATCCTATATTTATTTAGTAGTTTTAAAATCCATAACTTTCACTAATTCAAAATTTGTAAGACTACTCAAGATAACAAACCTTACTTTACCATTTGTTTCATAGGCCTTGATCTCATCACTTGTGCTCAGTCCATTTGTAGGTATAGTGTAATTAGTCTTCATTGCTTACAAAAAAACACATCCAAGGTAAACCAGATAGCCTTCCATTTTTAACCTTCCATAATGCATAGTTTATGCCATCAAACATAGGGATCTCCTTATTTTTCTCCATCCTAGATCTACCTCAAGATGTTAAGATTTTCTCCTAGGAACCTTGCTCTGATACCAATTGTTGAATGAATAAGACAACTAAGAGGGGGGATGAATTAGTTATATCTAATTAAAACATCAAAACCCTTAATAGTAATCAAATCCAAAAAAATTCATTAAACCCTTAATATGTTATGATGAATTAGCATGAAAAGAAAATAACAAAAACTTAAAAAACTCAACACCATACACAAGGAAACACCAAATTTACGTGGAAAACCCAAGAATGGAAAAATCATGATGCGGATTAGCTCACAATATAAGTAATTGCAAAATCGATACAAAAGGCTCACTACCAGAATATGACACACTGTCCAGAAAGGCTCACTACCAAAGTGAAAAAAGAAGATAGAGAAGAAATGTTACATAGAGAACATGATATCAATGCAACAAATATTCCACCACAATAGCTCCAACACCTTCATAGTTTTTTTGAATGATTGTAGACACCTTCTGATCATTGCATCTAGTAGTCCAACACTTTAAAGTTTTCACTTCTCTGATCAATTTCACATCACTCACATCACATACTTCATGCTTACTTTTTTCTTACATCTATCTTAACCTCATTCAACAATTCAACTCATAATCATACTATCTTCAACTTTGAAACCCTTTCCAAGGTCGACAATGCACCTCAAATGTGTAAATTCAAATGAGGTCACTGCCAAAACATTCTCGTGGTGGATAGGAATGATGGTAGACCACACAAATCCTTAGTTAGGACCCAAATCTATCCTAACATGCCTCAAAATGCTTCCAAAAACTTCAAAGACACTTTGCATGTAGTGTAAACACCAAGTCGACCATTACCCATGTAAAAACCATAAATTTTTTAAGTACATGCTTCCTTTGATCAATCCATAAATTTAGACAACAAACTTCACCCGAACATGATCCAAAAACATCCTAAAAACTAACAAAATCCTTCACAACAAATTTCATGTGAAGAATGTACAAACCTAGTACATCCAGACAAAACTTCCACACATTGTAACTCAAAAGACCATATTCTAGAAAACCAAACTATGAATCCTTTTGACATAGGATAGAGACCAACGCCATCAAATATCACTTAGAATTGCAAGTCCTAAAACACAACTGCGAAGAAACACAAAGCAAAGAAATTTCTCCTAGGCACCTTTGTATGCACAGTTCACACACTAATGAACATAACTTATTTTGTACAACAATCCATCACCAAAATTTTTGAATATAGCATCTTTGAACACCTGTAACCAACATATCTGAACCACACAAGTAGATCTTCAACCTAGAAGAAGTGTAGAGAAAAAAGAGAACATAATATTGCAATAATCTCTCTCAACCACTACACAATTGACACCAATAACAAAAAAAGCTTGTTGACATCAATGAGAACACTTCATACTTGCAAAAATTGATTGATGACATAATGAGGAATAAGGATGCATTCTAGGGTTTGTAGGATGACCTAACCAAATTTTGAGAGTTACAAAGTGAGATAAAATAGTTAGTTTTTCCCCAAAAGCGAAGTGAAGTACAAAAAAGGGAAAAAAATAAATGAATTGAATGAGTTTGTCACTTCTTTCTTGATCCTTTTTCTTGGTCAAGAATATTATTTTCTTTATGTTATTTCTTATTTAATCATTCATTATTCTTTTGAAAAATATAGTAACCCAATTAAAAATGAGGTGAAAGTAATATAGGGCCAAGAGGGTAGATCAAATTTTTTAGTGTGGAAGATCTATTGAAATTTGTAATCTACCCATATTCAAAGTAACAAAGGATCATGTCTATTCTGTTTCAATTATTTCAACCTTGGTATTCGTTTTTCTACTTTATTTATTTAAGGGTAAATAAATTAGTGAGATATACTTTATTATGATGATATGAGTGTTATGTATTGAATTTGTGCATGAATTATAGTCATTCAGTTACATTCAACTTGAAATATCTTTGCATTATAATTTTCCTTATATTATTGCACTATTGTTATAGATGGTTGTGTCTTGTCAGACCTTGTAGAGCTAAGAAAAAAAATTGAGCTTATCATTGTCCATTTATTTTATCTTTCATAGTATTTTAAATTTATTTTATCTAAAATTCTAACCCTCTTTTGATTTTTTTTTTTATGGATTAGTAGATTGAGAATAAGTTTAAGGGTATATTAGAATATATTACATTAGTGTAAAGTAGATTACACAAGTATTTTCCTATATGAGATTTAAAGACCCAAATTCTATTTAGAAGATCCAAATAATTTGACTACACATCTCTATTCCATAATTTTACCAACAAAGGTTGGGCTTGTTAAATAAATCACATAGGACAATTATATTTTTCAACACACTCATGACCTAGTTAGAAAGGAACCTTAGAGATGAATTTTCAAGGATCTCTTAGCTTTTCAAGATAAGTAGAGTATCTATCATTCTACTTGATATTGGTTGTGCTAACACCACTATCAACATACAAAAAAATGATTTGTACATGGAGGTGTTAGAAATTAGAAAATATTAGGTTCCATAGTTACCATACAAAGTGTCCAAAGAACTAATATAATCTAATTATAGAGAATTTATTTCCTTCCCAAAAAGGTCCCAAAGCTAAAAAATTTAGAGCACATAGGGAGTTCATGGATAATAAGAATAAAAAATAAATGAAGGAGCATGTGGAGATTCAAAAAGGAAAATTAATTTCAAAATGGAGTATAAAGAAGGATCCATGATACCCAATAATATAAAAACCTATAACTCACCACTAGTAGTGTAACAAAAAAAAAAAAAAGTGTAATGTTTTATGTAGCTAAGAACATGATCTCCATCATTTGAGATCAGAGACTCCAAAACTCACCTAATATTATAATAATATAAGATGGAGAGGAATCAACCATTTTATGGCACAAGAAAAAAATATTAGATAAAACACCACATAATAAGAAACAAGGGGGAGAGACATTAGAGTATTCTATGAAACAAAAACATAGGTACTAATCTAGATGAGTACAAAAAATGAAAATTAGGGATTTCATATGGAAAATTGAGATAAATATATATATATATATATATATATATATATATATTTTATAAATGATTGAAAAGGAAGAAGAGGATGAATCAATTGTAATTGAGATTTATAAAGTAGAAGTAATATAAATAGTAACAATAGATAAAATAGAAAACACTAGATTATATGAAAAAAATGACTAAAAATAAGAAAATAGAACCCTTTAAGAGCTCAAAAATTTAGATATCAAAGAGGAAGAAGGAGAAAATAAGAAACATTTTTTTTATACATCACTTTTTACATTATGGAATCCATTAGAAGTGAAAAATATATAAACAACTACCTTTGTAAAAATTAAATAGGTTATTCCAAAAGCTATGCTAAACTACATTATTGCTAGTTCTTATTTGATGGTAAACATAATAAAGAATTTTTATGAAATACTAGTTAATTCCATTAAGGAAAAAAAGGGAAGAATAAAGATACATTAGCCAATAATTAGACTTATCTCCAAAAAAAAAGCATAAATATAATATCTACAACATGAGGAGTTGAGATATAAGTAGAGAGTTGATACTCTCTTATCCCAAACTAAGAAGGCCAAGGAAAAATAAATGAGTAAAATATTTGAGGTTACAAATAAGGTCAAGTATAGTCTATAGTATAAAATATACATTACAAAAAGGAATTTTAAGTCAACAAGAAGAAATAGACTATGATACATCAATAATAAGTACAAAGGAACCGGTTAGTGATATATAGAAGGAAACCACACAAGGAGAGAAGAATAAGGATATAGTTCAAATTTATATATTAGGACATATTGGTGAAGAATAAGTGAAAAAAGGGAACATGAAAATTTTGAAGAGAAATGAATTATATAGAAGCTACCACAAGATAAAGGAGAAGATAAAAAATTGAGCATCCATATAAGGAAACATCATAAGGTAGTGGTATTGACTAAAGGAAGGAAAATTAAGTATAAAGGGGAAAAAGGAAAATAAGTATTTGTAGAAACTAGAAAAGAAAATCACCTACAAGTCAAGTGTTAATTATTCTTATATTAATATTTAATTTTTTTTATCCTATACAAATTAAAGAGTTTATTACAAAGATGAGAAATACAATTTATCATCATCGTCATTCCAAATTTTCTCACCTCTACACTAGTATTAACTTGCGGATTTGATATAGATCTATCCTATTTAACAATGAGAGGAGTGACATATTTTAAAGAAACACTAGGGAGAATATTCTAACTCAATATGACCACCACTTAAATATAAAGAATATAATGGTTGAGATTCAAGAAAATTAATATATATTATAATAAATATGTATTTATAGTTCTAAAGATAATTGGGATAGTATTCAATGGGTTGCTAGCAAAAATAAGGAGTTAGGATAAATAGAAAGAAAAAATCAAGGAATTTTTTAGTAGAAAATGAGAGTAGATAATTAGAAATAAGTAGGGCTAAGTGTGTAGCAAGACATAATAAAATAAGAAATGAAAAAATGCAATGGGAGAAATTTAAAATAACATAAACATCCTATATTAGTACTATTTAGGTTGGCTCACCTCCACCAAAGCTTTGTAGCTAAAAATAGACAATATGGAGAACCAAGTAGTATATGCTTCAAATTATTATGATGTTGTGAAAGATTTAGATGGATACCTTAGAATATAAATTGATAATATACATAATCAATATAACCACTTATAATAATACATATATGAGATCAAACAGTTTAGAGAAGTGAAGTTTACACTTGTCCCCAATGACATGACTCCTAGTTGATGTGCAAAATTCAGTAGGGTCTCTTACTATTATTTCTTCTAGTAATGAGGGAGATAAGTTTCTCATAAATATTGATAGTCATGTCCATCTCCTACAAAAATATATTTTACAGTGGGAAAAAATACAATCAATTGTGGACTATCTACACGAATATATTTCCATGATATATATTTTCTTATAAATCTAATTAATATTTTTGCAGTGGTACAATTTTGGGAGAAAATTGACAAAGACTAGCCCCATATTAGTTTTTGGTGCACTATAAAATAAATATATTTTTTAAGGAAAGGAAATGGGTAAAGATGGGGGATGTTGATGGTAGGATAAATATATACCACTATCATTGGATTGAAATCTAGACATGATGGTCTAATAGAGACCAATGGTGAAGACCTACAAGGGTACTACAGGCTAGTAGGAAGAGAACATAACCATACATATTATAGTGATATATAGTGGATATAAGTCAAGATAATAATAATTTGTAAGCTATAGAGGGCTTGTAGAAATGCCATAGAGATACCACCATGAAGGAACACAAATAGGGACACATCTATATGTCAAATTAGAATAGATGATGTTAATAGTATGATTATATAAGAGAATAACATATAAGTGAGAAAATATAATATTATGTGAGATATTGACAGACTATAATAGATGTATGTGATATGTATTGAGATAATTGTATGATTGTAAAATATATATTAAGGAATTGATGGTTATATATCACATTATAATATACTATATGAAGGTTGATGGATCTAATATAGATGAATGGGTATTTTTTTTGTATTTTACATGTTATTGCACTAATATATATATATTATTTTATATGTTAAAATTATCTTTCTTATTCATCACACTAGGATCAAATACAACACTAACAGAAAAATAAATCAAATATGTAATCTACACTTTCTTTTCAACATGCATGGTGGAGAATGGGAGTATTATGGTCAATATGGTGGTCACTTGGTGGATGTTGAAAATTCTTTGTTGACCTTGTGAGCATAGAATAGTCAATTGGTACATGTTTATATCCTTGGTATATAGTTCATAGTTTGCTGGTGTTCTATTTTTCTCTTGTAATGTATAAGACAAGGGGGGAAATTCTAGGATTATGTGTCGTATAATGTTGTTCCCAATATTGAAGTGTAATGCCCCTCCGTTTTGCTCTATTGTGTGAACTATGTTGTTTCCCCTTTTATGCTTTTGTATTCTATTGTAATTTGACTTTGTACTTGGTTACAGTTGATCACTATGTTATCGTGATGTACCTTGTTTTGATGATACTATATTTTGATGTGATTACTATGGCATGTTTGAAATTAGCATAAGTGGATATTTAAATTTATGATGTTTCATGCTTTTGATTATGCTGCTATGTTAGATGCGTCAGTTAGTACTACTGTATTGGTGAAGAGGACGGTATCGCATCACTCGCTTGCGAGTGCCCTGCGATTTCATGATTTTCTCTTCATGGTGTGTCTTAATTATGACATATTATTGCATGTGGATATATTCTTTGTTTGCAGGTTGACAGGTACAGGACATGGACTCCACCTGGTTTCACAAGTTTGAGCGTGTCCATTGCCCAACGACATTTGATTGGGAGATAGTAGCTAGGATTTCCATGTCGAGTCGTCACCCTGGTCATAGTGTGTCATTGGTCATAGTGTGGTCCAGTTGTTTTATTTTGTTCCATTTGCCTTGTTTCAGTTTATTTAGGAAGTTAGATTAATGTTGGAAACTGTGATTTAAATTATTGAGTAATCTAATTTAATTAATAAATAATTTAATCTTATGGTAGATTTATTTTATTAATTGATTAAGTTATTTATGTTGAAATGATTTACATTATCCATTATGGAAAGTCATGCATATTTGAGTTGGAATTGGAAATTAAGAAAATGAATTAAAATTCAATTTAGAAATTGAAAATTCAAAAATTCAAAAAAAGAGATATTTCATATTTTTGTTTTCTGGAATTTATGAGGGTGGTTGTAGGATTTTTGGGGAAAAATTTGCATATCTTTGAATTTCTTCACAAGTCTAAAAATGGAGTTTTTGGAGAAAAATTAAAAAGAGAAGAGGAAGGATTGCTCAATTTTGTGGGTTTGGATAGAAAGCTCAAAGAATCTGTGGAGCTTAAAAGGGTTTCATAGCACCATTAGGATCTTCAGCATACTTCAAAAGAATCAGGTTCTCATATTGTTTTAATTGATTTTTTTTTAATTCAATGGCTTTTGTGTGGATGGAAAACTATTTGCAATCTTTAGTTTGTGTGCAAAACAAATCTGGTTGTTATTGTGCTTTCAAAATTTGAATAAGTTTGTTCAAGATGGAAACAAAAATTCTTGTTTGCAACTGTTATTTTCATTATGTTTTGTTCTCAATTTGTTCTTCAAAATTATAGAGTTTCAATCTTGTTTGAATGAAAATTAGGTGTATGCATTAAAAAAAATTCCTTAAAAATATATGTCCATATACTTGGTTATATGTATATATTTTTTATATATTCCCCTTATAAAGTTATGCTGGCAAAATTTTATAAAAATAAAATATTGTCAGAATTTTATCCCTTATTAAAAGCTTGTATTTTTATTTTTTAAGGTTCTGGTTTTTTTTTTTTTTTAAAAAAAATATAAGCAAAAAAA